>CANTUV010000071.1:3957500-4431254 GCA_947685225.1 Garcia nutans
CAACCATGGCTTCATATACGAACCTTCCCCCAACCAGGTCGGTAGTCCAAGTTCGGTTGCCCAGCCCACTGGGTCCGCATGGTTCCGCAGGAGGCAGATAGGTCCGTTCATTTATATCTTTAAACATTACTTTCTCAATTCATTTTCATCATTATAATATACAATATCAATTACATTAACATCAAGCAATTCATCATTATATTTCCATTCATATCAAAGCAATTCATCATTATACATATAGCACATTACATTTCACAAGATTCACAATGTGCAAAACATAACATTGTTTATATATATATCAACAATGCCATATCAAATGAATGTATGCAACAATGCAAGATATGTACTTACTTCAAAAGCAACCCACACAACTCTAAACACTTCTTCTTCCAAGAATCTTTCACCACTTGAATTAGGGTAATTCACCTTCTTCACAGCCTATTCCAAAAGAAAGATGAAACCCACGTAAGATCATAAGGCTAAGAACCAACTAGGGCAAACTCTAAACATGACACGCTCAACAACACAGGCGTGTCCCTGACCGTGCCCTAACTCCACAACACAGAAGCTTTTACACGCTCAACAACACGGGCGTGTCACTGGGCGTGTAATACATTCTGCCTCTCAGAAACTTTGACACGTCCAACAACGTGAGCGTGCTCGCGGCCGTGTCAATTTCCCAAAAACACAGTGGCTATGACACGCTAAATAACACGGGCGTGTTAATGGCCGTGTCAATCCTACTGCCACACAGAAGCTGTGACACGCTCAGTGACATGGGCGTGTCACTGTTCGTGTCACCCATCCAAAACACCAAACCATCAACACGCCCAAAATTCTGGTCGTGCTCGTGGGAGTGTCAGGCCAAAAACCCAGATTCCGGCAACAACAACAACATAACCAACAAATCACTTCCTTTCACCAAAATCCACTTCAACCAAACTTAGCTCAACATACCCAAAAACCATAACAAACTTACAAAAACACCAAAACAACTAAAAACATACTTCCAACACAAATCAAAATCATCACCACAAACCTAAAACACAACCACAATACATTCACTTCCAACAACTTACTCTTTCCTTCAATTCATCCCCAAAACCAGAAATCAGTTTACCCAAACACTCTTAAACACATCTTAATCAAACATATTCACATACCATCCACAAACTGAACTCATAAACTCAAAGAAATCAAATAATCAAGTGAAGAACTTACCAAGGATGAAGAAGCTCTTAACTTTCCAACTTGAACACTTGAAAACTTCCTTAGATCTTGAGTTTAGAAGTTCAAATCTCTCCCTTGTTCTCTTGTTTCTTTGTTAGCCGGCCAAAAGAAAGCAAAGGAAGGAAAAGAAAGAGAGCCACGGCAAGGAAAGAAAGAAAGAAGAAAAGAGAAGACACAAAGTCAAATCACCTCCTTAAAACTCTCTCCTCCAAGTATTAATTATTAAAATAATCCATTCAATCTCTTCCACTCAATTAATTTTCCTTATTAATTAATTATTAAGTCAAAAACACATAAATATCTTCTTCCACTAACTTCCTTTGACTTTGACTTGGGTATATGTTGTATATATTCTAATATACACAACATATACACTCTCTTTAAAAACCTTTTTTTTTTTCCAAAGAAACATATACATTAAATCCAATTAAACAACAATAATACCAAAACTTCTAGGGTACACTTTGGGATATTACACATTTTCTTTTACCAAACAATAAAAAATGAGATTTCAATTAAATTCCATAAAATTTGTGTGAGAGACTGAGGACTAGGTGATGACTTGGACTTTGTTATCCTTCTTTAGCCTTGTACAATATCAACTTTATTTTTTTAGTTGAAACTGACCATAGGTAAAGTCTACATTACTCTTCTCAAGTCTCCCTCCATGTCTCCTGCTTTTATATCCCTTAGAAAAAAAAAAACCTAAACAAGAGCCTACAACTAACCTTTATATCTTGCATCTGAGCATCCTCTTGCTCACTGCAAATATATAAACTCTCATAGAGTACCAAAAAAGAAAATTAAAAATGACCAAGCTAAAGCAAACATTGGTTTTCTTACAATCATGGAGTTTCACATTTATGGAATTTCTGTGCACTACCATTCTCCCATAGCACATGTCAAAGTAACTAAACTCCGATTTAATAGTTTTGACTTTTGTTAGAAATGCATTTTGTTGCACAGAAGCATGCACTTCAAATTATGTTAGGGGCATTATTTATGAACTAACTGCTGGTGAGATGGCTAGGCATGTGAAACTTTGTGACAGGAATGGATGTGGACTATACATGTTCTAGGGCATTGTATGCCTGTTACCTGCTCTTCTGAACCTCTATTAGTTTGTGAAGTTTATTTCCTAATTGAATACAAATAAATTATATAGCGAATAGCAATACATACAAATGCTAGGTCATGGCAAGGCAAGCAGAAAGCTTGGCAAATTCAAGTCCAAAATAATTTTTGGGGAATTAACATTTCACATTTGCATAATTCAATCTGCATAAATGTGGAAAATAAAATTGGCTAGAGATGAAAATTTCCACCCTGCCAGTAAGTTAAACAGCCCTAGCCTTGCCCAAATGCTTGGTCATCATGTAGATTGGATTTTGTTTCTGGCCTTGGGGAACAATAGGCTGCCTGTTACTCCTAACTGCCTCTTCTATTAGTTATTAACTAGTGTTCCTAAATGTATTCTAATGCTTCTGCTCTTTACACTCAATCATTGTCCAAATTTGCAGATCATTAGTATGACTTGATTGATCGCAGTGGTCAGGTCAGTATTGCATGTTTGAGATGTTGGGATTCTTTTATTGTAGATTATCACACATTTTGGTGACAGAAAACAGGCGTTGGGGAGGTGGCCCCACAAATTTGCTACATTAGTTGTTTTATAATGGGCATCTTAAATTTGCTTCATTACATGTTGGGTTTATTATTTATAGATGTCAGTTAGCCTACATACGGTTAACCTATACATATTAGGCTTGTAAGTTTGATCCATTCACGTGGATCATTATTAGCATATGTATGAAGCTTCTTGAGATAGCTACTGTAAGTAAACTTTTAGTGTGCTTCTGTATATTTTTCAACTGTCTTTTATATTAATAATTTAATATGCCAAGATTCAACCACTTTGGGATATCGACATGGATATTTATGTACTAATTTTGCTTTATGCTGTAATAATGTCAATTTTTTAGTTGTAAAATTGTTTCTTTTGCATTGTTTTTGTACATGCTTATAAATTATTTGTTAATCTGATGTTCACTGTGAACATAAAATTTTGTTTCAGGTTCATGGCAGTTGTGATTGGAAGTTCTCGGATGAAGTTGTAAAAGGAGTACTCTCAAGCGGTGATCTTTGTTTAAGTTTTGCCTTTGTGTTCTTCATAATCTAATTTGGCTAGTGGATTGAACTAATGTGTATCCTTCTCCTATTGTAGTATTAGGATTTTGTTATTCTGTGGTGGTAATATGCTATCTTGACTGAGTATATCCTACCAAAGGTTATATTGGCACATATGATTATTAGACAAAAATTCAAGTAGTGCAGTTTTTTTGTTAACCCGATGTGCAAGAAAATATTCAGGATTTTGTTTGATGCATGGTTCAGAGCTTAATATTTCTTATACCTTCCTAGTTTTTGGACCATATATCTATATCTGCGTATTTGATGGGATTAGCTTGTGATAAATCCAAAGTTTTTGTACGGTTTTGGCCTGCATTCTCTTATCTATCCTTTTTTTTTTGTTGATAAAGAGGTCAAACGGGTATGGATTACTGTCTCTCAACTTTTAATAATTCTTAATGAGAGCTGAAGTTAAATCTGTTTTCTAAATCTGTTTTGATTTTCTATTTATTTTTATTCTTTTATTTGCTTTAAATAAATCATATTTTGAAAGATTTGAGCTTTAAATATTCATTACATAGGTTGCCAACAGTTATATAACCATAATGTCGAATGTATATTTGCTTTTAAAATACTCGTAGTTTAGAACGCGAATCATATTTGTCGGTAGATAACAAAAACTCTTAGAGTTATTAAAGTTAGGCTTAATGTATAAATTTACACATTTTGTTATAAGAAATAATTTATTAGATCTTTATATTTTGCATGTATTATATGATACATTTCTAAATATTAAAAGTGATATTTTTACACCCTTAGCTCAACCGAAAAATATGCCTGCTTTTAGCATGGATAATAGGTGCGTGAAGAGTTCTTTTCTGTTTCCGTTTATGAACAGTAGAAACACAATGTAATTTCAATACACAATTTTTTTTAAAAAAAAATGATAAATGAATTACTTAAATCTTCTTGCGTTTCAGCTTCAATTTTTGTTTTTTTTTTCTTCAGTTTCTCTGTTTGCTTTTCCAAATTGCTCAAAGCTTCTTGGAACTTGTGTTTCTTTCTTCATTTTGTCAAGCGCCGTCGAAATCTCCACCATTCCCTCACTCTTCTCAACGCTTCCCCCATATTTTGACACCTATAAATTAAAGGGCTCCTGAAATTGTTGTCGCTGTTTTTGTTGTTTCTATACATTTCCTTGAACCCAAATTGTATATTAGTAAGTTGGAAAAATGGATTTAACGCAAATTGAATCGGGTCTGTCTCTTGGCCTTCACTCGCACTCATCTTTGAATCTAATTTCTTTACGATTGCTAGATTAGAAAGAGGACAGCCTAGCTGAGATGGATGAAAATTAGGGGGAAGAAGAAGAGAATTTTAGTATTTTAGGACATCCAATGTGTATAAAGAGCAAGAGGCAAAGAGATAGTCAATCATCGTCTTCATCTTCATCATATCCTAATTTACCGAAATCTCACTTCCATCGATATAATTAACATCAATAGTTTTGAGTTTCTGGGCCTCAACAAAATGACCAACACGAACTCGAGCAATTATAGGGATAGAAATGACATTTTCTTTATCTCTTTAATAAAAGATGGGTTAGCCATTCGCCTAATTCCTGGACTAATTGTTTGCACTCTGATTATAGAGCAAGCATCAGCTTCTTAGTTACTTCAAAAATTGCCTCGTCGTGAAGCATCTGAGCTAAACATACTTTAATGGAAAATGGGTTCTTAACATTTGTAATGGTGCTGCTATTGTAAACAATCACAGCTCCGTCCCCTTCCATTAATTTGTTAAAATGCCGCAGAGAGCAACGAACCAAATGGACTAAACATATGGAATAAAAGTGATATTAAATTGCTTAGCTTAATTTGGCTTTGGCTTTTTGCATATGGTGAGAGAGATTATAGAGAGATTGGGAAAGTTTGATAAAGTGTTAAAAAAATCAGATAAAAATTTGAGGCCAATAGCGCGTTGGTGAGCTGAGAAATAGCTAAGGTAAGATCATATTAATACTATTTTAAAAATATAAAGGTGTGTCATAAATGTCTGCAAAAGAAAAAAATTTAATAAAATTTTTTTTATAAGTACATGTATGAATTTATGAATTAAATCTTAAAGTTATAAAGTAGGGATTCAAAACATTGACATGACATGACAATAATATCATACGGTGATATAACCATTCTTAAAAAATAGGAAAGCCCACATAGTAGAATTCATATATATATATATATATAACAAGAGATAAATATATTTAAAATATATTTATGTTAAGTCTTTTTTTACACAAGTAAATATATATTAATTTAGTTATATATAAATGTGATTCATACAAGTGAAAAATAAAAATTTTATGACAAAAGTAGAAGTTTCATAATCAAAATTGTTCATAACCATTTAGTTATGAGAAAATATATCTTAAAATGTTCGAGGGTTGTAAATGAGTCAAGCTACTCTAGCTCAGTTTGAGTCTCGATTCAGTAAAAATTTATTAAGACTTGAATTCGAACTGCTCATTTGTTAAATAAGACAAACTCAAATTAAGAAATACTCTATTTGTTAGTTCGAGAGTTGATTCATTTAAAAAATTCGTAAGTTAAACTCGTAAATTAGTTTATATATTGTATTGGATTAAATATATATATAATATAATTTATATATATTAAATTATATATATGAATATATTAATTTTTTAACTAATTTAATTTATATAATTTATTAATATATAGTATATGTGATAAATAAATTATATAATATAAAATATAAAATAAATTAGTAATTTATAATATAAGATAAAATTATAGTAATATAATATTTTATTTTTGTTAATTTATAATCATATTTGATAAGTGCACATATATTTTTTTTTATCAATTTTTATATGAAATTGAGTTGAATTAATTTATTCTAAACTTATTTATGTATTCTAATTTCATTATTTTTCAGTAGAATTTAGTTTAAATTAATTTTTTTAGAACTTCTGCAAGCAGAAATTTTAGGCAGAGTGAACATTTAAAGATTCAATGAAGATTTTAGTAATGATTGAGTTCGAAAGGAAGAGTTGTCTTTGTGAAGTTTGTGGAGGATATCTCAAGCTTTTCAGAGAGGTTTTATTCATTAAAATTCAAGATCACTTGGGCCTCCAAATATTAAGTCAAAATTAGGCTGAGATGCTGAAGTAGAATTCTTGTGTGAACCATTGAGAGTTATTAGGCCATATCTTGGGCTACCAAATTCCAATTAGAGTGATTCAAAGCCCAAAGTTATCTACACTTCAAGAGCTACAATTTTAATGAAGGAGTCAGATTGAGATAATGTTATTATCTGATAGTAAATTATCTTGTAAAATACAACTCAAATTTTGTAGAAGTAGATTGTAATTAGGAGTCTGTTTTTAGGTAGTTGGATATTGTTAAATATTGGGGAATTTGTTATATGAGGGGGATCAAACTTAGAACATGGAAGAGAAGGCTGAAACAATATTTTTAGGGTTTTATTATTATAAAAAAAATATTCTAGAGAGGAGATTGTGGGGAAATAGGCCAAGAGATTGGAGTTGATCTACAGTTTGATTAAAAGAGTTTTTCTTCACTTCCTTTACTTAATTCTATTTCATTTTTAATTTGTGTTTATTATGTTTAATTTAATCGATATGATGCATTTTCTTATTAGTATGAGTGACTAAATTTTTTATCTAGAATATTGATGAAATGTGATTGATTGTTTGATATATGTTTGTGATATATATTTCTTTATTCATATTAATTCTATTATTGAGCCTAATGATTATAATTTTTTGGCCACTAATTGCATGATTCTAAATTAGTGAATAAGTCTAAGAGGAATATTCATTGATTAGAATTAGATAATAGAATCACAAGAAAATAATTGGTATGAAAGTATTTAATTTGACTTGTGTAGAATTATATGAATGATTGACTCTTAATAAATTGATTAAGTTGATTTGTCTATAACATGAATAATTAAAATTATATTATGTCTTTAAGAATCATTTGTCCATAACATGAATAATTAAAATTGGATTAATATACATAAGAAATCATTTAGAATTATTTTTTTTTTCTTAATTACTACATTATTCAATTGTCTAAATAGTGATTAAGTTAGTTCTGGTTGGTAATTAGTAAACACTCTTTATGGTAACGATATCTTATTTCATAATTATATTACTTGAATACGATTCTATACACTTTATAGATTTTGCATATCAATATTGTTTATTTATTTTTTTTTTATAAAAATGTTACTTTTAGTATCTCTTATATGAAAATATAGAAAATATAAAAGAAAAATAAAAATTGAAATAAATTCGTTGAGTTGGTTAAACTTATTATTAAAATTAGGCTCGAGTTCAAGTTTGAAATGTATGATATATGAGCTTGATCAATACAAGTTCGACTCAGCTTAGGGTAGGTTTAAGTTCGAGTTCGAACTTAACTATTTTATGACGAGCTAAGCTTGAGCTTTCTAAAACTCGGCCCTGCTTGATTACAACCCTATATCTGGTGTGTTAAATGTGTTCATTATGTATCATGTGTGTTTCATACATGTCTTTCTTTTATTTTTAAAAATAAAAAATAATAGAAAAGGAGAATATGAAGTTGTGTTTAACACATGTTAGACATGTGTTGGATGCTGCGACACATATCTACATCGAAAAAGTATTCGATACAAATACTTTATTTAAATGTTGGTGCTTCTTAAAAACAAAGAAATGAATTTGTCATCCATTTTCCTTCAACTCCAAAAAAACCTAACAAATGGACAAATGCGAAATATAAATAATTCAAGAAAATCTTTTCTGATATGGAAGATCAGAATAAGCTGCAACTACAGAGTATACTCAGAAAATCTTAGCTCTGTTACTAATTATTGTGAAAATTGAATTAAATTTCCACCAATAATATGTGTAGTGTATGAACAATTACACTAACAATTATACAAAAAAATTTATCAGGAAAGAAAGGTGGGTCATAATGGACACTTTTAAATACCAAGTCTTTCCTTAGATAAAATTTTCATAGACATATAATTACTAGCACAAAATACCACCGTAACTATACAAAAAATAACTATTAAATAATTAATAAAGAGAATACCAAAATTTAACGAGGTTCGGCCAATTTTGTCTACGTCCTCGGATATCACTAAAATAATATCACTAATTTTAAAAAAGAAATACAAAAGAGATAAAAGATAAAATAAAACCTTATATATTAAAGGCTTATTTTTGGAGTAAAATTAGCAAATGGGGGAGTGGGTATATTTATAGTCAAATATTTCTTCCTTAATCCCATACCTTTACAATGTGGGATAAAAATGGCCAAACAACAGGAAAATATGTCTTGCACTGCAGCACCTGATGAGGCTGCCATTTCTGCCTTCTTTTCACCAATTATTGATATAAACTCTTTTCTAATAAAACCTGCAGCATTACTAGGTCTGTGAAAAAATAGTTCCTGGAAAATTAACAGGAATTGAATGCATTCCCAGTAAGGGTGTACAAACAACCCGTGGCTCAAAAAATTCGGCCCGGCCCGAACCCATACTAGGGTCGGGCCACGGGTTTCAAAGTCCAACCCGATCTATGCTCGAGTTGAGCCTTGGATTGAGATAAAAATTTTCGGGTAGGCCCGACTCGCCCCGAGGTATTATTTTTTTTTATTTTTTTAATTTATATTTTGGTAATTTATTTTTTAAAAAAATTAAAAATATTATATATAAATATTGATATAATAATTTATATATTATTAGATATAATTTAGTATAATAAATTTTTAAAGTAATATTTATAGGTAAATTTTATTAAAATTCATTAAATTTTTTAAATTTCAAAAAAAATCAAGTCGGCCCGACCCAGTCCGAACCCGGCCAGGCCCGGTCAAACCCGAAGTGGCTCGATCCAATCGGGCTTCGGGCAGAGCCACGGGCTGCAAACTACAGCCCGAAGAAAAGTCAGGCTGGGACCCGGCCCGTGTACACCCGTAATTCCCAGAGTTATATCATCAAAATTTGTATATGTCTTAAATATATATTCAAGATTTTTTTAAATATTTTTGAGCATTACATTAATATCCTAATTTAAATGATTTTTTAAAGTCTTGAGAATTTAAATTTAAAATTATTTCTAAATAATAAAATTAAGGTGTGAAATCCAAATGAAACAAAATTACATATCACTTTAATATAAGACCTCGAATTTTATAGTTAAAATTGCTATATGTCGCTTTTTAATTTTTTTAAATAGTTAAAAAAATATATTTAAAAAAATATATTTTTGAAAAATAATATAATTTTTAAAGAAATTTTTGAAGAAATCTAATTTTATAGTGGTATCTCCTATTTTCAACACATCATAAAAGGTAATAGAAATTAAGGTCACTACAATGCCACCTTGTCACTTCAACCATTCTTTTTCCATATAATTGCTTAAATCTTTCAGAAAGACATTAAAATTTAACGATGTTCGACTAATTTTATCTACGTTCTCAAATATCACTAAAATAATATTACTAATTTCAAAAAAGAAATACAGAAGAGATAAACGATAAAAGAAAACCTTATATATTAAAGGCTTATTTTTGGAGTAAAATTAGCTAACAGGGGAAGGGTATGTTTATAGTCAAATATCCCTTCTTTAATCCCACATCTTTACAATGTGGGATAAAAATGGCCAAACAACAGGAAAGTATGTCTTGCACTGCAGCACCCGATGAGGCTGCCATTTCTGCCTTCTTTTCACCAATTATTGATATAAGCTCTTTTCTAATAAAACCTGCAGCCTTACTAGCTCTGTGGAAAAATAGTTCCTGGAAAATTAACAGGAATTGAATGCATTCCCAGAGTTATATCATCAAAATTTGTAACAAATCTTGCAGTTCTCTCAGGATCATCAGTACCCAGAAAAAATTTACAGGCAAGAGATATAGTTAGTCTTTGCTAAAGGAAAGGCCTTTACTTTATCTTTACCTTCCAAATATATCTTCGTTTGATATTGTGTTATTGAATCCATTGTCCTCAAGAATCTCATCAAGGCCTCTGGCTTCAAGAACCCAGGTGACATAAGAATTTTCGACTCTGTTTCTGGAGAAATCTGAACGGGAGAATTTGTAGTTTTAGATTGATATGAACGAAAAAGCTTTTGCATTGAATGAGGACGAAATGC
Organism: Garcia nutans; assembly: GCA_947685225.1. Taxonomy (NCBI): domain Eukaryota; kingdom Viridiplantae; phylum Streptophyta; class Magnoliopsida; order Malpighiales; family Euphorbiaceae; genus Garcia; species Garcia nutans. The sequence goes on from CANTUV010000071.1 coordinate 3,968,056, forward strand.
AGTGAAAAGCTTTTGCTCATTAGAAAAGATAAATTTATGTCCACGGGAACCACAAATTACTGCTGTTTCCTCCCCAGAATCTTAGCCTTGAAAATTTCAGGGGAGTACTTTACCATTCTCATGGAGACAAAATTTTCTGGGTTACCAAACAGAAATTCAACAGTTTCTTCTATTATTGGCCATCCAAAACTCCCTGGTGGCAGATTCTTGACGTTTCTTGATCGACCCTTGAATCCAAAGAGAAGTAGAGATAAGAAAAGGAAGGAAATGATTAGTATTAACTCCATGGTGTGAGAGCAGCTATTTGCTAATTAAGAGAAGAGTTACAGTAGATTCAATTTCAATGGGTCTGATATTAAATATTGAAGATGTGAAGTGGCTTTAGGCCATAAATTAAAGATAGTGAAGAAATTAGGTAAGAAATTAAAGAATAATTAGAAGTTAAAAGTCTTCCATTAATATTTAATTAACGACAGTCACTAGTTCAAAGACTTCCCTTGATATTAATTTTTAGATTGACAAATGATGACAGTGTAATATTAACTCCCATAATCATCAAGAATTTTACTAGTTTGTTAATTATGTATTGACGTTTACTCAACTTTTCATGTTTTTTGCACTTGCATTTTTTTTTTTAAATTTAGCTTACTAAAATTAAAAATTAAAGATTAAAACAACTTTAAATATGACTCCAATATAATTGAATCGAAGGCTCATTAATATTGTTTTAAATATTAAAATACGGGGGAGAGAGAATTAAATTTGAATATATTCAGGAAGATACATTTACAATTAAATTATATCTTGAGTCTCGTTAATATTATTTCTTATACATGAATATTTTTTTTATGATAAACATATATGCCTTAAATATATATTCAAGATTTTTTTTAAAATATTTTTGAGCATTACATTAATATCCTAATTTAAATGATTTTTTAAAGTCTTGAGAATTTAATTTTAAAATTATTTCTAAATAATAAAATTAAGGTGTGAAATCCAAATGAAACAAAATTGCATATCACTTTAATATAGGACCTCGAATTTTATAGTTAAAATTGTTATATGTCGCTTTTTTATTTTTTTTAAATATTTACCATTTTAATATATTAAATATATATCTACGTAAGTGGAATATATTTTTAATATATTAGATATATACTTAAATATATACTTCTGAAAAATGATATTTTTAAAAGTAAAAGTTTAAAAAATATATTTTTGAAAAATAAAAGATATTTTTGAAGAAATCTAATTTTATAGCGGTATCTCCTATTTTCAACACATCATAAAAGGAAATAGAAATTAAGGTCACTACAATGCCACCTTGTCACTTCAACCATTCTTTTTCCATATAATTGCTTAAATCTTTCAGAAAGACATACTAAAATGGTCTTCGTCTATCAATTTATGCATGGAGTGTGGCTCAATGCACTTTAAAAATTTTAAATACAGCATTCTATTTTTTTAGGTGATGAAATTATTTTACTGCTCTGTACATTTAATATATATTTTTTTTGGTAAAAATAATCATAACCATCAATTATTAAATATCAAAAATTACGCCATTTTAACCAAACTAAAAAGGGAAAAATGTATTTAATCAGAAGCCATGTTGAATTTCAAATTTTGGAATGTATTTTTTTGAATGAAAATTAACTTTTTTTGAACTGAGAAAATTAACTTCGTTACTGGAATAGAAAATCTTGCAATAGAGAATTAAGAAGAAAAGGTGAGAGAGAAGTCCAACAAGTTGGACTATAGGATTCAGAGCAACAACTTTTGCTATTATTTCTATGAAAAAATCAGAAGATGTCTTTAATATATTTTTTATTTTGTCAGTAAAATTTTGGTATATAATAATGTCAAATTTTGTGAAGTCTTCATCCCCTTTTTTTTGCTTTTGGGTATTTTTATTGCAATATCCTTAAAAAAAAGAAAAAAAAGTACGGATCATGTGGAGAGTTAAACAATATTAATGACGTATTAATTACGGCAATCTCCCACTCATAAGTTTAGGTTTTGGACCCATCAATAGAATTGGACACTGTCAAATCTTATATAAGAAATGTTTAATGTTATTAAGTGGTATTTGATTAAATTTAAAAAGTTGTATGTTATACTAACGATTTTTAGTTTAGTAGCATTAAAATTATTTTTAAAATTGGAAAAAGTTTTGAATTTGAGTTTCGATTATTACATTAAATTAAAAAAAAAAAGTGTTTAATTTTAAGTAATAAAAAAATATAAAATTCATAATTGTTAAAAATTCAATCAATTACTTAGAAGATGTTTCTCAAAACTTAAAAACTGGTCAAAATTGATTATAAGTCGTTTTTAGATTATAAGTTATTTATTTAAGTGTTTCTGAAAACTTAAATAGTAGATTATAATATGATTTTAATCAGTTTTTTAAAAGTTGAGTTTTGCTACTTTTTTTTAAGCACTTATTTTTTAAGCAGTTTTGACCAAGTAAAAGACCATACTATTCCTACCTAATTTTCAATATTTTAAATTTGCCCACCCTATATACTTTAATTCCTATCAAAATTCTTTTACGTTTCTTCTTAAATAAATTTTATTATTATTATTATTATTATTATTACAAAATAAATTTTAAATTGACATTTAAAAAATTATTTTTATACAATAAATAAACTCAGGGACAGTTTGGTCATTTTGACAGTTTTTTCAATTAAAAACTGATTATAAGCTGATTTTACAGAAACACTTAACTGATTATAAACTGATTATCAGCTGATTATTAACTAGTTTACAGAAACGCTTAACTGCTTATTTTTAATCTGGTTATAATCTAAAAATCACTTATTCATAATAAGCTGAAAAGCTCTAGTTTTGAGAAACACCCTTAATAAACTCAGCGTAAATTTTACCTAAATATTTTAAATTTTAATTTATTATTATAAACTATTTTTAATAATACTTAGATTTTTTAAGTTTAATATTATCAAATAATTTTAATATTACTAAACATCACCTCAATTTTAAGAAAAAATTATACCATATACTATAATTTTAATTTTATTGTAGTTATTTTTTTAAGTTTTAAGTTTTTATTTTTTATTTAAAAAAAATTACGGCACTTTCTTCTTTCACTTTTTCTTCCTTTTTTTTCTATTATTTATTTTCTTTTTTCACCATGCTTTGCTCAAAATTTATTCTTCTTATATTTTCTTCTTTATTTATTTTTTAAATTTATATCATGAAAGATAAGAAGTTGCCATCAAGTATCTCCTAATTACAAAGTTCAAAGAGTTCATAATGGAATTAGAAACAGAGGATGTGGACAGCATGATTAATGGCCCAATAAGGCTTCTTTGTTCTACTGTTTTTTTTTTTTTTTGAGGCATTTACACCAATTAGTCATCTGTCAATTTTCTTTTTCATATTTATCCACTTTTCTTTTTATGTTTAAATATAATTTTTTTTTTACTTTTAGTTCTGTTGTGTATTTTTTTTTTAATTTTTGAGACTGTTAACATATATTAACACTCCTCACACGTTGATTTTTAACTTTTTTTTTCCTGTTTAATTTATTATTATTATTTATATTTTTCTATTAAAAACATAATCTTTTTAATGTCATACTCTTGCAAATTTATAAAATACACCAAATATTTACTATACATCTATTTAACTACATAAAACATTTACTAAACATCTACATAATTTAATTAATATTTTTAACTTTATATTCACACAATATATATACAATATCTACACAATATATATACAATATACACACAACATACCCATTAAAAATTTAACATATATTCAATATTTTCTAAACATATGCATAATATCTATTAGACATCAACAAAATATCTACGTAATGAAATTAATTTTTTTTCAACTTTAGTATGTATTCTTCTAATATATAAACAATATCCAAACAACACCTATATAACATACATATAATATACACAAAAAAATTTAATATACACACAATATTTATTAAATATACAAAGAACATCTATATTTATTAAATATATAAAGAATATCTATCAAATATTTACATAACGAAATTAATATTTTTTATACTTTTATTCTATATTCTTCTAGCATTTACGGAATATATACAATACATCAAAATAGTTTTATTCTTTATTTTTGATATTTTTGTCCTTTTATACCTATTTTTTTTTCTTTTGTTGATTTGTTTTTGAAGCAAAGTTAAGATTTAATTGCATATAATATTTTTTTTTTTCGATTTGCTTCATATATGATTTTTTCTTTTTTCTTTCTGTGTTTGAAGCAAAGCTTTTAAATCCAGTTGCATGCCAATTTTTTAAACTTTGATTTATAATTTATATCTATATAGTTTTTTTTTTTGTTGATGAATCTTCTTTTTTTTACATTGATATTGACGAAGAAGAGATGGCGATTGATGAAGAAAATGATGACGATTGGTTTCTCGTATGGTTTTTTTTTTTTTTGAGATTTTGATTTTGATTTCTTCCCTTTTTTTAAATGCTTTTTTGATTGTTCATCGTGGATTGGTGATGATGAAGGATGATGAAGAAGAAGAAAAAGATAACAATGTTATTATTTTTGCAGTAGTTTTGTTGTTTTAGTTGTATATGTTTTTCTGATTTGTATTTTTTTTTTCTTTTTGTCCAAATTATGCAAATAAGGTGCTTTTTTGGTTAATTTTGTAGGAAGCCCTTTTTTGGTCAGTTACAAAAGCTTCTTTATATATATATATATATATATATATATATATATTTTTTTTTTTTGATTTTATTTTTTTTATCAGTTAGCTAGAACCAATGAACCAAAGTATTTTCTCTAATAAAACATTCAGCTGATATTTTTTATTTTGATTTTACTGTAATTTTTTTATTTTGATTTTTGATTTTTTGTTTGTAAATCTTTTAATTTTATTTTTTTATTATTTTTTATTTTCAAATATATTAATTGAGGATTTTTTTAATATAACACACCCTACACGTTCAATAAGAGTTTCAAAAAAAAAATAGTTTTTTAATTTTTAACTTTCTATTAAATTTAACAAATTATATATATATATTATATATAAATAAAGAATAATAATATATATGAGTATATATATATATATATTTGATTTTATTTTTTTTATCAGTTAGCTAGAACCAATGAACCAAAGTATTTTCTCTAATAAAACATTCAGCTGATATTTTTTATTTTGATTTTACTGTAATTTTTTTATTTTGATTTTTGATTTTTTGTTTGTAAATCTTTTAATTTTATTTTTTTATTATTTTTTATTTTCAAATATATTAATTGAGGATTTTTTTAATATAACACACCCTACACGTTCAATAAGAGTTTCAAAAAAAAAATAGTTTTTTAATTTTTAACTTTCTATTAAATTTAACAAATTATATATATATATTATATATAAATAAAGAATAATAATATATATGAGTATATGTTGCAAAAGAATAATATTATAGTTACATATATATGAGTATATATGTGTATATATGTTATATATTTTAACTAAAAAATAACAATATATAGTATATATATGTAGATATATGTTATATATACTTTAACTAAAAAATAACAATATATGCAAGTATATGATGTATATATTTTAATTAAAAATGATATATTTATAAATATAGATTTTTTTATAGTATATTTGGATATATGTTGCATATGTTTTAACTAAAAAATCACATTTTTATAAATATAGGTTTTGCGTTTTTGAATGTTCAAGTATTCACTGTATATTTTTGAAAAAAAAAATTATGTTTTAAAGTTTTGGTAGATTTTTTTTGGGTATATTTTTGAAAACTAATTTTTTTAAGTTAGTTTTGTAATTTTTCCTAATTTTAATTAGTCAGGTGAACACAAAAAACAACGAATAGAAAGTGGTATAAGCTTAGATTTATAGGGACAAAGAGAATGGTCAATCTTAGGCAAAATTTTATTTAATTTAATTGAGGATTTAATTTTTATTTTGTAGTACATTGAGGTCTTTAATTATAACAAAATAATATAAATTTTTATGATAATGCAAAAAAATATTATTTTTAATTTTAAAATATTATTAGTTTTTATTTCAATATAATCGTTATTCTTTTTACCAGAAATAAATATATTATAACTAAAATATTTAAAAAAAAAAAATTTGAGAAAACCACTTTATCAACTTTAATAAAATTCACCCATTAATCTATCAACCAAATCTCAACCTCTTCCACCGCTCTGTCTAATAAACTTCTTCTCATAATTATTTATGGGAATTTTGTTTCCTCAAACCAAAGAGAGAGTGAAGAGAAAGAAAATCCTTTAAAAGATAGCACACAATTGTTGGTAATTGGATCATTATGGTGGTGGAGGTGGGTGATGCCTAAAGAAGCATAAAATAATAATATTTTTATACCATCAGAAATTTATTACTACTTTACGAGAGAGAGATACTACGTAACATTTAAAGATAACATAATGATCATAATATAAACCATATAAAAGTCTTCAGAAAATATACATTAATATAACTTGATTATCAAACGCGTAAATCAGCTGTTAAGAGATTATTTAACGTAATCAAAAGTCGAGTTTTAGATATACAGCTGTATTAAAATTCGAAAAAGAAAATTTTATTGTTTTCGTAATTCTACTCGGGTTGACTCCAAAATGATGATTCATACCAAATTTATATATATATATATATATATTTATTTATATGTAACTTATTGAGTAGAATTGGATAACAAAAAGGTGTATTTTTTTTTCTTTTAATTAACAAATAAAGCAAATATTGAAATTATTTAATAAACCGAGCCGCCATGATGGGTTGACCCAAACCTCTTAAAAGAGTTACAACTCTTATACGAGTTGCAACCATTAGAAGAGTTGCAAACCTTGAAAAGTAACTTTTGGCATCTATAAATATAACAAGAGAGAGAAGTTAATGGTTAATGAAAAAAATTCAAGTAATCAATATACAATATTCTAGAGTAAATAAGATTATGAAAATTTAGTGCATTTCTAATTTGGTGATTTGCATTTGACTTAATGAAAAATTGAATCAAAATAATTATAAAATCATCAAGAAGTATGTATTCGATCAGAATTTTGATTAATTCTGCTATTGTTTAACATTGGTATCAGAGCCTATTTGATGATTCTCATGAATTATTGATATGATTTTTGAGTTATGGCATAATATTTTGATTTTATATGAATATGAACTATATTAGGGCAAATACTTTTGGCCATTTTCATATTTTATATGCGGTCATTTATGCCATAATAATAACATATTTAAAAAATGAAGTAAGAACTTTAAAACGACATAAAGAACACAAAATTTGAAGTTATATAGAGAAAGATATGAATTTTTAAAGTTGGGAGTTTGAAATTTCAATTCTGGATTTGTTTTCTATCATGTTTAGGATAGATAATTTTGAGTCAATTTGGAATTATGCATTTTGTTTCATAGCATAAAATTTATATACTCTTAAGTATGCATTACAAGCTTTGCAATGGTATATAGAACATTAAAATTGGAGCTTTCTACATAAAGTTATGAATGTGTTAAGTTAGTATGTTGATCATTTCATTTTTGAAAATTTTTTTAGTCTATGTTGGGCACATCAAATTTCAAGATATTTTACGAATTATATATTATAGTTCATGGAATAAAATTTTTATATACCTAAATTATATTGTGAACTTTGCAACGATATAAAGAACATACAAAATAGACTTTGGTTAAAAACGTTATGGATTTGCAAAGTAAGCCATTTGATTATGCAAAATTTGGAAATTTTTGTAGAAATGGAGTTTTTAAGATTTTAATTGTATTTTCATACACTAACTTATAGACTTCAAATTTCAAAAATAATTATATTTTTGAAATCAGAATTATCATAATTAGAGAGTTGAGATCTGGTGGGAGGAAATTACTAATTTCAAATTGAGGTCTAGAGGGAGGAAATTATTAATTTCAAATTTTAACTCATTTAATTGATTAAATGTAATTTTTATTAAATTTTGCTTAAAAATTCATTAAAAATTCTGTGTGTATTGAAAAATTTTAATTTCATTTTCGAATGTATTTTTTTAATAAATCAAATATAATGTCATATTTTATTTTGACATTAAATTAAAATTTTATGGCTCATGTATTTTGTTATAATTGGCTTATATATTGAATATTTTTTCTTAATTTGTTTAAGAAATTATGTCTCGTCTAAGGACGTTGCGGAGACTTAAAGCATATATATAACACTCTTATACTATATATATGTATAATATATGTACCCGGTATATATAAAATATATATATAGAATATAAAAATATCACAGTATGGTGTTTCTAAAAATTTTCATAATTTCATGATAACCAATTAAAATACTTAAAATGTATTTTAATAAATAAATAAAAGTAGTCATTAAAACCTGCAATTAAAATATACTCCCAATTATTTATTCAATACATACATTTCTCTAAAATAGCCTAACGGCTTAATCCACCAACATTTCACCAAAAACACATACATATATATATAATTATAAGTCCCATTATTTTTCAACATTTTACACAAAAGAAAAACCTTATAATTTATACCACATACATGGTTATGTATATAATGTACATACTCAAATGCATTTTAAAAAGTTTAAAGTGTATACATGATATGCAAGTGGCACTGGTCCGTGACAGCTTAAAGATCTTCACATACAACCAACTATAACCTAGACCTGAGGTAGTTTAGCAGTACTCTTCGGATCTCCCGAATTTGCCCTGTCACCTACGTGATAAATTTCACTCGTTCTAAGCATTTCGCCTAGTGGTACATACTTTGATATAAAATAAATTACATTTCATATGCAATGTCATAAATGCACCATACTACAAATGTCAAACAACATATACACACTGTTATAAACATATCAATTATTCACACACATTGGGCCCGAAAATTTTTATAAATTGGTCTAATTTTAGAAATATTATCTTGAATTACCTCATTCATCTATGATACCAGCGTGTCTCACCCGAAAGCGTAATAAGTCTATGACACCAGTGTATCTCACTTGAATGCATAATAAGTATATGACATTAGCGTGTCTCACCAGAAGGCGTAAAAAAATTCAACAATAATAATTCAGAACTAAACCCTATATAAGGTGACATGTAACATATTTCCTCATATTTCACATTTTTTTATTCATAATCACATCATTACCACTTTTAAAATAAATGTGGGTCACTTCCATATTTTTGTGTATGCTTGCACTTTTCACAGTTTACATACACATCACATTTAGTCATTTTTCAATAGCTTATCATACCATTATCAATGTAAACTAAGCATTGTTACTTCAAACAATGTCATGCACATAAATTAACATTAATCAAGTAACACATCACATTTAAATAATGAAATATATTATGCTTAAAATCAATGAAATCAGCCATATTCAATGTAAAAGTATGTACTAACTTCTTTAAAGCAATAAATAAAATTAAAACTCCACTCCACTTCCAACACACCCAAAAATTCTTCACTTCTAGGTTGATAAAACAATAACCTATTTAACACCTATTAAAAATGTGAATGAACATAATCAATTAATATCACATTTTTAAGTATTTAAAGCCTAAAATATAAATTAAGACACAATTCCATAATTTTTTAAGTTTTTGCCATAATACATTTTAACTTTGAAAAATCATTCCAACCAATTCCAAATTGAGTTTTAATGTTAAATATATCTACTACATTATATTTTAACACATTTTAAGTATTAAAATATAATATATCACACCTTCTTCAAAATTTTAAAATTTTGCCCTAAGCCACTTTAATTTTGGTTCAATATTCTAACCAAATCTAAATATCAATTTAAGTTCATTTTCATCATTAACAATACTAAATAATACAATTCAAATCATAAAACCAAATGAATCCTCACTTTTTTCAAAACCCTTACCAAAACCCTAACTTCCATACCACATCTTCCAAACTCTGACTAAACCTAATCAAATCTAATATTTAACCATAGAATCTTTACTTACTCATCAAAATAACATTTTACATATCCATTTCAACAATTATAACATACTCTTTCAAAAATCCAATTCATACATAATCATATATATCCATAAAGCTTGAAAATAAATAAGAAAAACTTACTTGCTTAATGGAAATCCACTTCAATCTTGAAAATCCCTCTAAAATTTAGTATTTGGAGGAAGAATAATCCTTATCCATGGTAAAAATTTTGTGCTTGAGAGAATAGAGAAGAAGAAGAAGAAGATGGATAGTTTTATGTTACTAAAATTTTAATTTTACCCTTTACCAATTTACATAATTATAAAATTATTAATTAATAAAATATTAATATTTAATTAATTATTTAGTTAATTATTGAGTTATTTTTAAGTCTTTAATTTTCATCATCTATCTAAAAATAATTTTAATTTTCATCATCTATCCAAAAATAATTTTATTTTATTTTATTTTATTTATTTTTATAAATTATAATTTTACCATTTTTACTATTTAATTGTTGACTTTTTCTAACTCATATTTGACTTTATATGTAATCTATATTTTTATTATATTTCACACACACACACACACATATATATATATATATATGATATTTTCTCACTTTCAACACCTCATTTAACTCACCAACTTATTAATTTAATTTAATTTTTGTAAAATAACAAATATTACACTATAGAAGGCACAAAAATAATAGAAGTGTGATTTTTAACACTAATAGAGAATTTGAGTTAGAATTTTATTTATTAACTCCCACTGCATTAAGAAGAATGTTTATGAAAAAAGATTGAAAACTGATATCTTTGATAAATAGGCTAGCCAATTATAAGATGAAACCTCATAATAATATTATTAAGCATATTAGAACAGTAAATCGAATGATTCAAAAAGTTTTATATCACAGTATTGAGTGGACTAAGTTTCATAAATATCATGTTTTATGCTTAACTTTACTCGAATCCTAGCAAGAAAAATTAGATGGTTTTTGGATATGTGATTGGAATAAAAATTTTTGGTTTTTTGATACGTTAGTTTAATCAACAAGAAAACTAGAAATTATAATATGTTAGTTTAATTATTTATAGAATCTTATATTTGGACAAATTTGAAAAAATCATTTGTCTTGAATAGAAACCCTAGTGTTAGGATTTCTAGATCATCCCTAAAAATATTTTCTTGGTTTAAGAAAAAAACCAATAATATTTTAGATTATTTAAATTTTGAAGAATCTATCCCAAAGAGAGTTAAGACAAAATATTATTGATTTATTTCATTTTATATGTCCTATTTATTATTGTATTTTATGCTCTGTAATGAATAAACTCAATACATGTTATCATTAAGTTATTAGTTACTTTACAATTATGGGTAAATAGAGATATTAAATTGGTGCAATTTAAATTAAATTGAAGAAAGATTTTATATTGATATTGGATGATGATTAGAACGTAGTGAATTTTCTTGTCTACTTTCAAGAGAAAATTTTCATTAAATTAGTTTGAAATTGCGACTAGTGATATGTATATGAGCATAATACTTGATACTTGCATTTAAATATCTTTTGTAATTTGTGATTAATAATGACAACAAAGAATATAATAGCAAAACTAAATAAGGGAGAAAAGTTAAATGGTGATAATTATAACATTTGGCATCTTAAAATGTATTATGTCCTTGAGGAGCAAGAAGCTTTAGAGACTATTAATAGTGTTATGGAAGAGCCTAAAGCTGATGAAAGAAATGCCAATAACGCGCAATTAGGTGCGATAAGGTAGCTTATAATGTCTTGAAAAAGAAAGATTCAACTGCAAAAGAAATCTTAATTAGTTTCATGAATGATGACCTTGTTTATAAATATTAGCAGTATATAACTGCTCATGCTATGTTGCTTTGAAAGAAAAGTTTAGAGGAACTTCTATCTCCGAACTTAGACAATTAACCATTAAGTTTGACACTTATAAGAAGGTCCCAAATAAGTCTATGAAACAACATTTAAGGGACATATCAAATATGATAATGGAACTAAAATTTGTCGGGCATAACCTCACTGAAGAACAACAAGTCCAAGCTATAATTCAGTCTGTACCTGCTAGTTTGGAGCATATAAAGGTCAATATGACTCATAATGAGAACATCAAAACTTTTGCTGATATTGCGCGATATTTGGAACTAGAAGATGAGCGCCTTAAGGTAGCTAAGCCTGATGCACATACATATATGGCTATATCTAGTTCTAAACAATCATCTAGTTTTAAGCGCAAAAAAAACTTTGGCAAATGAAAAGGCAAAGGAAAGGCAATTGAGACTAGTCAGGGATGAAAACAAGAAAGAAATCAATTTAATCGCTGAGGAAAGAGTAGTAGGAAGAAAGATAAGATAAAATTGACTTGTTACAATTACAATAATAAAGGTCACTATGCCCGTGAGTGCACCGAGCCTAGAAAGGTATTATCTTATATAAATTCTTTAAATAATTGCCTTATTTTTGAAATTTATGTTTCTATTACTGTATTGCTTTCTAAATGTTCTCCTATGTGGATTGTAGACTTAGGAGCAACGGATCATGTAGCTAAAGATAGAACTACTTTTATTGATTTTCGTCGAATTCCTAGTGGAACAAAATGGATATATGTAGGTAATAAAGCTAAAGTTAAAGGGATTGACACATGCAAATTAGATTTGTAAGAGGGCCGCATCCTAAACCTACAAAACGGTCTCTATACTCCAAGTATTTGGCAAAATCTGGTCTCCATTCTTGCTTTATTAAGATTAGGATATAATTTGTATTTTAATAATAATTATGTAATAATTTCTAATGGTACTACATTATATGGTAATGGACAATTAGTAGATGGTTTTCTTGTTTAAAACACAAATAATAATAATAGTAATAATAATAATAATATTTATTTTTCCTTAATTTTTTAATCTAGCGATAAAGATATAGATACTTGTTTATGGCATGGTAGATTAGGGCATATTGGATAAGATAGAGTGAATAGACTTGTTCGTGATGGTCTGTTAGGATCAAACACAAAATTTGTATTGTCCACTTGTGAATTTTGTTTATAAGGAAAAACAATTGGAAAACCGTTTGGAAAAGGCACAAGAATTGAATTTCCTTTGCAACTTATACACTTAAATATTTGTGGACCAATGAGCATTAAAGCAAGGCATGGTCCTTCGTATTTTATTACCTTCATAGATGACTACACTTGATATGGTCATGTCTATTTAATAACTCACAAATCTGAAGCATTAGATTACTTTATTAAATATTTAAATAAAGTTGAGAATCAATTAGATAAGTAAAAGTTTTAAGCACTGATTAAAGAAGAGAGTATCTCTATGAACAGTTTAAGAAATTGTGTGAAGATAAATGTATTATGAGGCAATTGATTACTCCTAAAATTCCTCAACAAAATGGTGTTATCGAGAGATAAAATAGAACCTTGCTTAAAATGGTTAGGTCAATGACGGCGCAAGCTAATCTACCAATGAAATTTTGGGGTGATGCCTTGTTAACTGCTGCCTATATACTTAACCATGTTCCTTCTAAGTCAGTTTCTTCTACACCTTATGAATTATGGTCAGGTAGAAAAGCCAACCTGAATGAGTTGCATCCTTAGGGTTCCACAGCACACATTCATGACACTTCCCATAAATTTGGTAAACTAGGACCAAGAGGGAAGAAATATATCTTTATACGATACTCTAAACATTCAAAGGTTTTGTATTCATTGGTGATGATTCTTATGGAAGGATAACATAAATTGAGTCTCGAGATATCACCTTCCTTGAAGATACTTTTCCATTTAAGGATGACGTAGACAAAGATTTTCGTCTATATGAGATGGAAGAACAAGATAAAACTATTTCAAGTTAACCAATAATTGTACCTAGTCATGTTCTTGACAGTGGGAGCATACCAAATTTGCTTCACCCATCTCAATTAAGTTGGAGAGATAAGGATGAGTCTAATCAAATTTCGATTGGTGAAAAAATGATCCTCAATTACAAAGAAGCAAACGTTCAAAAACTCCTAAAAGACATTTTCCAATAGAAAATAAAGTTTACATGGTTACTCCCAATGATGATGAAGAACCTAATACAATGAAAGGATCATTTCAGCGTCATGCAAAAGAAAAGTGAAAAGTTGCATTAGAAGAGGAAATTGCATCTATGAAGGTAAATCAAGTTTGGGATTTGTTAATTTACCACCTTGACAAAAAGCAATTTGGAATAAATGGATTCTTAAGATAAAATTAAGACAGACGGATCCATTGATAGATGTAAAGCTCGTTTAATGATGAAGGGTTATACTCAACAAGAGGGTATAAAGTATGAGGAAACATTTTCACCCGTTGCAAGGTTTACCTCCATTCGCCTAATTCTAGCTATCGTAGAACATTTGATTTAGAATTGCACCAAATGGATGTGAAAACATCTTTTCTTAATGGGGAGTTACAAGAAGAAATTTACATAGAACAACCTATAGGTTTTGTTATCAAAGCCAAGAGCGCAAAGTATGCAAGCTTAAAAGATCTATATATGGCCTTAAATAATCATCCAGGCAGTGGTATCTTCATTTCATAAAGCCATCTTGCTTTATAATTTCAATATGATTGACGAGGGCCACCGTGTTTACGTCAAAAGAGTTGGTAAAAAATTTGCAATTATATCTCTTTATGTTGATAATATTTTGATAGCTAAAAATGAAAAAGAGTTTGTTATGACTATCAAAAGATGGTTATCCACTAATTTTGATATGAAAGATATGGGTAAAGCATACTACTTATTGGGAGTAAAAATAAAAAGAGATCATTCAAAGAGGTTTTTTGTATTGAGTTATCCACATCAGACAAGGTCTTTCTTTTCCCTCATAGTAGTATCCTTATAGTTTTTCTCGTTGTTTGTTATTTGTATTGAGTGTTTGTTATCTTAGCATGTTACCTATGGTTAAGGATGATTTGGTCTATGGAACATGACTAGAAAAGCAGTTAAGTTTAAATTATGAACTCCGAATGAAAAAGAAAGACCTTGTCCGATGTGTCCATTGTCCGACCAATCTCGTCACTTAAAAGTAGTTTGACTTGATTACAAATAAATACTATTTATAGTATTTTCGAGGGACTAGGGATGTTATGACGAAGAGACTAGTCTAGGATACTATAAGTATTATGAATTACTAACTTTATAATCTTATTCAAGTTGAAGCTGCTATGTTATTCCTAACAGATCATAGTATAAGCTCTTAAATTGTAGGTTTACTTGCTAAGTCGCATAATCTACTTACTAGTATGAAATGGATTATAGAAAAATCTCATAATACAGGTCTTACCCATCATGTGTGAGTGAGAGATATTGGGATTATTTAATAAACCGGGTGGCTCATGATGGGTTGACCTAAACCTCTTGAAAGAGTTACAACTCTTACAAGAGTTGCAACCATTGGAAGAGTTGCAACCATTAGAAGAGTTGCAACTCTTGAAAAGTAACTCTTAGCATCTATAATATATCAAGAGAGAGAAGTTAATGGCTAATGAAAAAAATTCAAGCAATCAATATACAACATTCTAAAGTAAATAAGATTGTGAAAATATATATAGTACATTTCTAATTTGGTGATTTGCATTTAACTTAGTGAAGAATTGAATTAAAATTATTGTGAAATCATCAAGGGCTATTACGCTCAATAGAAAAGCTTCCTAACAGTGTAGTGTGAGCTTTTTAATAATCATGTTTTCAATGAACAATGATAATAATGAGAATCAAAATACAATTTTAGTCATTTAAAATAAATAAATCACTGAAAAAATTAAACACAAGCAGTTTATCGTGGATTACCATGCATTATCATATTCATCAATATACATTTCATAAATCATCTTATTTTTGCTACTAAATCAATCGGCCAAAACAATATTATGGATTATATGGTAGAATCAATCATCCTTTTTAATTTTTTATATTATATTTTCAAATTTATTTATTGATTTTATCAATTTTGATAAAATTTAATTTAATTCAATTTTATAAAATTAAAATCATAAATTCTAAAGAAATCTCTCTATTGCATATCAAATACAAAATTGTGAATTTGTAAATTAGTTTCATAAATTTTATAAAAGAACTCAATCAAGTTTTGAGCCTAATTAACACATATACCTTTTTTTAGCTAAATTCAATCCCATTCTCGTAAAAAAATAAACAAAAGATTTTATATTTTTACATATTTTTTGAAATAAGAAATAAATAAACAAATAAACCTAAAATATAGGAGAAAAAATTAAATCAAATTTAATCGCTTTTCATGAACATAAATATTGAACAAACATTCCGAAAGGATTCAGTTAGCATCTGAATGTAATTAATTAATATTATATAATGGCAAATTATGGAGCAGTAGTGAATGTGTAACTATGTCGTATTTATATTGTAAATATAGACTCATTTGCATATATATACATATATATGATGTAATAAGGGCTTTTTTGGTATTTTGCTTGTACGTATGTAAATTTGTTTTTATAAGGCTTCTGTCCTGATTCATTTTTACATATTCGAGAGTTTTTCATTTTTCTCTGTAGCTTTTTTGTATGATTTTGTTTAATTTTTTTTGCAATCACAAACCTTGATCTATGTTCGTTTTACAAATCCTTTTCTTCTTCTTCGAAAATCTCTCTCTAAAATCATCTTGGTTCTCTTTTATCATTTTTTGATAATAATAATAAAATTGGTTGAAATGGCTACTGATGAAGAAGTCTGACTGATGGACAAGTAGTATGGGGGATTGAAAGGAGTGTTGGGGATTCAGTTCATTTTCAGAACTCTGATCATCTGGGGTTGATTTTGGCACGCACACTTCTTTATGAAACTAATTTCTTGACTTGGAGTCGTGCTATGTGGATTGCCTTAAGGGCTAAAATGAAATTTGGGTTTACTAATAGGACTTGCATGAAACCGAATAAATATTCTGATGAGTTTAGTGTGAGCAAAAGGATCAATTGTATGGCTATTTTGTGGTTGTTGAATGCTATTTCTAAAGATTTGGTAGTAGTTTTTTTTTTTTGCTAAAGAGTTGTGGGATTAATTGTGTAGTAGATACAAGGTGAGTAATGGATCGATGATATACAAAATCCAAAGAGAGATAACATCTATCTCTCAACTGAACCTCTCTATCACAGCTTACTATACAAAGCTAAAACGTCTTTGGGTCGAGCTTGGGTGTCCATTGCGTACATATAGCAGTTTATTCTTGTGGCAGTACTAAAGAGAGTGCAAATTTGAACAATCTAAATAGGTTAATGCAATTTTTGATGGGACTTAATGATCAGTATAATCATGTGAGGAATCAAATCCTTCTTATTGAGCCATTTCCAATAGTAAATAAGGATACTCTATGGTCTTGAGGATTGAAAAACAAAGGGAGGTTCATGGTATATATGGTGCTACGGGTTGAAAAAATAAAGGGAGGTTTATGATGCCTTTTTTGATATTGGAGATGTTAGTGTGATACTGGCTAAGGATGGTAACACTAGCAGGAGGGATTATGGAAATGCTAATAATCAATTTGGAAAAGGGAGTCTTAAAAACCCAAATAGGTTCTGTACCTACTGTAATAAAAAAGGGTCATGAAAAAAAAAGTTGTTTCAAGTTAGTGGGGCATCCAGATTGGTGGAAACAGAGATGGAGAGAGAACAATCGAGGTAAATTTGTTGCACAACTGGCTAACTTCTCTAGTAAGAAAAGCCCACAATCTACTGAGCAATCCACTGAGACTGAATGGATAGCTAATATTTTTTCAGAGAGGTTTAGAAATATCTTAAAGCTAAAGCTCCTGCTAATACAGCCTATATGACTTACACAAGCTATGCAAGTATAACTTAAACTTTTCATCCAATTTGTCTGACTACAGTGTTTGTTAAACTTTTTTGGATAATAAATTCAAGGATAACAAATCATATGAGTTTCACTTCTAAGTATATGACCAATCTTTTAGCCTTAAAGCCACCCTCAATAATTTATTTACCAGATAATTCTACTACAACTGTTTGTTAATCTGGTAATATAAGCCTACATCCCAAACTAGATCTAAGTAATGTTCTGTTAATACCAAACTTTAGGTATAACAGTAAAGCTACTACAGATATGTCCATCAAAGTTACCTTTTGCAAAACCCACTGTTTCTTTCAAGAAGTCCTGACTAAAGAGATCTTTACTGTGGACAAGATTTAAGTTGTTTTTTATTTACTAGTCTAGCTTTTTCTGTGCATATAATTTTTTATTTTCTAAATAAATCTTTTGTTGTGCTGAGTGTTATTTCTACTGTTGATTCTTATATTGTTAATTCTTGTGCAAACGATTCATGTAATAAAGATTCGATTTCATATGAACTTCTTCATAATAGTCTGGAGCATATTCCAGAACTTAGATTCAATATTTACCCATTCATATTCTTTTTGTTGCTTTGATTATACCATTTGTGACTTCACCTTGACAACATAAGCTGCCTTTCCTTAACAGTACTATTACCTTTATTAAACCTTTTGATCCTATCCATGTTGATTTGTGAGGTCCATATCAAACTCCTTTATTTGGTTCTCACTATGTTCCTACAATAGTAGATGATTTTAATAGAGCTACTTGGATCTTTTTACTTAAAAACAAATCTAAAATGCCTAAACACCTATAAAATTTCTTCCATATGATTGAAAATCAATTTTCCTCTACTGTTAAACATGTTAGAACGAATAATGGCATTAAATTTCCTAGCACTTAGTGTCAATCCTTATTTCTTAAGCTTGGAATATTTTACCAAAAAATCTCTTCTTATTTTCCTTAACAGAATGGTATTGTTGAGAGGAAATATAAACACCCTCCTTGAAACTGCCATGATTTTAATGTCCCAACCTAATTTGCCTAAAAAGTTCTGAGGGATTCTATTTTTACTACTACTCGCATTATAAATAAACTATCAAACCAAATTCTTCATTGGAAAACTCCATTTGAAATTTTAATAAAAAGCCTCCTGATTATAATTTTCTGAAAACTTTTGGGTGTCTTTGCTTTGCAATCAACCTTAAACCTCAAAAGGATAAATTTGATCATAGGCATGTCAAGTGTGTGTTCATTGGATATTTTCTTGGACAAAAGGCTTATAAGTTGTATGCTATTGAATCTCAATCTACTTAATGTCCACAGATATTCAATTTTATGAACACATCTTTTCTTTTAAATCTAATTCTTCTATTTCTCAATATGCTCTTGTCTTACTTGTTTGTTTCCCCTCTTGATTCATATAAACATTTTCCTTTGCCCCATAGAAAGACCTTAAGAAAATAAACTTTGTAATGCCCATAGTTTTGTTAAATATAATTGAATAAATAATTTAGAAGGGTTAAGTGGGGTGTTGAAAGAAGAAAATGACTTATATATATGTAGAATATATATGAAATATACCTAAAATATAAATGTCGCTAAAAAATAAAAAAGTAAAAAGTAAAAAAGTAAAAAGTCAAAGTAAAAGTTAAAAAAATTAAAATTATATTAATTTTTGGTCGAAGAGGAAAAATCGTGAATTTTAATTATTAATTATTATTATTATTATTATTATTATTATTAAGATGAAAGAAAATAAAATAAAATAACTCACCTTCTTCTTCTTCCCTGGAGAGACCGGCCACCATTGATAGATAAAGGAGCTCTTCTTCTATCATCTACACCAAATTTTCAAAAAAATAAAAAAAATTAATAAGTTTTTGAAGAAAAATTAAGGTTTAAGTAAGTAATTCCTGCTTTAAGTTGAGTTTTGATGAATTATGAGATTATGTGAAATATGAGATTTTGATGGAATGTTAGATAATTGATAAAATGATTAGTAATGATGTTATTTTGATATGTAAGTAATAATTTTAAGGTTAGATAGCAGAAATGATTAAGTTTAGTTGGAGTTTGGAAGAAGTAGTAGGAAGATTAATGTTTTTATGGGATTTTTTTATTAGAATTGATGTAAGGGTTATTTAAATGATTAAAATGTATTAGAATGAGATTCTAATGATATAATTGAACTTGAAACTTGGTTTAGAGTTGATTACGAATGAGTTCCAAAATTAAAGCATATTAAGATAAATATTGAAAATTGGATAGAATTGTGATAATTGAAGTTTGATTAATTAAAATGAGTATAATTATATTTCTAATGAGTTATTTTAATCTATAATTTGGTTTAGGACCGAGAGAGGTGAAGCTGTGAAATTGAAGTGGTGAAGGACATTGGTGGAAGTTGGAGTTGAGAGGAAAAATTAGCTTAGATTTTGGTAATTTGGAGCTTAGTACATACTTTAATAGCACATGTATTATTTGCATTTGAATTTACTTAGCATATTGTAATTGTTGAAAATGTGCTTAGCCACTTTGACATTAGTAATCATGGTATAAGTGCATTGTTATATGTGAAAGTGTGAGAAATGCATAAAATATGAGATATTAAGTCATTACAGAATAGCTAATATATTTGTTATGCATAATTTGTAAAACAATGTGTTTTATGTATTTGGAATGAAAAATATGCCACATTGTGAATTTGGCAAGAAAATATGCTTTTATGGTTGGAAAAATATGAAAAATGAGTATGAAATGTGAAAAATAATGAAAATGTGTTGAAAAATGGAGAATGATAAAATTGACTATGCTTAAATGATAATGTGAAATGATGTGTGATTACCTTATATAATATTGTGTTCCAGAGTTTTGTGTTTGGTGGTATAGATATAACATGTCTATTATATTATTTACCTTCGGGCTAGATACTAGGTGTTACTTATGATATTATTTGCCTTTGAAACTAGACACAAAAGTGTCACGATAGACCAAAACAATAGCATTGAAACTTAACTATTATATAGGGTTACTTGGGTTCGATGCATGTGATTGTGATATTTTGATGAAATTTTTAAAAATGTATGCACATAAATGATTCGTGTGGTCATGTTATGTTTTAAAGAAATTCATATTGCATTGTTTTTAAATTAATTATTATCAAAATATATACTATTAAGATAGTAGTTTAGCGATTAAATTCCATCCCGCATGTAATAAGGTAGATTCAGAGGGTTCTGTTATACCTAACCAGGTATAAATTTTGAATTTGCCACGAGACTAGGGTTTACTAGCATATCATGTAATCTTTTATTTTTGTAACTCATTATGTTCATATGGTATTTTATTATATGTTAATGTTAAAAACCTAATATTTATTTAAGTAATATAAATATTGAAATACATTTTGCTATATATAAATGATTATATGATTTTGAAATTTTGGGTTGTGTGAAAGTATTTGGAGAAAATTGTTGCAGAAGTGGATAAATGTATGAGTATATTTTGAGAGTATAAATTTTTGTGCAAGTTGAATTTGTTGATTTTTGAAAAATATTCAATTTACCGATAAAATTCTGAATTTTTTTTTCAGAAATTTTCTTTTAAATTTATATTTTTAATAATTAAATTATTGAAAGATATATGCTACTTTACTTATTAAAATATATTTTAAAGGATAAACTATTTTAATAAAGTTAAAGAGAAATTTTTAATAATTAAGATAGTGACATTCTTATATTATGTATGCGTATTTTATATATTCAGAGTTGTATACTATACATATATAGAGTATAAGGATGTTATAATTCTGATATAAATTATTCACCCGTTTTATTACAGCATGATTCAATAGTTATTATTTTCCCTGTCATAAATCCTTCACCTATTTTACCTACTCAACCACCCATTAGACGTAGTACCAAAGTTGAAACAAAGCCTAAATGGTTACAGCAAATTATTTCCTCTATCCAGATTCAAGATATTTCTTTCACTACTTCTAGCTTTGTTTCTTCTCTGATGCAAAATATCCTATTTTTTTCAATGCCTTCTTTTGTTTACTCTTACTTAGATGATTCTCATACGTATTTTTGTATCTAATGTCTCTAATGTCAAAGAACCTGTTACATATAACTAGGTTAGGAATAACCCGAATTTTGAATAAGGAAATTATTGCTTTAGAACAGAATAATACATGGCCTATCACTTCATTATTGCCTGGAAAGAAGTCTATTAGTTGTAAATGTATTTATAATGTTAAATTCAAACTTGATGAAACTGTTGTTAGGTACAAAGGCAGATTAGTGGCTCAACAAGAGAGGGTATGTGTTGGATATACTCTCTGATACCTCAAAGAGACTACTGGCTCCACTTTTCATCTCTCTTTCTTTTTCATCTCTTTTAAATTTATGTTTTTTCATAAAATTAAGAATTAATCATTATTTAGATTTTTAGGGATAAAAAGAAAAAAACGACATATATATGTTTTTTTCAAAAGCATAATTTTTCATTCTTTTATCTTGAGATAGAAATCATAACGAAGAGAAAAAATTGAATTTTTTTAAATTGAAAGTGAGAGAAATAAAAAAGAATAAAAATTTTTAATAGTAAAAACTATGGTCTAAGAAGTGAAAAAGTATTAATATAATTATTTTGTTTTAGTTATAAATATACTACTATTATGAACTTTTAATCTCAACTAATTCATTTATGTGAATATAATTATAACTAAAATTGTACATTGGGACAAAATCAATAAATTATTTTTTTAAGAAGCAAAAACTACAAATTGACATAAAATTAATAAAATTAGAAGTTCTACACAATTTTTGAGTTGTGGAACGTGTATAGTTTTTAGGTCAAGAAAAATTTATTAATTTATTTATATATTAAAAGGTGACATCAATTTACCCTAAAAGTAAAATTAATATCAACAAATGACTATAGATCTAGAAGGCAGTTCTAAATCAATTTTTATAATTTAAAGCATGACGCATGGCACTTAACAAATTCATTTGATCTGATCACTTAACAAATTCATGATTCAAGGTTTCATATGTACATAGATGGCCAAACATTAACAATATACATTTAGTTTTTTACTCTTTTAATTTTATATATGTTATGTAATATATATATAGAATTTAAAAAACCTTCCAAATGCTTATGATCTAAAAAAATTAACTGTAAATTGAAAAAACAGCTAAATGAAAAAAAAACGTTTATATGAATTATGAAATTTGATACTTTATAATTAATTAAGTAGAAATTTAATTACAAAAACATAAAAAAAGTAAGAATTAATAAGAAATAAATAATACTGTAAATCCTAGATTAGCTATCATAACTTTAAGGAAATTATTAAAATTGAAATTAACTTACTGAAATTTGTGTTTAGTTGAATTACTTGCCTAATTTGTGAGATTGGTGAAATCTTCTATTCTTTTATGAGTCATTCTAGTAACTCCCACTTTCTCATGTTTATTATAGTGCGTTTTCTCGCCTATATTTATTCTGAAGAAATTAAATAACAACTTATTTATTGCATAAAATTTATAATTACAATTTTTGTAATTGCGCTTTTAATTGTTGTAAATGGTAAAGTATTTATTATATATATAATTAATTACATAAAATATATAATTATGGTCATTGCGCTTTTAATTGTTGTAAATGATGACGTATTTATTATATAAAATGAATGAATTACATAAAATATATAATTACATTTTTCTTTTTAAAAAATCATTACATGTATATGATAGACTATATTCGCCATGTAAAAAAATTATATTGTAAATTGTGATATTGTAAATTTTATTTAAGTTTTAAAACTAAAATTTTGACTGCGAATGATATTTTTAGTATCGAATCCCTTATGCACGTTTCTAGGCCAAAATAACAGATTTAGAAGTAAATCAAATTGCGTTTTCGGGACATTATTTTATAGGGGTTTTAATAATATTGTCATAATTTCCTTTGCGTGCTTGATTTACTTACCCCCTTTAGCTTCTTCTGCAACCTCTTTATATTTCAGCAGAGAAATTACTGATAATAACAATATAATCTCACCTTAAAAATGAAAGTTTTTATGTTCTTTTTCCTTCTGATATTTCCATTATTTTCAGCTCTACCAATTCTTGACAACTTTTTACAATGTCTTAAGTCGAAATCAATCTTAGAATCCATCTACACACCCAATAATTCTTCTTTCCATAATGTCCTTGAAGCCTACATTAGAAACCGCAGATTTCTAACCTCTGAAACTCCGAAGCCACTTGCTATTATAACTGCTAAACATGAATCTCATGTTCAAGAAACTGTTACTTGTGCAAGATTGAATGACTTGCAAATCAGAATACGAAGTGGCGGTCATGATTATGAGGGTCTTTCTTATACATCTGCTGTTCCATTTCTTATTCTTGACATGTTTAATCTTCGAGCTATTGATATAGATATCGCTAATGAGACAGCATGGGTTCAAGCAGGAGCAACTCTCGGCGAACTTTACTATAACATTGCTAAAGAAAGTAAAGTTCATGCGTTTCCTGCCGGAGTTTGCCCTACTGTAGGCATTGGTGGTCACTTTAGTGGTGGTGGTTATGGGAATCTAATGAGAAAATATGGTCTTTCAGTTGATAATATTATTGATGCTAAATTAGTTGATGTTAATGGTAATGTGCTCGATAGAAAATCAATGGGGGAAGATCTTTTTTGGGCGATTCGAGGTGGTGGAGGAGCAAGTTTTGGCGTGATTCTTTCATGGAAAATTAATTTAGTTCGAGTTCCTGATATTGTTACAGTTTTCAGAATTGAAATGAATATAGAACAAGAAGGAATTGATATTCTTTATAAATGGCAACAAGTTGCTAGTAGATTAGATAAAGAAGTTTTTGTAAGAGCAAAGCTACAAGGTCAAACGAACACAATTAAAGTCACTTTCTTTGGGTTATTTTTAGGAAAACGCAATACTTTACTTTCTTTGATGAATCAGAAATTCCAAGAATTGGGTTTAAAGGAAAAAGATTGTAAAGAAGTGAGTTGGATAGAATCAACAATGTTATGGGCAGAATTTCCGGTTGGAACTTCTGTTGATGCTTTGCTCAACAGGCCTTCTCAAGCTCAAGTGTTCTTCAAAAGCCGGTCTGATTATGTTAAAAGAATCATTCCCAAGGAAGATCTGAAAAAGATATGGGAAATGTTAGTGAAAGTAGAGAAAATGTATGTGCAATGGAATCCTTATGGAGGAAGAATAAGTGAGATTTTGGACACTGAAACTCCATTTCCTCATAGAAATGGCTACTTGTTTAAAATTCAGTACTTTACTTCGTGGAATGAAGAAGGGATTGAGGCCTCTAAGTATTATATAAATTTGTCAAGAAAAATTTACAATGCAATGGCTCCATATGTAAGCAATAATCCACGAGAGGCTTTTCTAAACTATAGGGATCTTGATATTGGAAGTAATCCTAGTAATGTTACTAAGTTTAGGGAAGCTCAAGTTTATGGAACAAAGTATTTCAGAGATAATTTTGCAAGGTTGGTAGATGTGAAGAAAAGAGTGGATCCTTACAATTTTTTCAAGAATGAACAAAGTATTCCACCTTAAATAATATATAATTTTTTTTCTATACATTTAAAAATAAAAAATTATTTTTGAGCTTGGAGTGCAGGCTTTACAGTCCCTCTCTAATCTCGCCTCTGATAAGCGATTGCATTTTTAAAAAAAATTAATATATGTAATAATGGATTTTTTGTTCTTGAAATAATATGATACATTGTTCTTTTATTATTATTATTATTATTATTATTATTATTATTATTATTATTATTTTGGGTTTTTTTATAAAATTGCCAAAAAAAATTCCACAATATTATAAATTTATCAGAAAAATATGATCAAATTTATTAAAATTTTGTGGTCAATTTATAAATTTACTAGTTTCATATAATATGTACAAATTTTATTATGAATTTATTATACATATAATAACTTCTATAAATTTATTGTTGATTATTATAAATTTATTATATAATTTTGTAAAATGATAAAAAACCTTTGATAAAAATAATAAAAAATATTAAAAAATATAAAAAAAATATAGTCAGAGACATAATTTCTACTTATATTTTTGCAACAAACCATCTCCATTTTTCTTTGAGAAAATTACACTAATTACGGCAAATATGAATTGCCTTTTTTAAAAATACGGACATGATATTTTTTTTAATTCTATATATGTGGCCATTTTTTTCTTTTCTAATTTTTTCTACGGTGATTTTTAATTTTTTAATTTTAATTTTTTCTTTTTCATCTGTTATTTATGCTTTTTATTCAAAAATAATTTTTTATATCCTAAACTCATAAGTAAAAAATATATGCATAATATTTACTAAATATTTACAATATGTATAAAATATTTATTAAATATATATAAAACATCTGTAAAATATACATCTCATATACTAAATATTTATAAAATTTATTTATTATTTTTTAATTTTATTTTTTTATATTTATATTCACATAATATACACACAACACATACAATAAATAAATTACATATACACAATATCTACAACATCTATATAACATACACCAAATATATGTAACATCTACCAAAATACCTATACAACGTTTGCATTAATATTTTTTAAAAATAATTTTATGTCTATAATATGTAAATTTGTTTAAAAATAAATTTAATATTTTTGTTAATATATTTTATATTATTTTTTGTGAGTGTTATTTTTAATTAAAATTAAAATTTTTTTATAAAGGTTAATATATTTTATAACTTAAAAATACAATTTAAAATATTAATTTTTATTATTTTATTGAAAAAATTTATTTTACAGTGAAGTTTAAAAAAATATGAAATTTGGAGAAAAATATTATTTATAGTAATAGATAATGTATTTTTTTAAAAAATATTTTTATAAGAAGTAAGATATTTTTAAAAATTTAACCCAATTTTTTCTGAAAGTATAAATATTTTTTTTTGGTAGTATTTTTGTAAAAAGGTTTTTTTTTTTGGATAGTTTTGTAAAAACCCATTTTTTTTTTTTTACATTTACTTCTTATAGGTGACCCTTACTTCTTATAGTTTTGTAATCAACGGGACACTAAATCAGACACCCCCTCTCCTTTGTGCACGATATCAATCTCTTGAAAGATGAAATTCAATTTTTACTAAGTTTGCGATCTAAATCTTGTTGGGAAAATCGCTTTTTTTTTCGCCCCTCGGACCGTCTTTAAGCAGGAATAAATGAGAAAATAAAATAACAATTGAGAAATTAAAGAGAATAAAGACACAAAGATTTAACGTGGAAAACTCCCAAATGGAGAAAAATCATGGCCGTTGCCTAACGACAACCAAGAAAAATATTTACTATGTGAAAAATTGTTACAATCACAAATACAAAATATTTTTCTACCTGACACCCAAAACACCCCGAATATTTATACTCCAAGAGACTCCAAGAGATTGTTTTCCTTCCTTTTGCATCATTTCTCGATTTAAGATTGTTTAAGTTTTATATTTTATTTTTTTCCTTTCTTTTTGTCAACAATGATGGCCAACAATCTCCACCGTGACAAAATAAAGAAAAATACAACATTATCTGTTACCGACAATCATAATTCTAATAACAAGAATTATCATACTCTACCATAAAAGAGTATACACACTTGAAATTACTTCACAAACTCCAAGAATTTTCCACCGGCCATGTCGAGATCCCGCTAATAGTTTATGGTGCAACCCTCCTGTTGACTTTTCTGAAAGTTCATTAGCCATCGACATAATTTTTTTCCACCACGCACCTTGCATCAACTGTTAATCAATGCAGTGCGCATTTTCGTAGACCAGCTACCAATAATCCGTCCTCTTCCATGGCATCTCAACGGGTAGCAATCATGCCATGAGGACACACATCTCTCAACTACAGAGAGAGCGCATCATCTCCTTCACCACAGGAGATCACATTGGTAGCAACAACGTTAAAACTTCTAACCGAATCAGCTCCACCGTTCTGGCAATCATTTCTCACATGTCCAGTTTGACCACAACCCCAGCAGACAACCTTTTTCTTTCCGGAGATTTTTTTTCTTTTTCTTGCTACCGACAGACAAAGCTGAATCTTCATATGTTTTATTTTCCATTTCATTCAATCTTCTCTCCTCAGTAATTAACTTACTAACCACATCCGCATACACTACTTCCTTACTACTATATTTTAAAACAGGCTTCATGTACTCATATTTCGAAGGAAGTGATAGGATGAGTCGGAGAGCTTTATCTTCATCTTCGGTTCTCACTCCAAGAGTTTCCAACTCAGAAACGATGCCGTTAAGGACACTCAGGTGATCTGATAGCCTTGTACCTTCCTCCATTTTCAACGTGTGAAATTGCTCTTTCAAATATAACCTATTGGATATATTTTTTCCTTGGTACAATTCTTCCAATTTCTCCCACAGGTCCTTTGTCGTGGACAATCCAACCACATTAGCAAGAACATTTTTTGCTAGACACATGGGGATTTGACTTGCCGCCTTTAAATCTAGCTCACTCCATTCTTCGTCGCTAACTTTGGATTTTCTTGAGTCTCCACTTGTCGGTTTACCCTGCAAAACCTTATGCAGTCCAGACTGGATCAACAATTCTTTGACTTGCACTTACCATAGTGCAAAATTCATTCTTCCGTCAAATTTCTCAATATCAAATCTCATCGCCGACATGCTTACTTTGTGCTAATAAAAGACTAGAAATAAACAATTACACCAGGTAAATTCCCAGGTAAAAGGAGGAGTCACAATGGTCTCACTTAAAATCCACTTGCCTTAGACTAAATTTATGTCGTTTGGCAGAATTTACCTAGACATGTAATTATTTATCTCACTACCAATACTCAAGCACACCAAAGCAAAACGACTCCACTTTTTCCAAAGCTCTACCAGCTCCAAAGCTCCACCAGCTCCAAAGGCTCCACCAGCTTAAAAAAATAATTTTTTAAAAATCTTTTCTGATGTGGAAGATCAAACCAAGCTGCAACCACAGAGCACACTAAGATTTTTGACAAAAATTATAACGCCTAAACTATGATACCACTTGTTGGGAAAATCACTATTTTTCACCCCCTCAGATCGTCTTTAAGCAGGAATAAATGAGAAAATAAAATAACAATTGAGAAATTAAAGAGAATAAAGACACAAAGATTTAACGTGGAAAACTCCCAAATGGAGAAAAACCACGGCCGTTACCTAACAACAACCAAGAAAAATATTTACTATGTGAAAAATTGTTACAACCACAAATACAAAATATTTTTCTACCCGACACCCAAAACACCCCGAATATTTATACTCCAAGAGACTCTAAGAGCTCAACTCTAATCTCTAATATAAAACACTTGTTGTGTTTTAGTGTATTTTGAAACCAAAACCTAAACTCCCTTATATAGGAAATTTTATCTCTTCTTTTTGCATCATTTCCCGATGTGAGATTGTTTAAGTTGTTTAAGTTTTATATTTTATATTTTTCCTTTCTTTTTGTCAACAATGATAGCCAACAAATCTAACTTGTGGAAGAAAATGATGTGTGCTCGGGCACGCAAGTCAATGATAAAAAATTTTAAAAATTCAAAATTAAGTATAAAGCTGAATTCAATAGCTGAAATATTGATTAAGGAATTATGGGCATGCGTGCTTGTGCTCGCATTACCATAGGCAAGTCAGATTTTTTACTCACCAAAAATTATAATTCAAGAAAAACTTAAGAATTTTTACATAAATACCCTTGAAAACAAAGTTATTTTTAAAAATATTGCAATCAACCTTTATTTTAAATTTACAATAATTTTTTATCAATTTACAAATTTATATTCATATAGTAATATACAAAGTTTGTTTTTGAATTTATCATACACAATCACTTTTGTAAGTTTATTATGAGTTAATTATTTACTTTTGTAAAATGGCCAAAAAAACTTATGATAAAATATGTTAAAATTATATAAAATCCCGTGATGATAATTTTCTCTTTATTTTTTTACTTCATATAGGCTATAAACTAGGAGTACAAATGAAGTAGGTCAAGTCAAATTTTCGACTAATCCGAAATTAGATTCAAGATAAAATTTAGGCCGTATAGCATGACGCATAGTTCGAGTAGCTTGAATGCACTCAGGTCACTAGAGTTGCTCAGTTGATCAATTCTTTCTCCGTTTGCTATCTATAACTAAAGTTTTAATGTTCATGGCAATGGACTAGAAATTCACACACACACACGCACAAGCAGAACAAAAACCTATTTTAAAAAATAGAGGAAAAAAAAAAGAACACGACCAAAATTTAAAAATGCAACGTAAATTCAAATATTAAAATGAAAGAAAAATTAAAAAAATAAAGAAAATTCAAAATAAAGAACAAAAATAATCATCAAATTGAAGGAAAATAAAAAATTAGTGCACTTGAAAATAAGATGGACAAATTGTCAACACCTGAGATTCTAATAAAAGTGGAGAGGAAATGAGAGTAGTAGAAACAAAAAATGAGAGAGATGTGAGGGAAGAGAGGAAGGTGAGGGTGTTGGAAAAGGAGACGTGTTGTGCATTAGATTAGTTAGATTTAGATTAGATAAATTATAATGTTTATCCATAGCAGTAAGGGTGTGTACGGATTAGGTTCGGTCGGATTTAATAATTTTCTAATATGATCGAACCCCAATAAAGAGGGAAAATCATCATCCGAAATTGACCGAAGTATGCGCCATTTCAACCGACCTGCATAAGTTTGGATTTGGTCGGATTCATACATATTGATTCGGATTGAAAAAAAAAAAAAAAAAACTTAAATCAAATCTATTAAGAACCCTAAAAAAAATTCCTAACCAGAATTCTAAAAAGCATTGATTGAAAATTATATAAAATAATTAAAAAAAATCTCAATTAATAATTCAGAATCGTAATTAAGTATTAAACATCTAAATCGAAAATCTTTTTATCCTTTTATAAGACATAAAACATCTCAATCTCAATAAAAAACAAAACCACAAATCAAAAAAGTAAAACCACAGAGATATATCTCAGATCAAGAAAAAAAAACTATCTTTCGTTATCAATCAAACTTTTTTTTACCAAAATTCCTAACTTAAAAACCTCAACAATCAAACAGAAACACATGCAAAGAAGTTTTGAAAAGTGAAACTCACTAAGAAATTAGAAAACAAACATCAAAACTGTTAGATTAGTGAGAATTAGAAGAAAATAGTGAAAGATTAGAAGAAATTGGTAGAAGAATGTGAGATTTTAGAAGAGTAGAAATTGGTGGAGTGGAAGAGAAAGAATTGAGTAGTGAGAGAGAGAATTGAAAGAGAGGAGAGATAAATCTAAAGTGGCTGAAGTGTTAGGTTGGCAATTTAGGATGTTTAAATACTTCCCAAAAACGATGTCATTTTACTTAATATATGTTATGTGTTTCAACGGTCGGTCGGATTCAGTTTTTTGCGAAAACTTAATGCTTAATCTGACCAACCCATCATAATCTAAGAATTTTAAAAGCATCAATCTGCTGCGATCTGAGTATGCTTTATGGACTGACTGAACCCACTAAAAAATGCTTCGGTTCGAGCGAGTTCGGTCGGTTATTAATATTTTGCATAGCCCTATATAATAATGCCCTTTTGGAAAATATTAGAACAAGGTCGTCTTGTACAAACATTAAAACAAAGATTTTTTTTTAATGTTATGTAATTAAAAATATATGTACATGTAATTGGGTCAAATTAAGTTGGCTTGATAATTTTTGAGCAAGCTCATGATCTAACTCCATATTTGATTAAAAATCAACTTGAAACCCAATCTTATTTTTTAAAAATTGAATCCAATTCTATCTAAATTCTTTGATTTAAATCAAGTCATGCTAAATAAGGATGATAATTGATCAAGTATTTTCATATAACCAACCTTTTTTCTGTGTTTATATATGATATAAGTAGTTTATAAATGAGTTAGGATAGACACATGGTGTTTTCTCTACCCATAATAGATTTAGATAAGATAATGATATATATCTCTGAGTAGTACCTGTTATTCAAACTCATTTATATAATAAGATTTGTATTAATTATATTATTTTTTATTAAATTTTAATGGAAAAACCATCATATTTCACTTTTTATATTTTATCCCAATTCTAAAGTTATATCAATTTGATATATAAACTCTGTTTTCTTTTACAAATCTATCTAATTTCACTTCACCACAAGAATTTGCTTATATGGTATGATGATGTGACTTTAAATAATACAAATGAATTTATGACATGGAAAAAATTAAGTGAAAAATATCATATCTATTTGAATTATCTTAATTTTAATGTTATATCAAATTGAATTATCTTTTGCTCATCATTATTTATTTAGTTTATAAAAAAAATAAATAATATATAGAACATATAAATAACTTATACAAAAAATAACTTATACGGTAAATATAAATAACATATAAAGAAAACAATAGGAAGGAGGAAGGTAATGTATTTTTTTCTTTTAGTGATTAATGTAAATATGTTTGTAGAAATTTTTTTCCATAATTTTGAGGAGTTTTCAACTATCGTATTTTTAAAAATAATTTTTCTTTTTATGTTAGTCGTGTAAATTTTCCAGTTTCATTTTTTTAAAAGCAAACCAAAAAAAACTTTTATCACTCAATATCACTCAAAACAATATCAGTTAAGAAAGAAGGACATTTAGTCCAAACATAATCATCAGCATAAGAAAAAAGACTCTTGCCAAGGCATGAGCAACTTTATTGGCTGAAGGACAATATAACTTTTCCAAAGCATTCTTAGCATCTTATGTCACTCCTCCCAGCAGTGAAATTAATTGTTTTTACTTTTTTAGCCCTATTACTACCAATGATGAATATGTCTAGATCCTTTCTAGCTTCAAACCATTTTCCTCCAACAAATGCATGCTTGCCTTAAAGCTATTGCTTTCACCGTTGTTGCTTCTAGGAGTCTAACAAACAATGTAGCTATCCCCAGTACAAAAGATCCATTATGGTCCCTTGCTACCATAGAAGCTCCATAGCATTGCAACTCTAGAAATAAAGCTCCATCAACATGAACTTTATTATGCTTGCTACTAGGTTTTATCCATTTCTCCATCAATCTTAACTGCTCCTTGGATCTTATAAAGGGATGATATAAAACTCAATATGTTATTGCCCTTGATGCCTCAATATGAATTTGCCATGGATTGAAGGGAACTCATTCCCTCACATGTCTATTATGCGCCCTTCCAAATATGATACAAAATTGACAAAGCCTATTTTCTATGCCCACTATCTTTTGCACTTATTGAACTAAGAAATAATAGAGTCTTCTCCTTGCTAAAATATAATCCCTAGCTGGCTTTAACTCCAAACTGGAGAAGTTTTCTCACATTCAAAGAAGACATGCTTAATATCTTCATTTGCTATATTGCATAAGGGGCAGAGCTATCTCCATGCCTTTGTGTGCT
The DNA here is from genome assembly GCA_947685225.1 of Garcia nutans. Lineage (NCBI taxonomy): Eukaryota > Viridiplantae > Streptophyta > Magnoliopsida > Malpighiales > Euphorbiaceae > Garcia > Garcia nutans. The sequence continues at coordinate 4,001,494 of CANTUV010000071.1, forward strand.
AGTTACATATTATGGCTGAACATCCATGAATAAGACACCGCATGAAATTCTTAATTTTTTGAGGCATGGTCAGTTTCCATAGTTGTTTCAAATTCGCTTGTTGCTGCATGAAAGTCGCCACCCGTTCTTGATTTAGTCCTTTAGCAATGTAGTACCAACTCTTCACTTCATAATGGCCTGATCTTGAGTGAATCCAGAAAAGTCATTTCTCATATGCCTGCCTAATCAAAGGATTGCTTTTAATTAAACTTGTATCTCGAATGTTGAATAAAGCATCAATAATACTCTTATCCCATCTTCAAGCGTTTAGATCAATAAGTATACTTATTGTTAAAATATCTTCCGCTTTTGAGTGGGGAGTAGTAATTAGCCTATTATCTTTGCTTGGTAACCATTTATGAGTCTATATATTAATAAAATCTATTTTTCCTACCTTTCATGTACTCCCAGCATTAATGATGGACAAAGATGATCAGATGCTTCTCCACCCAAAACTTGGGTTAGAGCTAAGCCCGGATTTATTACGTTTGAGCCTAGCTATCTACAAGTGCACATGTTGTATCAAGTAATAAAGTGATAAGTAGAGTATCAGTCCCACGAGAAGGATTATTCTAAGTACTAAATAATTAAACTATTTGTTATTTGATAACAAATTTCGAATTATGATTTAACTAAACTTAAATAAAATGAGTTTCTTTTGAAATTAAATCTAATGATATAAAACTTAGGGTTAAGTCACATTTATTAGTTTATCATGGATTTTTTAAAATATTGATTTAATTTAGTTTTTCTTTTGATTAATTGTTGGATTTTCCTTTATCAAGCTTTAGTCTCTCTCAAGTACTAAAACTAATATCAATTTAATCCTTATGTCTACTCTCTTGAACATAAATAATTAAATCAATTCATTAGATTTTGTGAGATTATTGAATCATCCTCTTAAGGGTTTAACCTTATCTCTAAGTAAAAAACTTGCTTAAGATTGTTATCTTCTTAGACTAATATTATGCTTTCACTCTTAGTCCATCACATAACATCTCAATTCAATCTATTATTGGCCAGATAATCAAAGTATTCAGATAAAATATAATAAAATAATCAAAGATAAACTTAGTTAAATCAAATAAACATATAGTATTCCATAATAAATTCAATATAAGGGACCAACTTTAATTAAGGTTTAGTTATTCATATTTGAAATGAAAGCATAACAAACATTAATGATAATAAATGAAAACATAATTAAAATGACAAGAAAGATCAAACTCTAGTTCTTAGGTTAAAGAAGAATTCCACTTGGATCTTTGAATCCTAATTTCACTTCTCTCAAAAGAAAGACTAGAATTTACTTGATACAAGTCAAATAACAAATCTCTAATCTCACTACAATTTTCTCCTGTATCTAAACTCTCACTTGCCTATGAACTTCAATCTCTTTTGTATACTTGAAACCTTGGAGAAAATGTATTTATGTAGAGTGCTTGGAAGCTTCTTGATGGAGGCAAATGCATGAATATAACTTTTTACAGATGTTTGATTCTTCAATTTTAACTTTTTTGGCTTAAAGTAATAAATTTTAGCCCCATGGTCATGGCCTATGGATGCCACGGTCGTGGTATGAATTGGAGTGAACTGTTTAAGAAATTTTCCAGCTATAAATGGTGACTAAGTGAGCTACAGTCATGGTGTTTGAATGCCACGACCATGGCTTTTAAAAGCAAACTGTAAGCTCTGACTTTTCTTTATTTTATTCACTTAGATAGTAAGCAAAGGTATCCTACGGGCTTGGCCCTCAAATGCCATAGTTGTGGCATTTAATTTCCTTCTGGAATTTGTGTTTTTCTTTATTTTTTGATGTGGCAGACTTAATTTGAAGTCCAGGGTCGTGGCTTTGAAGAGTCATGGTTAGAATTACACAAAATATTAATCAAAGTTTCACTCAATCAGGACTCCAGAAGATTTACTCTCGAAAAATATTTTGCTTTAAACACTCATGCCATGAACGAATGAGGATCTATAATCATCCTCCAGGCTTATTTTGCTAGCATAGCTAAATTAAAGGAATATAGCTCCTTAAAACCCATGCCCCCTCTAGTTTTCTTGAACATAAGCATTTCTAGTTCTTTCATCTGGTGCCCCCACCCTTATTTCCCTTGCTACCTCCACCATTAAGCATTAATTATTTTCTCAATGTCCTCACAGAGGGTATTGGGAAAAAGATAAACACCCATAATATATAAAGGGATAGCTTGCAACACAACCTTGATGAGAACTTCCCTCCCTGCTAAAGATAACATCTTTATACTCCAACCACTTATTCTCTTAATTATTTTCTCCTTCAGACATATAAGTGTTTGCACCTAACTAATTTTTGGTGGTAAAAGAAAATGGAAAGTTGGCGAAAATCATGGGCATTAAGTGCAAAGTGGATAGTTATTTGAAAAGAAAAATTAGTGGAGAGATGGAAGTTGTATGTAAAAAAATGGAAATGGAAGTTATCAAATCTTAAAAACAAGGAGCCACTTCTATGGAAAAAGTTTAAAAAGAAAAAAAAATGAAAGAGAAGAGAAGAGAGGCCCCAACCATCATCAACAACTAGCACTTAGTCTAAAAATGGATCAAACATAGCTCTCAACTTAAAAATTAGCAATGCAAAATTTTCAGTTTTATAATAGCATATTTCAATTCCACAGTAGAAAATTTTCAATTTTCTTAGTTAATTTAGTTTGTCCAATTCTTTAATTTTATTTCATTTAGTTTTAGTTTTTCAAATTATTATGTTTCGAGCTTAACATTATAATATATTGTCATTATTTTGAAATTAGTGAACTTATTGCAATTATGGCTCATTCTTCAGCGAAACAGTATTTTTCCACAGCTGTCATTCTACAGTTTAATTTTTCTATAACTTTTATTAGTCTAATATTTTGATGTAGAATCCAAATGAACTTACAAAAGGAAATTTGGGGACTTTGATTTCTTGCCAGTCTTTTGAGAAATTCACATAATTATTTGGTATAGAAGTCACATTAGGTGCATTTTGGTCGAGGATCCTATATCCTCTGGCACACTTGTACCCCAAATCAAAGGCCAAATATGTTTTTCTGATCACTTTTTGAGGAAAACAATAAGAGCCTGATGTTTTGCTTTTCCTATCAAAGACAACAATCCCAAATATTTTTCTTTGCATAAATTTGTGAATACCTGCAGCTCCTACTTTATGCTTTTGCATAGTTCTACTGGTACATTGCTGCTGAACTCTATAGCCAATTTTTGGAACTTCACAACTTGGCCTGAGGCTCTTTCATAATCTATAAGGATTTCTCTAATTTTAATGCAGTTAGCCATATTTGCTTTGAAGAAGAGGAAAGAATCATCTGTAAAAAATAGATGGCCCACCTCTGCTAGCTCTACAACCCTAAATATGTCTGTTTGCCTCAATCCTTTCTAACATATTTGAGAAGCCCTTTGAGCATAGTATGAATAGGGGGAGAAGGGTTCCCCTAGCACAACCCTCTCTGTGGTACCATTGATCCTATATCTACTCCATCCCTTAGAATAGAATAGGTTACCATGCTTATGTACTGATGAACTATCCTCTGCCATTTTGGACTAAAACCATAAGCTTCTAGCATTCCCCTCAAAAAACCCCCCATTCCATTCGATCATATGTTTTACTCATATCGAGCTTAAGGCTACCCAACTTGTTTTCCCCTTTGTTTTCCTTCTCATAGAATGTAGCACCTCAGTTGCTATTAATAAATGATCCTTTATCAAATTGCCTTTAACAAAAAGCACTTTAATTTTCAGAAATAAGTTTCCAACTTCATTATTTTTTATTCCAACTTCATTTGTAAATTATAAAACTGAAAGTTATGTGTAAATGACAAAATGTAACTTTTGGAATTATGGAAGTAATTTGCATATTAAATCGTCATTGAAATTATTAACTATTAAAATTAATTATCCATGTCATAGAACTGATCTAAACTTATATTAAGAAAAAAAAAAGTCTAATTTGGCTTAGATAAAATCACTATTTTATTATATTTTGGAAAGAATTTTAATTGGATATTTTAAATTAATTTAATATAAACTATATATATTTTTTATCATTCTATATATTTTTAATCATCACTTGGAATCTTGCTTTTGTAAAATTTCTATAAAAATTCAACATTAATGATCTTATATTGAAATAAAATCCCAAGTAATCTTGCAAAAATCAATTGAGATTTACTAAATTCCATTATCTATGTGAAATCAAACATTGAACTGAATCAAAGTTTGATGGTCAAATTGCCAAGGAGAAAAGGTTGGTAGATTTTTGTGATTTGAATTTTTTTATAGATTATATAGTGTTTCCATTTGGCAATTTAGAATTATAATATTTATTTTGATTTAATTTTATACCTATCCCCTTTTGTTGTCTAATGTCTATATTTAGGATTTGTTTAAATGATTAGCAATACAGATTTAATAATATACATGATATTATATGATATAATATTATAAGTATTGTTTATTATATTTGCAAAGATAATATGATATAATATAGTTAAATAAACAGTTAAGATATAGTTTGACACCCATGAATTTGTATTACTTATGTTTAGATCTTAAATTCAAGCTTTAGGTATCTCTATTTTCCATATGTAATTAATAACAAAATATAGTTAAATGATTTTTTTTATTAAGAAAATGAAAAACAAGTTATAACAATATATTTAATATTTCAAAATTTTGTTGAGGATTTTTTTAAAGACAAAATTTCAAAATTATGAAAAATCATCGTCAAATCGGATATTTGAAAAACTTATAAAAACTTATAATTTTTAAATTATAAGATTACCATAAAAACCTATACTATAAATAATATAAATTAAATTAAAAAAATTAAATCATATCATATCATATAAAACTATATATGCATAAACCATGAAATAAATAAATAAATAAATATGAACGAGCAACAATATAAGCTTCATGCACCTGAGATCATTTTTTGCTAGCCAACTTGATTAATCAATTGTTTCTAGACATCGATTTTTATTTATTTATTTTTTAAATGGATTAAGACAATAGCTAATAACAAGCAACCAACAATTTAATCAAATTTAAAGTCAATAATATATATAATGGCATGAAAATCCTAGAAAAAAAGTATTATATCTGCAAATAGGTTTTTATTAAAATAAAATAAAAAATAGAATCAATTAAAGTGGCTTCATGACCTTATTTAAAATTGTAAATTATCCATCCATCCACATAATATCAAGCAATAATCTTTTGAATGGGTCTTCGTATTTCCTCTTTTACTCCTTATTTCAATTCATGTTATGCCATGATTTTATAATATGTAGCAATAAATTATACCCATTATTTTTTAAAAATCTATTGATATAATTTATAATCCCCAAAATTCTATTTGTAATAATAAGATCACCCCATTTCCCATCAATACTTGCTCTCTCTAATATTTATTGTTTTAAAAAACAAAAAATTTATAAATATGAAGAATCAAACCTTGATGCAGAAAGAATATTTTACCATTTGAAATACAAGCTCATTAACATTACTTTATTTATAATTAAATATATATTATTTCTTTCATTAAATTAAATTAAATTAAATTAACTTATTTAGAAAATTATTTTTTTGTAAATTTTATTGGTTATTTAACAAAATGAAGAATAAAATAATATAAATTATTTAAAGAATAAATTAAATTGGTTATTTGAATAAATAAATTTATTTATTAATTTCAAAATTGAATTCTTTAGTTAAAAATAATTAAATTAGTTGATGGATTGATTAAATAAACAACTTAATTAATTAATTTAAGAGAAATAATATATTTATTATAAATTAATTAATTAAATAACTTGAATTTTTAAATAAATTATTTGTATAAATTATATATATATATATTTTCTTTTAACAGCAAACTTTAGTTGAATATATTTTAAGCCATGTGGCTGTTGGGTTCAATAAAGAACACAATAAGCTGTTTTCATTATTTTTTAATGTGTCTGGATGCTATTTTTTTAAGAGGAAACCGTAAAATGTTATCACTAATGAGATTCCAGTTGAAATGATAAAACATTCAGCATCCGATAGGGCTGCTCACCCAACCGTGAAGGTCAAAAAAAATTTATCAATCAGTTTCAATTTATAAAAATTATAAATCTAAAATAAATTATAAAAAAATAGTTAACCATTCATCAATTAACTATATAAAATAGATAGTTAATTATTATTTTTAATTTTTAACTATTACATTATGTATGTAAATATAAAAATAAAATTTAATATTTCATACATTTTTAATAAAAAAATTAAATATTACTCATTACAACAATAAATCTTGGCATAAACATAGAATTAAAGTATAAAATACATATTTTAAATTTAAATATAATTCAATCACAATAATTTTATATATATAATTTATAATTTATTTATATAATTTATAATATATTATATAAAATTATATACAATATATAATTTATGTATAAATTATATATAATTTATAATTAATATATGTAAATTATAATATAATTATAAATTTATAAATTATTTATATATTTAAAATATGTATAAATTATGGTTAACCATTCGATTTGGTTAACCGAAGTGAACTATTTTTTTATGGATAACAATTAAAATAAAAATTGAAAAAAAAAATATTAAAAATTAAAAATCTAAACCTAGATTATTTATTTGATTAATCGTAATTTTTAATTCGATTTAATCAGCTTTAGATCGACTTTTAATTTAATCGTTTTTTTAGCGGCCTTAACATTCGAGAGGTATAAGATATGGTTCTTTATATTTATAGTTTTTATTTTTTTATCACAATTAGGGGCCCATAAATAAATATTGATGGGACAAAAATTAATTACTATTGTGAAATTTTTATTTCAATTGGTTTTTTTGTTTGTAATTTTTAAAAAATAATTTTACGAGAATCAATCCTAAAAACGAGCTATTAAAATTAGAGGATTAATTTCTATATTAATTAGTACATTTGTTTCTTTTTCTTAGACGTAAGATTTCCCACATTTTGATTAATTTGTTAGGGTAGTCTTAACAAAAATTCAAACTTCTTAGTAGTCATTATCTAGACTCGCAGATATAAATACCTTAACATATAAAAATTTTATAATATAATTATTTTACTAATAGTTTAATTATTTTTTTAATCCATCAAGAGTCTATAAAAAAGTTTTATAAATTACTCATTTATAAATTTAAAAAAAATTATTGTCCATTTTTGTTCATTTTTCTTATCTTGAAAAGAATAATTATTTATATTTTATTTTTTTAGTTACTTAAATTTTTTCTAATTGTCCATAAATGTAATTATTACAGTCCTTAATTGGTTAAACATAATATTACTCTTCTTTTATTTTGTCTAATAATTATCAACATAAATTTAAAGAAAATATGCTATTGCACTAATAAATTAAATGAGATAAAATTTCGATTTTAGTCATATAATATGAAATAAACTAGCAAAAACACATTTCAAGCTAAAAAAACTATTTTTCATAAATGCCTATAATAATTGATACAAATGAGAGAATTTAACTAGTGTTATTAGAAGAAATTACTAATTTCAGCATTATTGAACCATTATAATTTCTAAAAAAAAGATATTGCAGTTGAATTCACAGCATTTGAAAAATAAAATTATTTTTAAAAACTATAATTTTAAGAAAATCTATGAATTTATAAGGCTAAAAAATAAAAAATTGAAATAATGAAAAAATATATATATTTTAGAGTTAACTATTATCATTATATAAAAATAGGCAAAATAATTTTATTGAAAAGAGTACTTATTATTATTATTTTAGAATCACATGACTGAATAATTAGTTCTTAGTGATCATATATTAAATATTTAAGATTATTGGGCTTTTATAATTACAATCGTATAGTTAAATGAGCTAAAATCATAATTTTTAAAGTTTAAGAGGCTAAATTTTTTTATTCAAAAAATATATAATAAAAATTTTAAATTTTAATTTATTACTATAAAATCTCTCTATTTTATTTTTTAAAATTAAAATCTATGTTTTCTTTTTCTAATAAGAGATTGCTTATGTTGGCACCAGATATACTCCACGTGTGCCACAAATTCAAAAATGTCTACAAAGCTTCATGTGGACTCCATGTGCACCACATAATTGAAAAAGTCTACATTGTGTGACGTGGACTCCCTCTAGTGCCACATGTTCAAAGAAGTTCACGTGGCGCCACAGAGACTCCATTAGGCGTTCATGTAAGCATTTCCTTGCTAAACTATGCAGTGATTCTAATGAGAACAGAATTGAAATATGAGGATATTAATATTACGATGAAAAAAGTTTAAGGACAATTCGTTATATTAACTCATATTTATGCATTTATTATTCATGGAAAACTTTTCAAATCAATTGACATAAACAGAGTAAATATAATAATTTTAATTTTTCATCTATTTATAATTTTTCTTTGTTTAAATTTTAAATGGTAATTAATTTTATCACATCAAAGTCCTTTCTTATAATACAATGTTAGAATTTGGCTATTCTAAAGAAATTCTTGCATTTAAAATTTTATTAAGAAATATGTAAAAAAACACAAATAAATAACTAAATTTTAATTTGTTGATCGAGATATTTAATTTTAATTAAATATAAAATTTATACTAAGGATTTGATAAATAGTTTAAATGGTATCCAATATTAACACATTTAATATCATATAGCTGTTAAATTATTACATTAATAAATTATTAATTTACTTCAATTAAAAATATGAGAAATTTAAAAACTTTAATGTGTATATATATATGAAATAAATCGATTTTTTCTATTTATTTTTACTTTTAGAATTTTCAAAAAAAAAAATGAAGAGAACAAATTTATTAAATTTAGAAAGTTCAATCTAAAATTCTTTTTTTTTTTCAATATGAATTATATTAGAGATAAAAAAAATTGAATGATTATCTCATATAATACTTAATTTAAAACTTAAAAATGACAAATCTTATGATTAATTTCACCAATTGTCTTTGAGTTTTTTAGCTATAAAGTAATAAATCTAAGCTGCAATTTTATTCCCATCGAAGTCCCTACTTCAATTTGTTAGCAAGGGAATTCTTATATAGACGCCAAGTGGAATTCACATTGTGGCATGTTGATTTTTCGGAAAACATGGTGTCACATAGAGTATCCATGTAAGTATTCTCTCGCTAGAAAACAAAGCTCAAGATTTTAATGGTAAATTGAAGTTGAGAGGTTTCATTATTAGAAGTTGAAGTTTAAAGATTTTAATAATATAAGTGATAAAATTTAGACAAGATTATTAAAGTTAACTCTTTAATTTCTTGTTTATTTTAACTTTCATTTTCATACTAGAATTTTAATTTTATGATTTAAAAACTATATTTTTTCAAATCACCAATTTGGTGGTTTTCCATGGCTTGAAAACTTTATCTTTAAAAACATTCTCAATATTTTTTTAAAAAAATATCATTTATATACTTGAAGACTCTTAATTTTGGCCCAAAATAAATCTGGTTTTAATTAAAGGCCCCAATCAAAATTTCAATCCAATTTTAAAAGCTTGAATTAGGTTCAATCCAATTTTAAAAGCTCAAACTGACTCTATTCTAATTTAAAGAGCTAAACTATCGAACCGGCCATGCCAATTTGACATGGGCCCTAAACCATGGCTGATTCAATCTTTAAGTGTCCTAATTATGCTTAAACTCAAGGAAACTCAGATTAATTAAGTGAGGCATTAGCTTTTCTAATGGAGTCAGGATTATTGAGCCAAAATTAAGCCAGATTTGTTGCCCTGATTTTTCATATGAAAAAGCAATTAACATTTAGCAATAGGACGACCACAATCTAAAATAGGGCACCACCTTTAAGAATTTAGGAGCCAACTTTAAGAGGCAGAGAGTGACATTTAATCAGAGAGCCACCAACTTTTAACAATTAAAGCCATGAACAAAACAAAGAAAAGCCAGAAAACAGTAACCAATCAAAAGAAAGACAGAGAGCAATTTAAATACGAGAGCAACTAGTAGCACATACATTGGATAGTAGTAGAAAGTAAACACAGAAGTAAACATTAAACATTTGTGTTCGACCAAAAACCCTTATTGATCCAAATCAATTGGAACAATCCAAACAGTAATAAAGCTTGGTTCCATATAAATTATTTTGGTGGAACCAACAACTCAGTATGGTTTTCTATGTTGTTCTTTGTTTAATTCAATAAATCAACATCTTTATTTATTTACAATTTTACAAAGTTTATTTTGCTTGATTATATATAATTAAAATCCTAATTGCACGTTAGACCTTAGTCTTAGGATTTAAACCCTAGTTTTGCATGTTAAACCTTAGTCTTAGGATTTAAACTCTAGTTTTGCATGTTAAACCCTACTTTATGATTAAAATCCTAGTTTGTATGCTAAAACTCTAATTCCACAACCAAATCCTAATTCCACAATAAAACCAAATCCTATAAATTATTTACCTTTTCTGGGGCGCTGCTTCCTTGACCTTCACCCGCTAATCTGCTACCGGGACTATCGTATGTGTTGCATCCTATATTTCATTAATGAGTTAATGTTGAGATATTGCTTGTTTTTCTTTTTTAATTTTTCAATTATTTTTATATATTTTTGTATTATTTTTTTCTTACTTTGTTCTTTTCTTTGGATTTACATGTATTTTTAAAAGAGATTGTAAAAATCATATTTTTACACTATGTGGGTGCCTTATTTATTTAGTTTATGTAAACTAATTTATTTTAAGGACTTTGGGATATTATAAGGCACACGTTTTTACCTTTTGGTAGGTTTTCCATTTTATTTATTTATTTTTATGCACATTTGGACAATTGTAAGGACATATTTTCATATTGTATGGGTGTCCATTTCTGTGTAATTTATAATATGATGATTGATTCCTTTTAATTGCTTGTAAATATGGATAATATTATAATGATTAAGAATTCAATAATATTTAGGTCTGAAAAGGAGGCCGATTGAACTAGACATTATGGGAGTGCTAGGTCATTTCTTACTTTCTCCATGCATACCCAACTTTTCAAACCCAGTAGGAGTTGAGGATTCATTAGGAATATAGTCATCCACCCCTTTTTTATCTTCTTGGCTTATCTGGGCGGCGACTTCTATTCTCTGGATTTAGGCTCGTGTTCTCTAAGGTCCAAAGCCTAGTAATGCCGAAGTCGCAAGAACCATTCCACCGAAAGTAGAGGCAAAAATTTCCATGCACAGTACTTTTAAAATATTTTTTATTTCTTTTTTTAATACAAGAAAAGGCAACACCTTATAAATTAAGCGAAGAGTAATATGGGATGGCTCAAGCCCACTATATCATCCTTAAGGAGAGAAATGATGCCATCTAAAATATTTGTCAATAAGTAGACAACAAGGAGGAAGCTTAGAGCATAATTTGTTAGCTAAATAGTTGAAAAATTCTATTCTTTATAGGTGTGAGAGAGCTTTCCTTACAAGTCCAAATTTAATAATTCCTTTATCTGATGAATCAAAACTGCATCAGAGCTAGCTAGGCACTTGGACCACACTCAGGTTGTCTATTTCTAATATAAGCTTACAAGCACTTGAAAAATAAGCCAAAACAAGAACATGGTAGGCCCGCATAGCTCAACTCTTATGAGAGTGCAAGATCTTATATTCATGACAAACCCTAAAAAATAATTACCATTCGAGTCACGAATCAAGCCTCAAACACTTGCACTACAAAAATTACTTTTAAGGGCTCTACCTCTGTTTAATTTATACCAGCCATTAGGGATAGGGACCATCCAATTAACTTCTCCACTTACTTCTGTATGACACTATGAGCCGAAATTTTCGCCCCAACTCTTGGTGGAATGGTTCTTACGACTTCGGTACTATTAGACTCTGGGCCTTAAAGAACACAAGCCTAAACTCGAAGAATAAAAGTTGCCACCTGGACGGACTGGGAAGATAGAAAGGGGTGGATGACTCAATTTCTAAAGAATTCTCAACCCCTACTAGGTTCGAAAAGTTGGATACATATGAAAAAAATGAGAATGACCCCATACCCCCATAGCCCCTGGTTCATTAGAACCGACCTCATTTTCAGATCCAAATATTATTGAATTCTTAATCATTATAACATCATCCATATTACATAAATTTAAAGAAAATAAACATTCATCATATAATTAAAATAAATCAAGCAAAATGGGTACCCATTCAAAGATGAAAATATGCCCTTACAACATCCAAATGTCCATATAAATAAATAAAATAAGACACCCACCAATTAATGAAAATATATTCCTTACAATTGGTCCAAACTCTATAAAATAAATTAAATAATAAATTAAATAAATAAGGTACCCACATAGTATGGAAACATGCCTTTTATTATCCTCTTTTAAAATAAATATAAATATAAGGAAAATAATACAAGCATACATGAAAATAATTGAATAATTAAAAGAAAAACAAATAAATATATCTTAATATTAATGCGATAACGAATTATAGGGCATGATGCATACGGTAATCTCACTAGCCGGTTAGTGGGTAAGGGTTAAGGGGGCAATGCCCCCAAAATGTAAACAATTTATATGATTGGATTTTATTGTGGAATTAGGCTTGGTTGTAATTAGGATTTTAGCATACAAATTAAGGTTTCAATCCTAAACTAGGATTTTACATATAAAATTAGGGTTTGATAATATAATTGGGATTAAAACATGCACAACTAGGGTTTGTTTAGAAAATTAGGGTGTTAGTATTTCCATTGATTAAATTAGGGTTATATATATATATATATATAAATTTAGGGTTTTAATATGTAAACTAGGGCCAAAACATCTAAAATAGGGTTTTATCCTAAATACTAAGATTGAACATACAAGATTAAAATTTTAAGGTTTAGATGTCAAATTAGGGTTTGGGAATTGTAATCATACGGAATTGAAGCAATAAATTTAAACTAAGCAAATCCACAACGTCATAACCAATATGGAAGATAATAGGTTGAATAAATCATACCGTCGTTGATAGTTACACCAAACAATGTTGTTGATCCAAGCCTCGGCACAACCTCTTCTATGAAGATTGATATTAGATTTTGCCTTGATGTTTACGGTTGGTTTGGGTTAAGCAAAGTGTGTTTTGGCTACTGTGTTTCTCACTTTTGCTTACTCTCTGTCTCTTCATTTTTTTTACTCTCTGACTATTCCTTTTTTGTTAACTGTTGCCACTAACTAATGGTTCTCTCTGCTTTTTAAAGGTGGCTACTGTTTTATAAAAACTTGGCTCCCTGTTTCTTTAATTGTTTTTTTTTCTTAATTCAAAGGTGGCTCAAGGTTTTGCTCTATTTGTTCATTGTTGTGTCCCCCCATCTGGCTGTTTAAAAAGGCTATTTATAAGCCATCCGCTAGGGCAACCGGTGTTGGATCAATTCAGGAAAGTCCAAGTTGTCCGAGTCCTATTAGGACTAAAAATCTTTGAAATAGGGCCGACATACTAAGCCAATTTAACATGAGGCTATGTCAAATTGGTGCCAATTCAATATGAGGATGGCCTCATGTCGAATTACCTTTGGCACAAGCCAATTTGACATGATGTTAATTCTGGGCTACTGTTTTATCTTTTTAGCTCAGTCCTAAATTGATTCAATCCTTTTAATTTGATTTAACTTTAATTAGGGACTTTGAGTTTAATTGGGGTCTTTAAATTGAAACCATATTTAATTTACACTTTTTAATTAAAACAACACTCATACTGGGCCAAAATTAAAGGTCTATAGACACCATTTATTAAATCAACTTTTAGATGGGCTTTTAAAAAATTCATTAACCCATATGTGAATCTCAGTAGTGGTGGTTTGGAGTCTAGGCATCTTATTGTCAAATATAAAAGTGTTACGCATATACCAATTACAGTAGCAACCAAAGCTAAAGAACATTCTCCAAGGTTTGTCTTTGTAAATTAACAAGTTGCAAGACAGATTTGTAGCTACCCATCTATGCAAATCTATCTTGAAGAAGTCTGCTTTAATGGTGAAAGGAAATAGAGTGAGCTATAAATTCTTGGAGGTAGGGCAAACCTTAGAAGCATAAAGAATATATATCTTTAACCCCTTTTATCATATCTTGGGCAGAAGGAATCTATAGCAATTTATCAATGGCATCACTCTAAATTAGTAAGAAGGTTGTTATTCATGATTACCCAAAGAAAATAATTAATGCAACATAGTCCCTTCCAAGACTATATCAGTTCCTATTTTTTTTTTATTTTTTGCCGAGATGTTCTCCGCTAACTTCATGTATGTAGATATAATAGTAAGTTTCCCATTTTGGGGGAAAAACCCAATAAATGATGTCTTAAACAGAGCCACTCCCCTTAAGATTTAGTAAACTTTAAGGGATTTGTTTGATAGCATAATCTGCTAGGAGTCTGGAATCATCAAGCAAAACATCATGCCAAAAAGAGGTGTCTTCTTTGTTATTAACAGGCCATTGTATTATTTGCAGAGATTTAGGCTAGATTTTCCAAGGGCGCTCTAAATAAGGGAACCTTTAGTGTTGTTAACACATGGAATACCATGTTCGAACCATACTTGTTTCAAATAACCTTAACCTGGAGCTTATCTTTGTTGGCAAAAGCATTCCAAATAAATTTCATAAGAAAAGCTTATTTAACCAGACGTAGATTCTTAAAACTAAGCTTCCTTTTTTTTTTTTGGCTAGCTAATGTAGCTCCATCGAACTAGATTTATTTTTCTGTTCTCGACATTATCAGACCCTATGAATTTTTTCCAATCTTCCTCCACTTTACAACAAAATGTGTTGGGGGAGGGGAAGTAATTTTTGTGGCAAATCGGGGGATGGTGGTAATTACATAATTTTCTATAATGATGTGGCTAGCCAAGAACAGAGTGGATGCACTCCAAGAAATAAGTTTCTTCTTTACCTACTAATTTATAAGTTTTATGTAGTAAAGGCATGCCATGAGAAAGAGCAACTTTTAATTTATTATGAGCCCAAATGATTGATTTAATAAGTTCTTACCAATAACTTCGACCACTGAATAGAAACCTTAAACTAAAAGCAGCATTTGATAGTATGATAGACACAAAATACCTTATTCGCTTTTGCTAATATAACTTCCTTTAATAGAAGCGCTCAAAGGAAAAAGGCATCTTCATACTTCCTTGATTCTAAACTTCTAAAATTTATGTTCTTTAATCATTAAAGGGTTGTAAATTATCTTCGATTAAATAAGCATACTAGAATTAGCAATGTCTTGTGAGATTTGATAGTATGATAGAAAGAAATACTATCCATTAGTGTTAAGAAAGAAATACTATCCATTAGTGTTAAATCAAGGTATTAGAGTATACTTAAGGTGGAAATTATGTCTTTGATGAAGTTCCAATACAAGCGATCATGAGCTTTATTTAGGTCAATTTTAGTGGCCATGAATTCCTTTTTTCAATCTTATATCTCAATACAAATAACTTGTTAGGCTACGATATTATATGTAATATGCCTACTAGGGACATAGCTCATTTGGTATGGTCCAACAATTATGGGCATAATGCCTTTCAAGCGCTCCACTATAATCTCAATGATAGTTTTGAGATTTACATTACAAAGGCTTATTAGTCTAAAATAAGAGATCAATTTAGAGGCCTCCACTTTAAGAATGAGGATAAGAAAAGTTTTATTGAATCTGCTGGGATCTTGTGGCTAGAAAAGATATTTTTATCATTTTGTGCAATGAGATGACCATTACCGACCAATGATATTGATAAAATAGGGTTGGGATCCCATCAATACATAGAGCTTTGAATGGCTTCATATACATCGAAGTTGCTTTGATTTCATTAGAAGTCATCGGTCTAGCCAAGTCAAATAGGTAGGATTTGAAATCCAAGGGAAGGTAAGGTGAGTTATAAGGGGTATAAGCAAGCATTAGTTGAAGAATAAAGTTTCTGAAAATGATCAACTAAAAATTCTCCATTTTTTGGACATGACAACACCATTGCCTATTCTTATCTCTAAACTTCTCAATTCTCACCCTCTTCTACTTCTGAACAGCTACTTTATGGAAGCTCTTAACCAATCTACTTGATATTTCTTCAGTTAAAATAATTTTTCTTACAAGAGAATATCTTTCACTTCTTTTTTAATATATGCTCCAACAATTTAAGCTTATGAGAGTATTACTTTTCGTGGGTCATTTGGATGCCATTGAGATGGTTCATGAGTTTCTTGTTTTACTGAAAATGTTTCCAAAAAGCTAGGAATTCCAATCAAGAGGCCTTGTTCTAAACTTCTTCAATAGCTAAAATGAAATCAACTTTTCTCCTCTATTAGTTTCTAACCAAAGTTTTGAAATCCTGATAAAGCTTCCAAGAGGCTAGAAAACCGAAGTGCTTTTGAACCCTATGTCTTTTAATTTTTTGGAATTTGACCAGAAGATGACAGTTTTCCAAATTAATTTTTGTCAAGCTAAGAACTTGTAAATGGGGGAAGTTATCTTGCCATGCAAAATTGCATAGTTCTCTGTCAAGGCACTGTTTAAGAAGGCCTCGAACACAAGTAAACTTTTGTCCTTGGAATCAAAAGTCAAACATATTTTAGTTTTTTATCCAGTTTTGAAAGAGTTTACAAACTCCACTTCTACTTAGGGAACCTCCACTTCTTTTAGAGTTGTAGAGGAGGGCATTGAAATCTCATGAAGCTATGGCTCAGTGGTTTTTTAGCTATCCTTTCTAATTCCCTTCAAATAAGGGCTCTACAATTAGAAGAAGGGCTGGATGTATTATGAGTGAACTTCCAAGGTGGTGAGCTTTACACTATCTTCTTATAGTAGCTAGATTCCTCCAAAAAGAGCCAAAAGCCTCAATCTTGAATGATCTCTTGAAGTTTAATTTTTTTGATAAGTTTGTTCTTACTTTCTCTAATTTAATGTTTAAGTAAAAGCAACAATTATTGGCTTAAAAGAATTAATCAAATTCCTGAAACTACAAAGAAAACTAGCATAGCCAGCACCTTGACAATTCCATTCTAGAAGAGAACTATCCATAGAAAAGAAGAGAAGTAGAGATGGAATCAGGTAACAACATGCATAAGGTCAAGCAACCATATTGATGACACCTTCCTTGTGGACCTTAATGGTCCCTATTTCTTAGGCTTGCATAATAGCGTGGTCATTATTTTGTGTAGCTTGGACCATTATTGGCTCCATGTTTTCTAGGTTCTAGTCAACACAGGTAATCTCCGTACCCCTATTAGACTCGAGAGAAATGGACATTGGCTTTATAGTCAATTTGATAGTTGCACGATGGATGTGACTCAAGGTAGTACTATTAGGAAGTTAGGTGAAAATAGGCTTCTGGAAAGCATTAGAAGCTAAAGGGTTTATCTGGTCTGTTGCAGGCTGGGCTTCCTACTTTTGGGACTCATGGGCGGATGGGTTAAGGGCTAATTGGTAGGAAAATCAGGAACCAAAAATACCTATATGTATGACCGTGCAAAAAAAAATGTTGGAATTAATACCCTTTCAATTGGATCTCTTTTTTTTTTTTTTGGATTTTTCGATAAGCCTTTGAGATGTGTTCCATATCAAATTTAGAAGTTCATGAGAAGTTCACTTGATTTGCACTTGATTTGAAGGGACCTACGTGCTCTCCTCCTCTGTAGTTTCCTTAAGGGATTCCACTATTTTCTCCACCAAATATGTTTGCAGATTGTATATCAATCCACTTTGGCTATGATCCTTGTTATTTTTCACATCATCATAGATGATCTTGTCCGTTTCCTTCCCATACAATTTCTTACATTTTTTGGACACCAACATCTATAGTCCAAATGTTGTAGAAGGATTTTTGCTTGTCTTCTAAATAATATCTCTGTTGTTGGCTTTTCAGCTTTCATTAGTGTCTTTAGGTATAACAAATGAACAAAGATTACCTATATGACCATATTTACCACAAACATAATAAATTTTAAATAGTCCCTCACATTTGATTAATTGGGTATGACCCTCGATTATTAGTTTTGATCATCAACTCTTATTGTAATAAATCCGCACTATATTACCAGTGAGATTTCCAATAGCATGCAATATTTACAATGATAAAGGTACAGTGGTAACCCAAGAAGTCGGATCTAGGCTACCAATATTGATTCTATCATTATCATTATCAAAGTCCACATACCAAGATCTAACTATTAAGTAGTGTTCCATCACAATCAGTGGTCCTTCCATCAATGCCCCCTCCTTATCTTCCAAGTTTTTGAACTAGACTAAAAAATAATTCTTGTCCAGGTCTACAATATTGAAATAATTAAAACTATTCTCATGTGACTACAACTTGTTGCACAAAGTCTTGTATCAATTGTTTCTCCCAACGAGCTTGACAATTACAAAGTTAATCTACGAGTTGCATAATTTTTCCTTAATAGCATTGAAAAGATTGATCAAAGTTACCCCTTCTTCCCTAGAAACCATATAGTCCTTAGTTCCTAACTCTAAATCCACATGATCACCCAACATGTTGTTTGAGTGGTAGGAATCTTTCATAAGTATGTCTTTAAAAGACATCTCCATTGTAACTCCTACATAATCACTAAGTTCATCGTGAAATATAGCTTTTTTCTAGTTCTATCATCCTTAGCTATGGGCGACACCATGTCCTTAAAATTTCATAGAGTATTTCTTTTTATGAATATGTAATAAATGTTTTTTGTTTGGAAAAACGCTTGTTTTGGCCTTTGAACTTTAAGTGTTTTACGTATTAAATCCATGAACTTTTATTTGTAATATTGAGCCCTTCAACTATATGGCTTGGTGACATTGAACTTTATTTGACAGAAGTTAAACTCATATATTTCAATTGCTATCAAAATTGTGTGGCTGCTGGAGCAAAACGGTGCGTTTTGATAAAAAAAATTAAGAAATAAAATATTTTTTGGCCATTGAACTTTGTGTGTTTTGCACATTAAGCCTCTAAACTTTTATTTAATAATATTGAGCCCCTCGATTGATATTACATCAAAATCATATATTTAATTGCTATCATAAGTGGGCTCAATGTTATTAACTCATATAGTTAAGGGGCTTAATATCACCAAATAAAAGTTTAGGAACTCAATACGCAAAATACATAAAATTCAAGAGTCAAAAAATGTATTATTCCTTTTAATTTCTTTAACGAAGTTAGCCAATTCCGTTAGAAGATGACTCAATTTTCATGAATCGCAAACTTTGAGGGATCATTGTCACCAAAATAAAATTTATAGGCTCACTGTCAAAAAGTTTGTAAGTTCAAGGACTCCAAAATACATTTTTTCTTAATTGTATGATGTCATATCATTTTTTCTAAACATAATAAAAAATGCTTACAATATTATACATTATTGGAATAAAGCATTTTTGAGCCCTGAACTTGGCAACTTTTTGACATTGAATTTATAAACTTCACTTTGGTGACATTGAGCCCTCAAAATTTTCAATTCATAAACATTAGGCTCTTTCTTAAAGGAATTGGCTAACAATGTAAAATATTTTGTTAGTTAAAGTGCTGATGCCGTTAGCCAATTTGGTTAGAAAATAGCTTAATATTCATGAATTTTAAAATTTGAGGGCTCAATATCATCAATGTAAAATTCAGAAACTCAATGACAAAAGATTATTAAGTTTAGAGGCTCAAAAATGCATTTTTCCTACATTATTAAGCCATAATTTTATTGTTTTTTGAATCGTCCACATAATTTTTTCTTGCTTGACATTGACAATAACCGTAAGACCATAGTAACTTCCCCTGATTGCATCTTCAACGGAGTAAAAAGTAGCTTCTTTCTTGCCTTTTCTTTTTTCCCTCTATAAAAAGAATAGCGAAGTAATCAAATTCATACCGCATTCACAATGAAGACTTCTTTGCTAATTTCACTTCTTTTGCATCTAATTTCATCATCAGTTAATTCAGACCCAGTTCTTGAATGCTTTCTTAAATGCCTTCCTAATCATATTAAGCCCTCTAATCCAATCGATAAAGCCATTTATACTCGAACAAATCCATCTTTTAACTCTGTTTTACAAGCCCGCATTTGAAATAGAAGGTTTTTAACCCATGAAACACCAAAACCATTTGCTATAGTATCTGCCCTCCATGAATCACTTGTCCAAGCAACTGTTATTTGTGCAAAATCTCATAACTTGCAGCTCAGAATAAGGAGTGGTGGCCATGATTTTGAAGGTCTTTCTTATAAATCTGAAATCCCATTTGTGATTCTCGATATGTTCCATCTTCGGTCCATTGATATAGATATTAAAAAAGGGACAGCTTGGGTTCAATCTGGAGCAACTCTTGGTGAACTTTACGATAAAATTACTAAAGAAAGTAAGTTCTAGCCTTTCCAGCCGGAGTTTGCCTCACTCTTGGCGTTGCTGGTCATTTCAGTGGTGGAGGTTATGGAACAATGATGAGAAAGTATGGTCTTTCTGTTGATAATGTAATTAATGCCATAATAGTCGATGTTAATGGTAATATTCTTGATAGAAAATCAATGGGAGAAGATCTGTTTTGGGCAATTCGAGGAGGTGGAGGAGCAAGTTTTGGTGTTATACTTTCTTGGAAAATCAAATTAGTTGAAGTCCCTGAGAAAGTGACTGTTTTCAGAGTGGACAGAACATTAGAACAGGGAGCAACTGATATTCTTTATAAATGGCAACAAGTCGCTAATAAAATAGCCAAAGAACTTTTTATAAGAGCACAACCGGAATTTCAGAATCCAAAAAATGAAACAGAGAAGACAATCAGGGTTTCTTTCATTGGTCTTTTCTTAGGAAAAAGTGGGAAACTTCTTAGCTTGATGAACTGGAGATTTCCTGAATTGGGTTTAAAGAAAGAAAATTGCAAAGAGATGAGTTGGGTTGAATCAACAATGTTCTGGGATGAAACTATTGATGTTTTACGAAACGTAACATCCCCTGCTCAAAGCTTTTTCAAAAGGAAGTCTGATTATGTCAAAAATATAATCCCAAAACAAGATCTGGAAAACATTTGGAAAATGTTTTTAAAAAATGAAGGAATGATAATTCAAATGAATCCTTACGGAGGAAGAATGAGAGAAATTTCAGATACTGAAACTCCATTTCCTCTTAGAGCTGGAAATCTATTCAAAATTTATTACTTGACACTCTGGTTTGAAGAAGGAACAGAGGCTGGTAATCGACATATAAGTTTGGCAAGAGAAATGTATGAATCAATGGGTAAATATGTGAGCAAGAACCCAAGAGAAGCATTCCTTAATTACAGAGATCTTGATATTGGTAGCAATCCAAGTAATTTTACGAATTTTGAAGAAGCTAAAGTTTATGGGAGCAAGTATTTTAAGGTATTTTTTTCAAGTTAGCAAAAGTGAAACAGAGGGTTGATCCTGAAAATTTCTGCAAGAATGAACAGAGCATTCCTCCCCTTCTTGCTTATTGAATTGCTTGTAACAGAGTGTGTGTAGAAATTTGATTTCTAGTTCTGTTCATACTTTTTCATTCTGTCTCACAATATGTCCCTTCTATCAGTCACTGAGGATGTAATTAATAAGCAAGTTTTCAATGATAGTTGATTTGCAATTAATAGTCAAATCCATTTGCTAAAAAAATATTTTTTATTTTGGAGCTAGATGCAGAAATCTTTGCCGTTCGGAAAGCTTTGGAGTTATCCATAAATTTCAACTTTCAGTCCCTAAAAACCCTTGTGGAATCATCTTGAAGGGTTATCATAAGCTTACTTCCCATCCATATAAGCATCACAACCCCCTGCTGGATAGTGATGTAATGAGGAAGAAATTTTAGTCGATGGACTTTAGAAAAATTCCAAGAAGTGCTAAACCTTTGTTAATCATCTGGCCAAAAAGCTATAGAAAGAACCTGTGATTTCATTGCGCCTTATGACTCTGTTGGTTGTTAGTTATCTGTGCTATATATGTGCAGTGCTTATATCTATAAGCAGAAACTGCAGGAACATTTCTGGCATAGCGAGATGGACAAAATAACTGATTAGTCTAGTATGGAAAGTTCTTTATCAAGCCCAAAAGCTTAGCCCTCTAAAGTTACTCTGAAACCAATTAGTAAGCATACTACTCAATACATCTGTGAATCTGTAACTGCCCATCCCAAACCTATCCCCGTATAAATCCTATTTATATGAAACTGATACCCTAAATTACCCTATCCATTGTCATCCCTACCAGAGGTCACTCGCAGTCCAATCTGAAAAAAATTTCAAGCCATCTTGAGTTTGAATCACTTTTTGTTTAAGATAAAGCAAGTGAAAATATTGTCATATTTATTCGCACATTGCTACTGTTTCTTTTCTTATAATGCTCGGTTTTTCACATTTACTTGCACATCACAGTTTTTCTTTTCTTGTAATGCTCGTTTGGACGAGAGAATTGAGCTCCCATTATGGTTGATAGTTGTCATGGCTAATAGAAGCAGGTGGAAAGCTTAATGTGAATGTTGTAGCGCAAGGATTGCAATTGTATACAATGGTGTTTTTTCATTTTGAGAATTTTTTTTTAAAAAAAAAGAGAGAAATTGAGGTTTAGAAGGATTTATTCTAAATTAGACTAACAAGGAAGATAATGAGGATAGAAAGAGAGAGAGGGAGTGAGAGAATCAATGATTCAATTGTATAAAATGGTTATTGGCTAAGGTCATGTTAGAACATATCAAAGCTTAAATATTCCATAGGAGTTTTCAAGGCTGGTATGATTCAACGTCTTAGCCAAAAAAAGGGTTAAATAATCAATCATTATACACAAAAAAGAAAAAAAAATAAATAAACAAAAGAGTAGGTAGTTCATAATCTATATAGAAAGCTCTATATACAAGAACTGTACCATAGTAATCACTCGTGAGACATCTCGAGCTGCATCTGTTGGAGTTTATTAACAATGCAAAACGCACTATCAGAAGCAGTCACAGCAATGAGCCTCTAAAAAAAGATGGAAAAAATAATAAAAGATGTTTCAGAAATATGAAACATTTTTTGGGAAAGAATAAGATTATTTGTATACATATAAACTGAGAGCAAGCTATGAGAAATTGAAGTGGCGCAAAGGAATCAAACTAAAATGAAACCACTCATGATGAGTTAAATGTGCTTCATCTCAAACAAAGATGAAATGAATCTGCAACAGTTTTCTCTATCTTCCATATACTAAAAATTGCACCATACTAAGATATCTTGACATGACAATGCTTCAAGCTGCAAGGGCAACCCATTATATTAACCTTCATATCAATACATACATATTAATTAGCCTAACATCAACAAAACAAAATTAGGGTGTCCTAGTGAACAAGGCTTCCTATTTGTGACCTCTACGAAGTAAAAGGCATATTTTCACCTATTCTAATTTTTTGTTTTATAAGTATCTGCATTTACATAGGTAATAGGCCAAATCTTTCATGCTAACTCTGTTTGTCAGTATAGTACTGGGCATCATTGCACATTGAAGCTATAAACTTCTGCCACTATTTAAAGTGTTTATCTTAAAGTCCTGAGAATTTGTGATGGTCTCAGTAGAATAACGATATCTGGTCCAAAATAGGACAATACCCATTTAATTAGGTTCATCGATAGAAATTAATGAAGCAGCAAAACGCTACTGTTAACTCCTTGTTTGGATTGCTGGGAACATAATTTAGCAACGTATGATATAGTATGTTGTTGCATAGTATGATATTATAAATTATGTTTATCATATTTGAAAAGATAGTACGATACATTAAGGTTAAAATATTTTTATTTAACTAAAAAAGTATCTAGGCGATGCTGCTAGTATTTTTACTCGATATACATATAACAATTTTCAAATGTTATAATAATTCTAAACAAATAATCATAAAAAAATGACGCCCATAAATATTTTTTCATATTTAATAATCGATTTAAATTTATTAGTAAGTGATCTCTTAATAGTGCATTTAGTTACTCTATATAAACAAAATAAACATTATAATATTTTGATGTAAGAATTAAAATAAATTTATATAACTTATAAAAGTATCTTTTGTGTAATAATAGCGCATTCTCATCTCGTATTACCATTTCAATACTATTTATATAATTAATACTATTTAAGCTTGGCATATTATATGGATAAATTATTATAATTTTAATCTTCTGAATTTCTTTGACAAGGCTCACTTTTTTTTTACTAAATCATATCGGTTTGCCATAATGTTAACTAAAAGTATTTGATACTAAATAAATTGAATATTGCAAACACTGACAAAATTATATAGTAAATTTGTGTAAATGTTATTTGTCGATTAAATAAAAAAATACCAAACAGGAGATAGAAGAAAAAACAATGAATGATTAATGTGAATTTTTTATGTTTCATATCTTAAAATTTTAATATTTAAAAGAATTATTTTTATTAAATATTTTAAAATATATATTTAAAAAAAATGCGACACGTGGTAAGATTCGAAAGCAAATTGCAATAGAATTATCTTTAAACCCGCATGTTATTCGATAATAATTTAATAATTTTCTACTTTTAATCAATTTTTTGTAAAAATTTTTAATTGATATATTATTTATTAAACATAGTTTTTATTTATAAAATATATTTTCTATGAGATAGAATTTATATATTTAAATAAATAAAAAATATTTATTATGATTTCTTCATATGATTTTTTTAAAAAATCATTTTTTAGATGCTAGAAAAGATTAGTATAATTTTATTAATAACATTATTTCTTACGTTATTTTTCTTTAGTATTTAACTTAAACTAAAAACATTTATGAAAAAAACATGTGAAATTAAAAGTAAATATTATATTCTATTGTCTTTAAAATAAAGTTTCAATGTAATAAAAAATATATGTAGATGATAATATAGAATCTAGAGTGTGTATATATATTGTATAATGGTGTACATGGTTGTTACTAAATTTATTTCTAACTATTTTTGTTTAATATTATTTAGTTCAAGAAGATCTTCGTAATTCTCCATCAAATCTTTACATTAACCTCTACAATTTTATTATAAAAAATTTTCCTCTTAAATTTTATAAAATAAATAACTTGTGTGTGAGTTTTGATGGATATCAAAGTCACCAGAAATAAAATTTTATTCCTACACAAATTAATTTGCAAAACTGTTAAATAGAGTCGATTATCAAGGAACCGTTTACTTATTAAAATTTCTTTTGAAACCAAGGAGAAAGGTAAAATAAAAATTTAAAAGTGAGGATTTTTGAAAAAATAAAATTTAAAGTTCTATCAATGTTGAAAATTGAGAATTATAAATTGACAAAGTTAAAGGTAGCAAACAATGTAATAAATTATCAATAATAATGAATTTAGTTGATAATATAATTTTATTTCAATTCTTAAATTAATCCTTAATTGAAAAATTAATCTTCCTAATTTTTAATAAATTAGTTCTAGTGTTGGAGATGCTCTCAATTACCAATCATTCTTTATATTTTAAATTAATTAAAAAATATTCTCTAATTAATTCTCATAACTAATCCTACACCAATATCCTTAAAATTTAATTCACTAATAGCCTTAAAAATTAAAAAGACTTGATTCTAACTAATAAATTTAACTATGTGATTTATTTAATTAGATTATATACTATCTTAGTATTACACCTAATTATCACTAATTATCAAAATAATAAGAATAATTATATATTCATGTTTTTTGAACGGTAATATATTGTAAAACTAGTCAAACAATGAGCCCTTATTGAATAAATAGTGAAACAATAATAATGTTAAGCTACCGATAATATATAAATATTAAAAATTAAAAAAGAAGAAAAGATATAAATTATTTAGATTTCACAATTTTTTGCGAATTGAATTTCAATTATCCTTCAACCAAATTAAAATTTAGTTGATCATTGTTGAATGAAGAAAACCTTTAATGTATTGAAAATAAACCAGTTCCAAAACGTGAACAAAAGATAGTTAGGGGTTGTTGCCCTCTGGTTTAAATATTCCCTTCTCCTCAAATATTCCTATCTTAATTCTAATTCTATTCTGATTCTAATAATCCCTAAACAATATCCATCTAATTAGAAAATATAGCGTCAGTAGTATCTCTTCAACAGTAGTATCTCTTCAAATCTAATAAAATTCATAACTTAAAACATCCCAAAAAGATAGGAAGCGCCAGCTGTCAGAGTAATCTATCTTGCATCAGATCTGAACAGGTACCAACCTTGTCCAAGGCTTATACTCAAAGCCTTCACCAGTAACTTTTAACTTCTTTTCTAATTGTTAACATCTTTTATCTATTTGATCCTTTTTCCCTCTTTAGCTATATCCTCTGCAAAAATACATCAAAATCAGTAGTGTCATATAATAACAAGCCCAAATAATTCTGCAAATATAAATAAAAATTACTTGTTATAAAATTTTTCCTTATTTAAACCGTACTTGCCCTCAAGCACTTTACAATTTCAAACTATCATCCTCACATTCATCAATTACAACTCAACCTGCAATATTTTAATAATTCAAATAGAATGGCAGCCTAAAATAAAAAACTCAGAATAAACTTTTCATGACTTCACAAAAATGAATGATCAAACTAATAAACATTATAAATATAAAATGTCAAGAATCTCCTAGCTTTGATGATTACATTAATTACCCCTTAAAAGTCATTGAACACATAGAAGGCAACACTCAATCCATCGGGATGAAAACTTTATATATAAATTTGACTCATGTTAAGAACCTAGTTTATATATTTATATTTGAGTACTTTTTAAGACTTGTCTAAAACGACAACAACCTTTCGATCCGAGGATAAACATTTATGATGCCGACACTTAATTACTCGATCATAATTTCAAATGACTACTAGCTTTACTCATAGTCTTTTGACCAGCGGAGTAAATTATTCATTTTTGAACTTTTTATTCTCTTATTTATTTGTTTGTTTAATTGTTTCTCAACACAAGTCAAATTAAACTTTCAAAACAAATCAAAATAAATCAAGTGGTCTAACTATGTGTTGCCAACTAGTTAACATTGATTACATAGACTAATCACAAGGCAAAATTCTTAAACATTTTATATAAATAATATGTATCAACTACGATCATTCACAAGAAGTGAAATGACGAAAAATAACTTAGAATTATCAATTTAAGACTGTTATACTAATTTGAAATTCAAAATATCACATTTGAATCATTTCAAAAATAAAATGGAATTTTTGGTTAAAAATCATAAAGCAACAAGAATAGCTGTAGTAAAGTTTATGAAAATTTTAAAAATTTTCAAAAGAATAGCAGCAAATTTTTCAAAAAAAAAAATTAATCAAAATTTTCATCAAAAGGATCGTGTACTTATGAGCTTCCAAAATATCAACACCCCAACATTTAAACACATTCTTCCACAATATTTAGATGTTGCATTGTCCTCAATATAACACATAAAAATGAAAAAGAGAACAGAGTAATCCCCTGGCATTTCCTTGAGGGAGTGTGCCACCGAGAGTACTTTAGCGTGATTGATTGTGCTGAACCTACTGCTTTTGCTATATTTTCCACCATTTATCCTAAGCGTTCAACCTGCTCTTACATTCTAGGATTGAGTTGGAAGACCATATGAACACCATTATCCCCTAAACGCTCAATCTTCTCCTCTATCTCCTATAATTGTGATTTGGTTTTAGAAGAGGAAGGGTCCATGCTTGTGGTAGGTGTAACAGCGGGATTGGAATCACATAAACCTTTTTGAAAAACTCTTTGATTATGTGGCACTACTGGACCTGGAAGAATTAGAGAAAAAACACTATTCTTTTTGCGTAGTAAACCCATTTTATCCAAGTTTTTGAGAGTCAGAGGCATAGGCTTACACGACAAATGTAAATCATTATCATCAATGTCAATTAACTATTATGAATGGCTAACTAAGTTATGACAGTACCCAAGATAAGTAGGCGATTAAAAGAAATGACACGAGCAAACTGAGCGGCTAACCAAAATCCTAAGGTGACCTTTCATTTTTTACTCATGCACCCAAAAAAAAAAATAATAACTCAGTTTTAGAAAACAAACCTAGTGCATCTTTTCTTCCTGGAAAGAAATCAACTAAAAATCTGTGCACATACTTAAAACTTGGTTCTTTCAAATATAAATCCTTTGATTTGCTAGGGTCACACGGAGCATGTGGGTTTTCACAAAAATTAGTATAAACATTAGTTGCCTTAAAATTATCAGAAAAGTTACAACGTGTTGCTTTTTCATTAAAACCCAAAGCTTTATTTAATTTAATTATACGAAGACTAAATCTTTTACCCATCAATTGGAATTTAATCAAACCAGGGGTATGCAAATCAAAGCTGTCAGTTTTAACAAATTTAAAGGTTCCATAAAATTCTCTAACTAAATCCATAAAAATTGGGCGATCTAGAGCAAAATATGGTTGCCATCCAATTCCTTTTATTAAATCAATACCTTCAATTATAATTGGCAAAGACCCAATAGAAGGAAAGTGAGTATACTTACCTGGAGTGATAGATAAAGCACAAATTCACTCATATCGACTCTGCTCTACTGATATATCGATTTCTAGCTGCCTAATTCGACTGGCCTTTTCTTGTTGAGCTATGAATTTCCATTTCTGAACACGTAAATGAGTCCTTGATAGTTCTGTGGAAGTGGTCTTGGACACATTTGCTGTGGCTTGGGGTTCTGAAATCTTTACTGCCCAATGGTGGGTTATATGAAAGACCTTCCTCCATCTCTTTTTAGGTTGAATCATCACTCAAGTTTTCCACTTTTCGAAGAAGAACTTGATTGGTGGGAGCTTGGTATTGCCATCGAGGTTCCACTAAAGTGCCTCTGCTTCTTTGCTGATCGGCCGGTCGGTAGTGCTGAATGGCTAGCAATTGGCTTATTTTTTATGGTGGTGTGGTGAAGTAGAGTGGTGGTGAGGTGGTTGCTATTGAGCATCGGTTTTGGGAGAGAAGGGATCGGGGTTAAGCGGGAGACTGAAAAATAAAAGAAAGATAAGAGAGAGGGTGTAGGGCTTTTATAAAAGTAAGGGTATTTAAGTGTATTTAAGTAAATTTCTTAACCCTTATTCCGGTAATGTGCAATATATGAGTTCTCACTCTTTCGACCAAAACATTTTCACTTTGTGAGATACTGAGTTACTTTTCCCATGATTCGAGTTGATAACGGGTAAAATATCTATAAAAAGTGCCATATCCAAATTTAATCATATTTAATTTTTAAAATATCTGAATTTATTTAAATTTAATTATAGTTATATTCATACTCATCTTAAACTCGTCTGATACTATCTATTTATTATACAAACTCGTTTAATTATTTGTTTAAATATAAAAATATAAAAATATTATAAAATTTAAAATATAAAGTATAATGTTTTAATTAAATAATTATAAATATATATTTAATATTAACATAATTTATTAAAAATAATTTTATACCAAATAATTTTATAATTAAAATAAAATATAATTAAAATTTTAATATAATATAATTAATATATAATCGGGTTTGGATAACAAGTACTTAATGACATATATCCGAATCCGACCTGAACCCGTCACGAATAATAAAAATATCATCTATACCCGTCCAAATCTGTTTATAAACTACATGTATTCTATATAAACAGATCGGGACGGATCGGATACCCAAAAGTACCCGACCTGTTGCCATCCCTACCCATGATTATACTTTTTCTCAAACTTGGAAAAAGAAATTAAATTTAGAATTTCTATGAAGGAGAAGATAAATAGTGAATGAAAATAAATATAAATAAAATAAAAATTTCAAAATAAAATAATAAAATCAAAATAAAACAAACTAAAATAAAAGAACATAAAATAAAATTAAAAGAGAAGAAACTTTAAAGAAAGTTGGGTTGCCTCCCTACGAATGTCTTTGTTTAAAGTCTTTAGCAAGACATTGTCTTTATACTCTAATGGACATCCAAAAGTAATTACTTTGATATTAGGCACTTGAGATCTTTCATTCTTGTTACAATAGGGTTTGTTGCCTCCAATTTTAGTACAAAATCCTGAAATTCTTTATTAACTACAAGATCTACCTCTAGTTTCTTCAAGTTGCCTCTCTTTAGACCCTTACAAGGCACAATATTCAGGTTATCATTATTGATCAATTTAAATTTTTCTTTATATAAAGGATTTACAATACCACATAGATGATACATGTCATTAAGATATGTCACATCTTCATAAATACTAAATTTAGCAATTTGTCCTTCGAATTCTATAATGAGTGTATCATCATGCACATCTATTTTTGTTTTAGCTATACTAAGAAAATGTCTACCCAATAAGATTTTCAGAGGAGTTAGAAGATTTGTCTTCTTCAATTCCAAGTATATAAAAGTCGGCAGGAAAAATAAGTTTATTTACTTGAACTAAGACATCTTCTAAAAATCCTTCAGGATAAATTACAGACCTATCAGCTAATTAAATAATAACTCAAGTTTCTTTAAGCGGTCCAGTTTTTTAAGAATTGTAAATAGATAATGGACGCTCCTAAATCACACATAGCACTTTTTGTACCTATATTTTCTATTTTACATGAGATAGTGAACATACCTTGATCATTGCATTTGGGAGAAAATTTTCTTTTAATAACAACGGATATATTTTCTCCCGCATTACCATTTTGTTGCCATTAAACTTTCTCTTGTTGGTGCACAATTCTTTTAGAAACTTGGTGTATTGAGGTATTTGTTTAATTGCATCAAGTAAAGGAATGTTTATCTTAACTTTGCGAAAAGCCTCTAAAATTTCTCTTTCATCTTTTTCCTTCTTAGCCTTAACTAACCTTTATAGAAAAGGATGTGAAATCACCCTTGGTGTGGACTAGTTAGAATCAGATTTAGTAGCTCGCTTATCCCTTTAAATAACTTCATATTCTACCCTTTTACTTAAACCTCGTCCAGCGCTTAGTTCTTGATGTGAGTTCAGCAGCTCTTTTCCACATTTTAGCTTTGTTTTTTCCACATTTCAAGTTAATTGCACTTACATTTTGCCTTGGATTGACCACCATTTTGGAGGGTAGCTTCCCTTGATATTCTAACTTGCTTACTAATGTTGCCAATTGGCTTATTTGGCTTTCCAAATTTTATATGCTTGGTCTAGTCTTCCGTTGAAATTGTTGGTTGTTAGTTATGAAATATTTATATATATTATCAAGAGACAAACCTAGTTTTTGAGGTGGTGGTGGCTTTGGTTTCAATTGTTAGAAATTTAGTTTCTCTCCACATATAAAATTTGGATGATCCCTTCATCTTAGATCATAGGAATTCAAATATAGATCATATATCCCTTGGGATTGTCCAAAAAATCCTCTTACGAGATTCACTTGTTGATGATCATCTTCTTAAAGCATGAGGCACATGTTCATAGGATGTCTTGAATGCACATAGATCCTACATGCTCTAGCTGGTTGTACATTATCTAAGGCCATATTTTGTACCACAGTTGTTAGTTTAGAAATTCAAGAGATGAGATACTTAACTCATTCACCCTTTTGAGAGCTTCTCTTTTGTTTCCAAATTGTTGAAATGGTTGTTATGATAGAAATTAAATCTCTATTAACTTGAGGGGTTTTATTCACTATAGCACCTTCACTTGTGGCATCCAACATGCTTCTTTCTGTGGGCAACAATCCTTCAAAAATATTATAGGAGAGCTTGCTTTGTAATTTCATACTGGGAGTAACTTTCACACAATCTTTTGAACCTTTCCTAATATTAATGGTGATTTTTCTGAGTATTTTTTTAATCCCACATATATTCTTCCTTGCATTTGCAGCTCGTGAAGTTGAAAAAATTTGTCCAAGAAGTTCTTACCATATCAGTCCATGTGTTTATCGAACCAGATGGTATGTCGAATAGCCAATCTTTAGTTCAACTGTCTAAGGAAAATGGGAAAGCTCCCAACTTAATTTGCTCTTCTGATACCCCTTGTGGTCGCATACTTGAACAAGCAATCTGAAATTCCTTATAAGGGTCTTCACTTTCTAATTTGTGTAACATGGGTAACAAGTGAATCAAACTTGATTTTAGCTTAAATGCTACATTTGAAGCAGGATGCGTGATGCATAAAGGTTATTGGTTGGTGGGTGGGATTGCTAACTCTCTTAAAGTCCGCTATTCATCAGCCTTCTCCTCTTCTTCTTAGAATTCACTTGAAGAAGACGTGAAATCTAAATCGGTTTCTTGATCAGCTACAAATGATGAAGCAGCAAAAGCTTTCTTTGTAATTTTGTTTTCTTCCTCAAACTTTTTGTGATCTTCTCAATTTTTAGATTGTGGAGAAGTTCTTTTTCATGATCAGACCTCGTCATTAAAAGAAATAAAACAAGTTTGATAGATTGAAATTTTGATTAATATTTTATATAATTCTAACCATGATTTTAATTGTTTTCTAATTGAATTTGATGAATTTTATTTATTTGAGTTAGAATTCTCTTAATTTAGATTGGAAAGAAAAGATACAAGGTTTTTAATGATATGTGATGCAAAATTGAAAAAAAGCAAGCAAAAATGAAGAAAATTTAAAAGTTAGGCCCATGGCTCTTCAACATCACGACCTTGGACTTTAAATTGAGTCTGACACATCAAAAATGAAGAAAAATAAAAGTTCTAGAAGGAAAACTAATCCCATGACCGTAGTATTTGATGGTCACTCCCATGAAATTCATTTGCTTACTTCCTAAGCCAATAAAAGAAAGAAAAGTTCAAAAGCCACGACCGTGGCATTCAAACACCATAACCGTGGCCCATTTAGCCGCCATTTATAGCTGGAATGTCTCTCCAAATAGCTCCTTCCAACCTATGCCATGACTGTGGCATCCATATTCCATGACCATGGGGTTGAAATTTATAACTTTTAGCCAAAAAAGTTAAAAATTAAAGAACCAAACAACTTTAGAAAGTTGTATGCCAGCATTTGCCAACTTGCCTCCATCAAGAAGCTTCCAAAAATTCTATATAAACATATGTCCTCTAAGGTTTCAAGCATACAAGAGAGATTAAAGTTTAGATACAAAAGATATTGTAGTGAAACTAGAGATTTGGTTTTAGTTTAAATTACAACTTGTATTAAGTAAATTCTAGGATTTCTTTTGAGAGAAAGAGTAAAATGAGGATTCAAAGAAGAGATCCAAGGATCCAAATGGAATTTTTATTCAATATAAAGAATTAAAGTTGGCTCTTTCTTATTATTTAAACTATGTTTTCAATTATTATCTTTAATGTTGTTGTGCTTTTATTTCAAATATGAGGAACTAAACTCTATTTATAGTTGATCCCTTATATTGAATTTATTATGAAATAATATATGCTTATTTAATTTAATTAAGTTTATCATTGATTATTTTGTTATCTTTGATCTTAATATTTTTATTATCTGGCCAATAATTAATTGAATTGAGATATTGTGTGATGGAGCAAGAGTGGAAGCATGACATTCGTCTATGGAGATAACAATCTTAAGGAAATTTTTCTCTTAGAGATAAGGTTAAATAATTAAGAGGTTGATTCAAGATTCTCATAAAACCTAATGAATTGGTTTAATTACTTATGATCATGAGAGTAAACTTAAGGATTAAATTGATATTAGTTTGAGAGAGATAAAGCTTGATTTAGGAGAATGTAACTATTAATCAAAGGGAAACTGAACTAAATCCAAACTTTAGAAAATCAATAGTAAAATTAATAAAGGTGACTTAACCCTATGTTTTATATCATTAGATTTCATTTCAAACAACTCATTTTATTAAGTCTAGTTAATTTATAAATCAAATTTTGTTATCCAAATAATAAATAGTTTAATTGTTTGGTACTTAGAATAACTCTTATCATGGGAACGATATTTTACTTATCAATTTATCAGTTGATACAACCTGTGCACTTGTAGTTAGCCAGACTCAGACATAACAAAGTTAAATTCAATTATCTAACAACAACGCTAAATTTTGATGGATGTTGAAGCTACCAAAAATAAAATCATATTTCTAAACAAATTAAATTATAAAAGTGATTGGAGTTGATTCTCAAGAATTTCTTTTGAAACTAAGAAGAAAGTTTAAATGAAAATTAGAAGTGGGGGATTTTCAAAAATAAGAATTAAAGTTCTATCAACACTTAAAATTAAGAATTATAAATTGACAAAGTTAAAGGTAGCAAAAACAATATAATAAATTATTAATAAGAACGAATTTAGTTGAAGTAATAATTTTAATTCAATTCTTAGATTGATTCTTGATTCAAAGATTAACAAATCAGTTCTAGTATTGGAGACACTTGCAACTACTAATTCTTCCTTAGATTTTAAAATATTTGGAAAAATGTTTATAATGAATTATTGTTAGTGACCAATTCTATAGGAACTTTCTTAGAATTTAATTTACTAACAACCTTAAAAATTAGAAGGACCTTATTCTAAACAATAAATTTAACTACAAGATTTATTTAATTAGATTATACATTCTTTTAATGTTACACCTAATTACCACTAGTTATCAAAATAATGAAAATAATTACGAATTCTGGTGTTTTGAATGGTAATATATTGTTAAACTAGTCGAACAATAGGCCCTTATTGAATAAATAGCAAACAATAATAATATTAAGCTACCGAAAATATATAAATATTGAAAATTAAAAAGAAGGGGAAGATATAAGTTATTTAGATCTCTCAATCTTTTGTGAATTGAACTTCAATTACCCTTCAATCAAATGAAAATTTAGTTACTCATAGATGAATGAAGAAAACCTCAATGTATTGAAAGTAAACTAGTTCCAAAATGTGAACAAAAGATAGCTAGGGTTGCTGCCCTCTAGCTTAAATATTTCCTTCTCCTCAAATATTCCTATCCTAATTCTAATTTTAATTAGGAAAATAATAATAATAATAATAATAATAATTAACATCCCTAAAAAAATCCATCTAATAAAGAAATATTGAGTCAGTAATATCTCTTTAGATTTGCTAAAATTCGTAACTCAAAACATCCCAGAAAGATAAGGAGCACTAGCTATTAGAGTAATCCATCTTTCATCAGATTTGAACAGGTACCAGCCTTGCCCAAAACTTATACTCAAAGCCTCACCCGCAACTTTTAGCATCTTTTCTCTATCTGATCCTTTTTTCCTCTTTAGTTATATCTTATGTAAAAATATATCAAAATCAATAGAGTCATATAATAACAAACCCTAATAATTCTGCATATATGAACAAAAATTACTTGTTGTCAAGTTTTTATGTTGTTTGAAGGAAAAAATGAATAATTCTTATATCTAATTAAAAATAAATAGAAAAAAAGTTTTTGATGGTATTAATTCCAATTTTAAAGATTTCATCCTATACAGAATCATTAAAAAAAATATAAATTTTAGAGTGTTATATCCATCATTAGAAAAATTTATAAATAATAACAAAAAGAAAAATTGAAACAAAAATACCTAGGAATGAAATGTAATTTAAGATTATAGAAAGAGCAATGTAGACTATTATGTAAAACAAAGAAGATGATATATGATATATATTTTTTCATGTTTATTAAGCTTGAATTTTTTAAAATATATATCAATTTTCCAATTTAAAATTATAGAATAAAATTAACACAAATAAAATCTTAAATAATTATTACTAATTATTTTAAAAACAGATTGGGGATTGAAAAAAATAAAATTGCAAATAAAGATAATAAATTTTGTTTGCAATAGTGTATTTGCAAATTATCTTATTTGAGTTTCTTTAATTAAGTTCAAATCAAAATTAAAAAAAAAATAAATTGAAGTTTTTTGAAATAATCGTTGATACTTTTTTGCCCAGATTAAAACTCTAAATTAAAATAGTGAAATGTTACTATTTCATAGAGTGAAAAATTAAATTTAAATTTATCTAAAATTTAAGATAAATTTATCATATACAAAACAATAATATTTTAAGGATATAATATAAGAACATAAATTAATAATCATCAATGTCAAAAAGAAATACATACACATTCTATGTATTTATCATATAATAATGTGTACCAAAAAATGTTAACTTTAAAATGAAATACTAAAAAAATAGAAATTTATATATTTAATAAACTTTAAAATAAACTTTAAAATCAGTTGCAAATTAAATTGAAAGAAAAACGAATTTCAATAATTCATAATAATTCTATACATCAGATAATTAGATAGAAATTAATGACAATTGAAGAAAAAAAAGTAGGATATTATTCTACCAAGGCAAATCTAAAAAAATTAATAATGAAATAAAATAAGTTAAAAAATAAATTGTAAAGAAAGAAAAAAAATAAAGAAGAATTTGGAACTAAAAATAAAGAAAAAAAAAGTAGGATTTTATCATATTAGAAAGACAAATCTTTAAAAAAAAAAATAGGATATTACTATATAAGAAAGGTACACCTAAAAAATATTTAATCAAATAGACATACGTTAATAAAAAAAATTATATAAGAACCATAAATAAGTTAACTTCAAAAATATTAAATTTAAAAATATTAATGGGGTTACCATATCTATATATAAGATAAATAAATTGAATCAAATTTTAATGATACATTCGGGGTAGATAAAAAAAATCAAAATACCTTTAATTAAGAGGGTTAAAGAGGAGTAAAAAAATTAGTTTGGTAATAGAGAAAACCTTGAGATCTTAATCATAAGTTGTTGGACGATAATTGATTTTATTATGGTTACTTTGTATGTGCTTCATACATACATAGAGTTGTGCTCCTTAGATAATAACTACCTATAAATTTAAGTTTTTTTTTTTTTAATCCTACCTAAACTCTCTAAATAAGTATCTATAACAATTAATTTCTTTATTCTAATAAATAATAAATTTAATATTTTAAAATTTTAATTAAAATAATTATTATCAATATCAAATAAAATTTTTTAATTCTATATTATTATTAATATCAAATAAGGTATCCTAATCTTATTTGAATTCTCTAAATAAATATCTATAATAATTAACTAATATCTATTTTAATAAATAATAAAATTAAAATTTTAAAAATTTTAATTTGACTAATTATTATCAATATTAAATATGATATTCTAATCCTATTTAAACTTTTTCAATAAATATCTATAATAATTAGTTAATTATATATTCTAATAAATAATAAATTTAAGATTTTAATATTTTAATTTAAATAATTATTTTTAATATCAAATAAGATACTATAATTCTTATATTATTATTAGTATTAGATAGGGTACTTTAATTATATTTGAACATTTCAAATAGATATTTATAATTAATTAATTAATTATATATTCTAATAAATAATAAATTTACTATTTTAAAAAATTTATTTAACTAATTATTATCTATATCAAAGTTTTGGATATTCTAATTCTATTTGAATCCTCTAAATAAATATCTATAATAATTAGTTAATTATTCTAATAAATAATAAATTTGATATTTCAAAAAATTTAATTTAAAATTTTTAAAAATTAGAATATATGGCAAAATGAAAGTGAGACAAATGACAAAATATTGTGCTAGTGATAGATGATTATATTAATTAATTATCCATTATAATAAATAATAAATTTAGTATTAATTATCCATTATAATAAATTATATATTTAGTATTGTAAAATTTTAATTTAATTAATTATTATCAACATCAATATAATTAGATTTATTATTATTATTATTATTATCAAATATGGTATCCTATTCCTATTTGAAATTTCCAAATAAATATCAATAATAATTATTTATTTATTTATTTTAATAAATAATAAATTTAATATTTTTAATTTTTAATTTAAAATTTTAAGAAATTGGAATATGTGGTAAAGTGAGAGCGAGATATGTAATATAATACTGTGACAACCGATTTAGTATAATAATATATAATGATTTGATGATATTTTTGTTTGATTTTAATATGTTAAAAAAATAAAAAAAATTATTTATTAGTATATATTCAGTATTAAAAATTTTACTTTGGATTTTTTTTAGAAAAATAAAATTATAAAACCATAGAAAATCATCAAATTGATGATCTAAAAATTAATAATTTTAAAATAATGAGATTACCATTAAAAATCACACCATAAATGATAGATGAAAGTTAAAATAAACAACAAATTAAACTATACTAAACATTATGAAATCATGACGAACTATGAAATGAACAAGTAGAGAAAGAAATGTTAAAAATTGTTTAGTTGTGATAAGCAAAAAAAAAAAAAAAATTAATTGTGAAAACTATTTTCTATTTTTATTTTTAGTTTTTTATCTTATGATTTTTAAAAAAAAATTTCTAATTATTTTTCACATAGAAAATTTAAAAAATTGAAAAATATGTTTGCTTAATCTTGCTTTCTAATTTTTATTTTTTATCTTTTATATAATATTTAAATAATTTTATATAAAAATATAATACTTAAACTATTTCATAATCTAAATATTTATGTATATTTTTTGAATTAAAAATGAAATCATAATTAAATAATAATTTTTAAATAAAATAAAAAAATAAATTATCATAAAATCAACCTAAAAATATTCTCAAATTTTAAAGTATAAAAAATATTTTCTCAAATAAAATATTAAAGTATAAAAAATAAAAATAAAAGATAGTTTGAATCG
The DNA here is from genome assembly GCA_947685225.1 of Garcia nutans. Lineage (NCBI taxonomy): Eukaryota > Viridiplantae > Streptophyta > Magnoliopsida > Malpighiales > Euphorbiaceae > Garcia > Garcia nutans. The sequence goes on from CANTUV010000071.1 coordinate 4,040,259, forward strand.
AAGTGAAAAATAAACTTTTTATTAATATAAAAAATATTTTCTAATTTTCAAAATATTTTTAACTAAATAATAAATTTTATTTTTCATTTTTTAAGAAAATTTTCTAAAAAACAATGGTTGCTTAGCCTCTATGATTTGAGTTTTGAGAATGACTATGTAAGGCAATATTATCAAAATGGTGGAATAGTACGAGGTTATCCATCCCAACACATTTAAATGAGAATGACACCGATTTTATGCCTTTTCCTCAGAAATTAGAGTAGACTATTCAAATAAATAGGACGTTCAAACAAGAAACCAAAGCTACAAAGATATGTTTTTTTCCTCGATGTAAATCACAATTTTGGAGTGGAGCATGTTAGAACTACAATTACGATAAAATTTATTCTATCAAATTTTAAAACAACTACATATTTAAAAAATCGAATTTAAAATCTTTAATTAAATTAGAATAATTTCTTAATAATTGATTTATATGCTTGGTGTTGAATATATTTAATGTGTTTTAAGTTCAACCAAACAATAATTTGAATTACTTTCAAGATACTAGAACAATATTGTTCAACATCTCTTATATTTCTGCAATTTTAGAAGCTTCGAGTCTTAATTGTAAAAACGTAAAGAATTGGGACATAGGCTCTGTTTCTTTCGCAGAAAGTAACTTATCTTTGAAAAATATTTTATGAGGAAATTTTCAGAAAAAAATATTATTCAAGGAACTATATTATTTTCTATTGTTTGGTTAAATATTAAAAATTAGTCAAAAAGAATGTTCAAAATTTCAATTAATAAGACTATAAACATATTTAAAGTTAAAAAAAATCATATTTTTAAAATTTTATTGTAACATGTGAAAAAAAAAACCATAAAAATAATAAATTTGATGATTGCTGTTAGTTGTTGGTGATTGCCTAAAGCTAAGGAGCAGCTAGCTAGCAGTGGCTATAAGTGACCATCAATACTGAAAATCGATATTTAGAAGATTAATAAATATATATATATATATATTATTATAAGTTTATCAAAATTCGGAAAAATTCTCTTTACCCTTTTAATTTCACTTTTGTAATGAATCTTTTTATTTATTTGACTGCAATTTATAATTTCTTTCTTTTAATTTGCCATAAGCAGCTAAATTCTCAACTAGGGATTTAGATGTGCATTGACTTTTTTTTTTTTAAAGATAGATGTGCATCGACTTAGTTGCTTATGGTAATATATAAAATATGTTTTATTATTATTATTATTTATTTTATGTTGGGTTGCTTGGAATTAATTATCATCTTTGAGCTGATTATTATGTGAGTGATGGGTCATCGTTTGCATGAAGTTGTTTATCTAATGGGTTGATGGATTTGGAAGTGTTAAAATATGGTATGCTTAGATAAAATTGATTTGTGAAAATCCTCCAAAGAAATTAATAAATCTAATAGATATTTGTAATCACAAGATAACATTCGATCAATATGTGTATGACTGATTTATTTTGAGAGATAATTTCACTTAGTTAAGGGAGATTCATCTTTAATTATTTGCATTCTGAATTAATTATAATAATCTATATATAATTTTAAAAAATAATTAAAATTATATTGGAGATTTATTTTTTTATAAATAATTAAATATAATAATCAACCTAAAAATTAATATAATAAAAATTAAAGCCGCGTAAAATGTGGGCTAACTTCTAGTAAACCATTAAGTTAGCTAGAAATGGCTACAATTGAAACCCAAACCAAACTTTATTTTATGATGGTAATGTTGAAAAGTTATGGATAAAAAAAAATAATTAACTATTTGAATTTCCAAAATCATTTTGCATATTACGTCATGATTGAAATTATTAACTATTAAAAATTAATTATCCAAACAACCTGATTCCTCTTATTGAAATTAGGAATCCAATTCAAGTAGTTAGCTTTGCTAGGAGGAAGTTGAATGAATGGTTACTAGCTCGAGTTTATAATGGTTATGTAAATTAGGTTGCTATTTGTTGGTCTAAGCCTGCTCTTAAATATATGAAGATAAATGTGGATGCTGCCATTTTTTCAGATTCTAGCATTGGATTAGGATTAATTGCTCAAAATTTTTACGATCACTTTGTAGGTGCTTTACAAAAGAGAGGTTTTTTGGTAACTTGGGTTCACAGGTAGCTGAAGCTCTAGCCATTCTAGAAGCTCTAAGTTAGATAAAACGGCTACAGTGGTCTAATGTGATTGTGGAGTCAGATGCCCAAATTTATGTTAGTGCTATTAATGATCCTAATTATGTGGATGAGTCCGCCTTTGGTTCGATTGTGTTTGATTGTAAGTTTCTTTTAACAGAGATTGCTGATGTATGCTTTTTTTTTATTCGTAGATCTACTAATGGTGTAGCTCATGAGATAGCGGGAGCTTTCCATTTTTTGACGGATCATGTGGAATTTGATAGTTAACCATCTAATTGTATTCTGAATGCTTTAAGTTTGGATGGTTAATAAAGTTTACTATTTGGATGTCAAAAAATAAATTAATTATCCACGTCATAAACTAATCTAAAGTTTAATTTATATTAAGAAAAAAAAAGAATTAAGTTTAAATTTTGCTTAGATAAAATCATTTATTTTATTATATTTTCGAAAGAATTTTAACTGAATATTTTAAATCAATTAAATATAAACTATATATTTTTAATCATCACACTAAATCTTCTTTTTGTAAAATTTTTATGAAAGTTTAACAATATTGATCTTATTGAAATAAAATTCCACGTAATCTTTAATTTTGCTAATAAAATTCCATGATCCATGTGAAATAAGTAATTGAACATTGAACTGAATCAAAGTTTGAGGATCAAGAAAAGTTGGTTGACTTTTGTGATTTGAATTTTCATATATTATATATTGGGGTTATCAAACCGTGAGGATAAAAAAAATAGATCCATTAATTTTGATTTTAAAAAATTATAAATTTAAATTGAACCATAAATAGATGGTTAATCAATTATTGATTAACCATAAAAAAATATACAGTTACAATTATTTTTGGCTTTTAATGTTATATATAAAAATAAAAATAAAAATTAATAAATTTTATATGTATTTAATAAAAAAAATTTAAATGTAACTCATTGTAATGATAAATATTAACACATAGATAAAATTAAAATATTAATATATTTTAAGTTCAAATATAATTCATCAAAATAATTTAATATTTATAATTTATAATTTATTATAGAAAATTATATATATAATTTATAATTTTGTACAATTTTTATTTATAATTTATACATAATTTATTATTAATATTTATAAATTGTAATATAATTACAAATTTATGAATTAGTTATTTATATTTGATATATATAATTTATGATTAACCGTTTAGTTTGATTAACCGAATCAAACGGTTTTTCAATAATAAAAAAAAATAAAATCAAAATCAGAAATATTAAAAATAAAAAATCTAAATCTAAATAATCGGGTTGATTTAACATAATTTGTGGTTTAATTTAATTAATTTCGGTTTGATTTTTTATTCAATTGATTTTTTAAGCCGTCAAGATTATACAGTGTTTTGCATTTCCTAGTTGCAAATTTATAATATTTATATTGATTTAATTCTGTATCAATCTTTATATTTAGACTTTGTTTAGATGACCGACATTATATTTTAATATAGAATAATATGATACTACATTATATGTTATTATAAATAATGTTTATCATATAATTATATAGTGTAATATAGTTAAATAATTATTTTTAACTTAATTTGGTGATATTTTTGTAAAATATTAACAGGTTAAGAAATTTTAAAAAATAGATATTAAGGATGTATTTAACATTAAAAATTTATTGAAAATATTTTCAAAAAATAAAATTATAAAATTATGAGAAATCACTAAATCATTGATTTGAAAATTTTATGATTTTTAAATCTTTAAATTAGCATGAAAAATTATATAAAAAATAAATAAGGAATTAAATTACATAGATGAATAAATAATCAGACAAATAAAACCATGAACAAACAATTAAAGCCTTAAATGAGCTCCATGTATATAAGATAATTTTTTTTAAAATGGAATAAGACAATAACTAATAAAAAGCCAACCTACATACTCTTCAAATTCAAAGTCAATAATATATTTTGATTAAAAAAAGTCAATAATGTATATAATGGTACGTAAATCCAACAAAGAAAAGTATTATATCGGCGGATAGACTTTTTTGTTTTTTTAAATTATAAAAAAGATTCAATTAAAGTGGCAGCATAACCTTATTGAGAAAAGTAAATTATCCATCAATTTAGTAGGAATATTAAAATATATCATAATACACAAATATGATATTTAAAATATATAAAATTAATAAAGTAATATTGATTTTAAATAGTTAGTATTATAAATAGGTTAGTTTATTTATGATATAATTTTAAACAGTTCATATAGTAAATTAACATGCGATCTGCTATAATATGTTTAACTAAAACAATATAATTTTTATGCAATTTAAAACTATATATATATATATATATTATTTTATTATAATTTATTTTAAAAAAATAAAAATAAGTATTATATATATTATATTATTATAATTTTATTATTATAAGTTGTATTATTATTTATTTAGAAATAATTTATTTAATTATTCTTATTAAAAATTTATTAATTTCATCTTATTACTAATTTTTTTAATTTTTTTTATTAATTTAATTATTAATTAATTTAAACTTAATTCTATATGCATTTTAGAAATCATTTTTTGAAATCAAATGATAAAAATTAAATAATTTTTATAATTTAAATAATCTAATATTTTATATTTTATATAAATAACTTTTTTTAATTTAGAATTTAAAATTAAATTTATAAAAGAAAATATAATAAAAAATAAAATAAAACTTTCAAAATATTTTATTACATAACTTGTATTGACAACTGTATATTATCCCATTAAGTTTTTTTTTACTAAGTTGTATTACTAAAATATGATACACACTAGTAATTTTTTTCATATTAATAGTGTTATATATATTGTGCATTTTTAAAAAATTTTTAATATATTTAAATTTTAAAATTATTTTAATCATAATTTTATTATATGAATATTTTTTTAATTGATTATTTAAAAATATAAAATATTTTAAATAAAAATATTATATAGTTTAGACGGGTTGTGTCGAATTATGTAATCTACATATAATTCATTTAAATAAATATATTGTATGTGTTGTATTCATATAATCTATTTAATTTTTATATTGTATTATCACAATGGATACAAAATACCAATCCGTTTTGACACATCTTGATCTACCGAATATCAACAACTAATTCATAAATAATCATCTTCTAAATGAGTCCTAATGTTAAACAATTTCCTCTTTTAGGGTTTATCTGGAAAAAACATATGGTTGACTTTACTATCTTTTGAATCTTCCATGTAATTTTTTTTTCTACATTGACAATAACAACCGTAAGATCATAGTCGCTTTCCATGATAGTTTCTTTCTTATCTTTTTCAGTTTTCCCTCTATAAATAGGATAGCAAAGGGATCAAATGCATACCACCTTCAAAATGAAGACACCATTACTAATTCCACTTCTTTGGCTTCTAATTTCATCATCAGCTAATGCAGACCCAGTTGTTGAAAGCTTTCTAAAATGCCTTCCCAATCATATTAAGCCCTCTAATCCAATCGATAAAGCCATTTATACTCCAACAAATCCATCTTTTATCTCTGTTTTACAAGCCTACATTAAAAACAGAAGGTTTTTAACCTCCGAAACACCAAAACCACTTGCTATAATAACTGCCCTCCATGAATCCCATGTCCAAGCAACTGTTATTTGTGCAAAATCTCATAACTTGCAACTCAGAACAAGAAGCGGTGGCCATGATTATGAGGGTCTTTCTTACAAATCTGAAATCCCATTTGTAATTCTCGATATGTTCAATCTTCGATCCATTGATATAGATATTGAAGAAGAGACAGCATGGGTTCAATCTGGAGCAATTCTTGGTGAACTTTACTACAACATTGCTAAAGAAAGTAAAGTTCATGCCTTTCCAGCCGGAGTTTGCTCTACTGTTGGCGTTGGTGGTCATTTCAGTGGTGGAGGTTATGGAACAATGATGAGAAAGTATGGTCTTTCTGTTGACAATGTAATTGATGCCATAATAGTCGATGTTAATGGTAATATTCTTGATAGAAAATCAATGGGAGAAGATCTGTTTTGGGCAATTCGAGGAGGTGGAGGAGCAAGTTTTGGTGTTATACTTTCTTGGAAAATCAAATTAGTTAAAGTCCCTGAAAAAGTGACTGTTTTCAGAGTAGACAGAACACTAGAACAGGGAGCAACTGATATTCTTTATAAATGGCAACAAGTTGCTAATAAAATAGCCAAAGATCTTTTTATAAGAGCAGAACTGGAAGTTCAGAATCCAGGAAATGAAACAGAGAAGACGATTAGAGTTTCTTTTATTGGTCTATTCTTAGGAAAAAGTGCGAAACTTCTTAGCTTGATGAAACAGAGATTCCCTGAATTGGGTTTAAAGAAAGAAAATTGCACAGAAATGAGTTGGGTTGAATCAACGTTGTTCTGGGACAATCATCCAAGTGGAACATCTATTGAAGTTTTACTAAACAGAACATCCCCTGCTCAAAACTTTTCCAAAAACAAGTCTGATTATGTCAAAAATATAATATCAAAACTGGATCTTGAAAAAATTTGGAAAATGTTTTTCAAAACTGAAGGAATGATAATTCAAATGAATCCTTATGGAGGAAAAATGAGAGAAATTTCAGATACTGAAACTCCATTTCCTCATAGAGCTGGATATCTATTCAAAATTCAGTACATCACAGTCTGGTTGGAAGAAGGAACAGAGGCTGCTAATAGACATATAAGTTTGGCAAGGGAAATGCATGAATCAATGGCTAAATATGTGAGCAAGAACCCAAGAGAAGCATTCCTTAATTACAGAGATCTTGATATTGGTAGCAATCCAAGTAATTTTACGGATTTTGAAGAAGCTGAAGTTTATGGGAGCAAGTATTTTAAGGGTAATTTTTACAAGTTAGCAAAAGTGAAACAGAGGATTGATCCTGAAAATTTCTTCAAGAATGAACAGAGCATTCCTCCCCTTCTTGCTTATTGAGTAAAAGCATGTAACAGAGTGTTTATAGAAATTTGATTTCTAGTTCTGTTCATACCTCTTTAATCTGTCTAACTATATTTCCCTTGTATCAGTCATTAATAATGTACTTTTATTTTTATTTCTATATATATAAATTTAAGTATATATGTATATATATATATATTGATGATATATATAATTGATAAATGATAAAACTGAAAAATAAATATAATAAATTTAAGTATTCAATTTAAAGCTGGCATTCCTATGATAGTTGATTTTCAATTATAGCCAAATGCTCAAATCCATTTTCTAAGAAGTAAAATTACAGCAGTTGTTGTTAACTAGTTGGTAACTAATTTAAATTTAGACCATCTTGGTTTCATAAAAAATAATAATAATTATTAAAAGAATTATTTTCATATTTTATACAACAATGATAAAAAATTATTAAAATATTATAAAAATTATAATGTATAACATATTCATATTTAAAAAATATAAGTATATAAAATAATTATTTATAATTTTTAATTAATCTATTATTCTTATGATAAATATTATGAGCATTGATAAATATACTGCTGGATCTTATAAATATATTACTGTATTTTTTCAAGATTAAAATGCTCTTTTGCCAAAAGACAAATAAGAAAATTTTCTTTTCCAAAAACTTACCAAAATGACACACAAAAATACTAAATATACACTATTTTACTTTAACACTTATTTTTCACATCTTTCTTATTCTAATCAATTCTATCAACAAACCCAAATTCTACAAAATCATTCAAACATTTCCACTTCTTCATTTAGTATTTTCATCACTTTTTTCACAAATTTTGAAAATAATCACATGCTACGACAATGGTTCATACATACAAGATGAGTTTAAATTATATAAATTGGTGTTTTTTTTTAGCATTTTAACTGTTGTATTCAACACGTAGTTCAATTTGGATTATTAACCCTGTGTCACTTGTTTGGCCACAATAACCAATCATATTGCATATGGTTGGTTTCAATGGCTAATCAAATTCAAAATAGTTAGCCATTGTGGCCGAACAACTAAATATTAATTGACCATTGTGGTCGATAGATACTTCTTGTTGCCTACCCATAAAAAATTACCTTATGTTATATCTAAAAATTTAAAAATAAAATGCAATGTTAATTGATATAACTAAAATAACTATTCTTTTATCTTAGCTTCTGAGGGGTTTTCGAGAGGAATCAAAGCTCTGATATCAGATGGAACTATTACGCCTTATAAGACTGCAAGAGGATGTGATATCATCTCCCACTTAGCCTTTGCGGATGACCTGTTAACTTTTATTAATGGAGTTGTTAAAAGTGCTAAGCGTTTTATGAGTTTTTTACAGGATTATCAGAAATCATCAGGCCAGCTGGTTAATTTGGAAAAAAGCTCATTTTACTGCTCCTCAAAGTGTTCGTTAGCTTTTAAAGACAAAATGCGATCAGTCCTTTCTATTCCATGTAAAGATTTGCCTTTCCAATACCTCGGAGCTCCTATCTATAAAGGTATTAACCGATCCCAATATTGTGCTCATCTTCTTGATAAAATAGATACTAAACTGTGTGGATGGACAAAGAAATTCTTGTCAATTGGTGGTAGACTGCTGCTAATAAAGCATGTATTGAGCTCAATTTCGATTCACACATTAGGAGCCATGACTCTTCCTAAGAGCATCATTTCCATTTTGGAAAGAAAATTTGCAGACTTTTTCTGGTCTTCGGACATACAGAAGAGCAAATATCATTGGGTCAATTACAAAAAAATATGTCATCCCTATGAGGAGGATGGTCTTGGATTACGGTCTTTAAAAACCTTGCAGGAATCTTATTCGCTCAAACTTTGGTGGAGATACCAAGAGGGCAAATCTGTCTGGTCTAGGCTTGTCAGGTCAAATATCACCATGAGGGGCTTATGCAGGCAAAAGCCTTGGATTCTAGTACATGGAAAAGGGTTTGCACCATCCACAATGTTGCTGTTACTATGATATCTGTTGAACCTACTGGGCTTTGCTGGAATGATTCGGGAAAGAAGTTGTTTGTATTAAAGGAAGCCTATGATACTCTGAGACAGCATCAAACATCTACATTATCCTTTAGTATGCTTTGGGGCAACAACATCCCACTCAAAATTTCCATCTTATCCTGGAGGCTTTTACAGTCAGCGCTTCCAATGCCATCTCGTCTCCAAAGCATGGGTGTTCAATTGACCTCATGCTGCCCATTCTATTTATCGGGTAAAGGATCTATCTCTCATGTGTTTTATAGCTGCTCTCAAGTGCAACAAGTCTGGAAATTTTTTCGGGAATCCTTCAGTCCTCTATTTGGAGCTCCAACGCTTAGACAGGAGCTTATCCAATAGTGGATTTGCTATTCCCCTCAATCACCTTCGGGTATTATATTGCGGTGTGTTTCTCAAATTATCCTCTATGTAATTTGGACTACGTATTGTAGTATTACATGGGGTGATGGTTCATTTTACACCCCAGCCATCATAGAACAGGTGAGGAATTTATTTTACAAATGGTGCATTGCTCATGGCACTTCGAAAATAGCAAAAACATTCACCTTGTTTCCAGAGTTTTGTCCAACTGATATTAGCAGAGGTACAAAGGTAAAGCTGGTTTTCTGGAAAATACCGCGAACAGGTGAATACAAAGTCAATGTAGATGCTTCTTTCTCATCGTTATCAGCTGCTGGGGGTGCGATCTTGCGCGACTCGGGAGGAAACGTGATTGCTGCCTGCTGTTTTCAGGTGGCAGCAAAAGACGCTGCTGAAGCAGAGCTGCACTCTATTTTCTTTGGTCTCAAGTGGGCATCAGATATGAACTTTCACTCTTTTCTTTTGGAAAGTGATTCCTTAGCTGCCATCAATAACTTGCAAAGCTCCACTGTTAGCTCGGGAATTATAGGCGCAATCAGATGCTTGACCGTAGCAAACAGTGTAATATTCTCACATGTGCATCGCGAAGGGAACCAAGCTGCTAACTTCTTGGCACGGTATAGCCGGCTATGTTCTTTACAATGTAATTTTCTTTCCTTTGATTCTTTGCCCCGTATTTTAAAGGGCATTGTACTCTCGGACTCTTCTGGAACTCCTTACTTAAGGTTTCATTGAATGAATAAAATATCTGTCAGGCTTAGCAGTTTTCGGAGCTGGTTTCACCGAGCCGCTCTTTAAATTGCTAAGTTTGTTCAGCCTTTTATTAAAAAAAAAAACTATTCAATTGTGTTAAATTAAATTATTAAGTACCAATACTAAAATCACATTATTATGAACTTGAAAAAATTTCTTGGTTGGTCACAATGCCAATTAGATCTATTTAGTTGGCTATAGCAGCAAATTAAACTCATTTAGTTGCCATTATAGCTTATAAGAGAGATTTAGTTGGCCGTTGTGGCTGATTAAAGGAAATTAGCTATTCATTTGTGGCCAACTAAAAAAGTTTAATCAGATATGGTTTGTTGACTATTTACATATTAAGTTGTTTACCAAGTTTTTATCAATCCAACAAGTAACCAAGATATATGTATGTGTGTGTGTTAAAAGTAACATATAACAAATGGCGATGGAAGTGAATAAAAGGTTGGCAAAAGCATTTGTGCATTTATCTGTTTTTAAGATTTGTTGAAAAGGGTACTATGGTCATTTTATAACAGTGTATTTATAAATTTTGTAAAAATTTTTAAATACATTTTGTATATTTATAAATTGCAATCTATTTATAAAAGGGATGGTGTATTTATCCATGCTTTTTTACACCACACATCAAAAAATAATTAAGATATATAATAATATATTAAAAATAAATTACATCCTTAATTATTATTTAATATTTAAACTGTAGAAATATGATAATTTATATATTATTGGAGAGTCAACCTCAAAAGCTAGCTATTGTGGGTCGGAGAGCCCAATTATATATAAGTACATTCGACATTTTATATTTAATCCATGTAGAATTATATCAAGTGACAACTGGTAAAAGAAAATTTTTAATAAGCCCAATAAATACTTGCAAATTTATAATGCGAATCATATTAAGATAATTTATACCTGAAAGACATACCATACTAGGCAAAATATTTAAAAGTTTGAGAGATATCTCACATCAGACGAAGAATAAATTTTGAAACTCCATCATCGAACAAATGAAACCCACCAAGTGGCAATAATTGAAATGATACTAAACCCAAAAATATTGAAAATTGAAAAACAAATCATAGTTTGAATTATAATAGAATAGGGGGTAGGTATATATATATATACATATATATATATATATGTATGTATTTGCTCAGATACTATATAAAAATGTTAAGAGTTTGTATACTTTTGGGAGAGCAAACCTTAAAAGCTAGCTATTGAGGTTAGAGAGCCCAATTATATATAAACATATTTAACATTCTATATTTAATCCATATTGAATTGTATTATACTTAACCTGTAACAATTCATAAAATTTTAACAAACGATCATTTTTTAGTTATTAACTACTTGATACAACTATGGGCGCAATAAACATTAACCACTAGCAATAGTTAAATCAAACACACTTTAAGTATTAATATATAAATGATAAAAATTTTAAATTATAAATTAAATATTTAACTTTTTCTAAATAATTTTTAAATTAATTAATATTTTTACATGTTACTAAACTTTTTTTTTGAATTAGGAATGGAAATTTTAACATCAATAAGAATTGAGAATTGATCCCTGATATCCATACCTCTAATACATTCAAGGGTTGTGCACGGGTTGGATTTGTGTAATTTTGCAAACCGACTAAACCCAATCAATGAAAAAAAATTTAAATCCAAAGTCAACCGAATCATGACATTATTTCAATTGACCGGTGGCTATTTGGCTATGGTCGGGTAAACCCAAATGAGCTCGGATTAGAACCAAACAAAACAATGCTTAATTAAAAAATAATAGAACCTTAAATAAAATAGAATCATAGGAAATCACATAAAAAGGGTTAATATTTGTTAGATTACAATTACCTTAAATAGGTCAAAAAAAAGATAATAATACCCTTATACATAATAAAGTAAAAAAAAAAACTCTCAGATGCATTCCATATTCTTTTTCTTCCTTGTATATTTTCTCTCCTTTTCAAATTGCTCTCTCTTTTCTTTCCCAAAATGCGGATTTACAACCATTAGATCGACAAAATAAAACTTTCTCATACACAATATATTCTTATTTTTTTATTTAGTCAATCTGCAACTTTTATTAAGATGGTTTGACTGTGAAATGATAAATATTTGAAGAGAAAGTGGTTTATTTTGTTATATTTAACCAATATTTATACCTATATTTAGTTCATCTTCTTTTCTTCTTCTAAAACTAAAATGAAATCTGTCTGATTTATATTAATTTTTTTAAAAAAAATTATAAATTTGTCCTAACTCTCCATAACTTGCCTTAACTCACATCAAAATATTTTTTTACTATAAAAAATTATCCATTATACTTCCTAAGACAATCTACACACTTAAATTTTAAAATGTAATATGTATGATTTATATTGATTTTTAAAGAAAAAAAATTTACTTAACTGCCCTAACTCATATCAAAATACTTCTTTCTGCTATAAAAAATTTTTCATTATACTTTCTAAGACAATCTGCACAGTTAAGTCTTAAAATAAAATATATCTGATTTATGTTGATTTCTAAAGAGAATAAAAAGTTTACAAAACTACCTTAACTCCCCTAACTTGTCCTAACTCACATCAAAATATTTCTTTTTACAATAAAAAATTCTTTATTACACTTTCTAAGATAGTTTGCATACTTGAATCTTAAAATGAAAAAATGTCTAATTTATGGTGATTTTTAGAGGGAAGAAAAAGTTTCAAGAACTATCCTAACTCCCTTTAACTTGCCTCATATCAAAATATTTTTTTCTGCTATAAAAAATCCTTCATTTTACTTTCTAAGATAGTATGCATATTTGAATCTTAAAATAAAATATATCTGATTTATGTTGATTTAAAAAAAAAGTTTACAAAACTGTCCTAACTTGCCCTAACTCATATCAAAATGCTTTTTTCTATTATAGAAAATTCTCCATTACATTTTATAAAATAGCATACATATTGAATTTTAAAATAAAATATGTCTGATTTATATTAATTTTTAAAAAGAAAAAAAGTTTACATAACTGCCCTTACTCTCCCTAACTTGCAGTAACTAATATCAAAACACTTCTTTCTGCTATAAAAAATTTTTCATTATACATTCTAAGACAGTCTGCATGCTTAAATTTTAAAATAAAATCTGTCTGATTTATATTATTTTTGAAGAAAAGAAAATGTTTATAGTACTCCTCCAACTCTCTCTAACTTGCTCTAACTCACATCAAAATATTTCTTTTTGCAATAGAAAATTTTTCATTTTACTTTCTAAGATAGTTTGCATCCTTGAATCTTAAAATAAAATATGTCTAATTTATGTTGATTTTCAGATGAAAAAAAAAGTTTATAGAACTGCCCTACTTGCTCTAACTCATATCAAAATACTTCTTTTTGCTATAAAATTTCTTCATTATATATTCTAACACAACCTGTATATTTAAATCTTAAAATAAAATCTATCTGATTTATGTTAATTTTTTTTAAAAAAAAATTATAGAATTACCCTAACTCGCCCTAACTTGTCATAACTGACATCAAATACTTCTTTTTGCTATAGAAAATTTTTCATTATACTTTCTAAGATAGTCTATACACTTGAATCTTAAAATAAAATATGTCTTATTTTATTAATTTTTAAAAGAAAAAAAAATTCACAAAATTGCCCTAATTCCCCCTAACTTGTCTTAACTCACTTCAAAAAACTTCTTTTTGCAATAGAAAATTCTTTATTGCACTTTCTACGATAGTTTTCACACTTGAATCTTAAAATAAAATATGTCTGATTTATGTTGATTTTTAAAGTTCACAGAATTGCCATAACTCCCCATAACTTGTCCTAACTCACTTCAAAATACTTCTTTTTGCAATAGAAAATTCTTTATTGCACTTCTACGATAGTTTTCATACTTGAATCTTAAAATAAAATATGTGTGATTTATGTTGATTTTTAAAGTTCACAGAATTGTCCTGACTCCCCCTAACTTATCTTAACTCACTTCAAAATATTTCTTTTTACAATAGAAAATTCTCTATTGTATTTTCTAGGATAGTCTCTACACTTAAATCTTAAAATAAAATATGTCTAATTTATATTAATTTTTAAAGGGAAGAAAAAGTTTATATAACTGTCCTAACTCCTCTAACTTGTCTTAATTCATATCAAAAAACTTTTTTCTGTTATAGAAAATTCTTCATTACATATTTTAAGATAGTATATATAATTGAATCTTAAAATAAAATATATCTGATTTATGTTGATTTTTATATGAAAAAAATTTACAGAATTGCTCTAACTCCTCTAACTTATCCTAACTGACATCAAAATACTTCTTTTTACTATAGAAAATTCTTCATTGCACTTTCTAAGATAGTCTATATTTTTATATCTTAAAATAAAATATGTCTGGTTCATGTTGATTTAAAAAAAAAAAGCTTACAGAACTGCCCTAACTCCCTCTAACTTGCCCTAACTCACATCAAAATGCTTCTTTTTGCTATAGAAAATTCTCCGCTATATTTTAAAAGAGTCGGCATAGTTGAGTCTAAAAATAAAATTTATTTTATTTATGTTGATTTTTAAAGAAAAATAAAATTTACAGAACACTGATATATAAATTTTATTTTATCAACATGTTAGATTGTGGGATGTTTATTACTAAGTTCATTGATTTTTTTTATGTCCTTAAATTGTGATATCCAGTAATACAATAAGAAAAATATGAAGAAGATGAGATATATTACCATATACAATATATGGTAAAATGCAGTAAAGAAATATGCTAGTTTATATCACATTGATGATGAGATATAATTGTGTATATATAAATATTTGAACTGAATTTTTATGATCCATTCAGTTGTGGATAGTTTAATATTAATGTATTTTAGTAAATATTTAATATGAATTAAGATAGATATTGAACAAGACCAAACATTACAAACTCATTTTGTCTTAACTCCTTCTAACTTACCATAACTACACCTGTATGTACTCAAGCAGCTCCGAATCATAATATGCACAGGGGCGAAGGCACCTTATAGAGAAGGGGGGCAGCTGTCCCCCTTCAATTTTGAAATTTTCTTTTAATATATGCATATATATTATTAAAATTTTAAAAAAATTTAATTGGCCCCTTCAAAATTTTAAAATACACTCCTATTATTTAACTATTACAAAAAATTAAAATAATAAATTTTATAAATTATTATTCTCCAAATAAATATATATCTCTTCTAAAAAGTTAATCAAAAAATAATTAATATTCTCTAAAAATAAAAAAATTGTGGGGACAAATTTATTTCAGAAAGAATACAAGGCTAAAATTTTTATTTTTTTAATTCATTATTTATATAAAAAGATTATTATTTATATTATTTTTAATATATATATATATATATATATGACATTTTTTTGCCCCCTTCGCTAAAAGGTCTAGCTTCGCCCCTGAACATGCACAGTGTATCAGCCTTAATTGAGATGTTACATAATATAAAAGTAGAAAAAATATATATAATATTTATTTTTCTAACTCTTCCTAACTTACCCTAACTGTACTTGTATATACTCAGATAACTCTGAATCATAACTTGCATAATATAGCAGACTTAATTGGGATATTGCACAAATAAAAGTGAAAATAAATAAATTTTATTTTTATCAAGAAAGTTAATGATTTTCTATTTTGAAGGCCTAGATTATTACAATGATTTTTATTTTTAAATTTTAGTCAAGAAAGTAAATGAATAGTATCCATACATTGAAAACTCAATTTGCCCTAATTTCTCATAACTTGCCTTAATTGCATATGTATGTACTCAAACAATTATGAACCATAACCTTGAATTTAGTATACCCTCTGATATATTTTGAGGTGTTCATATTAGAATTTTCAACATAATAAATATAGATAACCATATTGTAATATCCTCATTTATGCCCTAGAAGTTTTGCATATTGTTGTTGTTGTTATTGTTATATATTGGATTGAATATATGTGTTCAATTGTAAGAGAAAAGAAACTGAGAAGAGAAAGTATATGTATATGTATTTTGGGAAGAAATAGGGTTTAGAGACAAATTTATATGTTATGTATATGTTAATATATATGACATATAAAGTGGTCAAAAGGCTTGGTCAATGCAAGAGAAGATATTTATTTGAGATTGGTAAATTACTTAATTGGGCACATATAAGACAAAAAGATAATTATGTGAATAAGGGCACTTTGGTAATTGCTTGGATAAAATCACATGGTGGATATTTAAAGAAGGTTTGATTTGTGTTTTCTTCATCATTTCTTCTTCTTCTTCTTGTTGATGGCCAGCCCTCCATAGCCAAAGAGAAAGAAAGAGACAAGTGATGGTTTTGATGATTTCAAGCTTAAATTGAAGAAAGATTAAGTGTTCAAGTGTTGATTTAAGAAGTTTTTAACTAAGGTAAGATCTTTTCTCTAATTTCTTCAATTCTTTTGAAGTGGTATGATTAAGTTGCTTATGGTATGATTGTAAGTATTGATTTTGCTTGATAGATGAGAAGTTGGGTTGGTGTGGGTGATGGAAGAGTAAGATTGGTGTTTAGTGAAATTGTTTCTGTTTTAGGATTAGTAAAGGCTGTGACTTGTATGATTTTTAATTAATTTTAGAAAACTTTTCTTGAAGTGCATTTTTGATATGTTGTGCCTCTATGAGTCTAGAATTACTGAAAAATATGTTGATTCGATTTTGGAATGGTTATGAGTTTAGAAAAATTATTTTCATTAGACCTGTTCCAGCAGGTACCTTAACTGGGACAGCTATATTTCGGGATTTTTAATAAAATGTAGAAAAATCATATTCAATTGAATTTTGGATATGTTGTTGCTTAGTGAGTCTAGTATTTTAGAAAAATAATTTGGAACCACGTTGATTGAATTTGATTTATGGAATTCACAAAGTTCAGAACTGCTGCCAGGATGCAGGGCAATTGGGGCAGTCTGGTTAGGTGAACTATTTGACCAAGATTTTGTGTTCAGTTTGATCTGAAATTTTAAAGGGATGATTTTAAGATACAAAACTAAATTCTGTAAAAATTTTAGAATTTTTAGTCAAGTAGATTATTTTATACAATTTTTCAAAATAAGGATAAAATGGAGTTTAAAACCAGAATGTACTATTTATGGTTAGGGTTTTAATTCTTTGTTCTTCTTGCATTGCTTTGGTTCTCCAAAGGTAGGTTGGTCCTTAAACCTAACCCTAAACACTTTAAACACACTTGAATCAATGAATGTTATAATCAATTGTTCTTTGCCCTAATTGCATTGTTGAGATTGAACAATGTTATGTTGTGCATTGTGAATGGTAATGTGTTTCATGAGTAATGTGGAATGAAATGTTGATATTTATGAATGATGCTATGTGAGATATAATGTGATCATGGATGAGATATATATATATATATACTTGAATAATGAGATGTTATATTATGAAATGAAATGTGAAGCCATTGTTATTGGCTTAGATGATGTAATTGAAAGAAAGAAGGCATGTTTGCCTAAATGTGATGAGAATTGAGAATGGAAATGAATTGTTTGTTTAATATGTTATTCAGTTTCAGAGTTCTGGATTTGGGTGGCATGCCTAAGAAATGATGAAAGGTAACAGTCTTGCCGGGTTGAGGACCTCCTCATAGGTGTTGAGTTGATGGTCCAAGAGACTGGGTCTGTTACACTATGAGATACATGATTTGTAACAGTCTTGCCGGGTTGAGGATCTCCTCATATGTGTTGAGTTGATGATCCAAGAGACTGGGTCTGTTACACTATCCATGGATAGAGATACATGTATATACATTGCCTACGGGCGTGATTATTGTGACTATGAACCAAAGCAGTAACTCTGAACTCTGAATATCGTATTAAATACTTGTTGGGCCCATAGGTGTCAAGGTTATATGAATGTCCTAAATAATGTTATGAGTTTAATGAAATGAGATGTTGGTTATGGAGTATGATTGATTAATGTTGAATGTGAAAAGATGTTGAAATGTGGTATGCTCATATGACTATGATTTGTGAAATGCATAATTGTGTGGTTAACTTTATATTTATGATGTTGATCTTATCAATAACATATGTGGCATTGCATTTCATTAAAGCATACCGTTAGCATGTTTTATCTTACTAAGACGTTGGCTTAGCGCGATAGTGTTTAATCGCGCAGGTAGTAGAGTGGATAGAGTTGAACCCGAGAGTTCATCAAGACCTTGTGAGAGTAGACCTTGAAGAATCCATTTTGGGAGCTTAAAGATCAGAGCAGACTTGCCAATCATGTATAAATTTTATGTGTTGTAAAACTTGAATTTTGATGTATATGAATTTGTAAATATGTAAATATTTTATAACTTCCGCTGTGTAATATTTAAATATGGGGGTTGTCCCAAAACCTTTATTTTATGTTGTACTAGAAGTGTAAATCCTTTTTGCAGGTTGTAGTTGAGGTTACAAGGGGGATTTATTGGGGGTGTACTGAGAATGATTTTGTTTGCATTGGTTTGTGTAAAATGTTTTTAAAAATAAGAAAAAAACCGGTTTTGTCGACACTTGGGACTCAATTTTTAGGCGAAACTATGGCAAAAATTTTGTAAAAATCGAAACTAAAATTTGACTAAGTAAAATTGGTAGCAACATTAGGTTAGTGTGGCGCTTCTACTCAGCTTACATATGTAGGTTGGGAAGGGGTGTTACAATTGTTTTGGTATCAGAGCCTAGGTTTGAGATTCTCAACCTAGGTAAAATGTAATAAAAAGAATATTTTTACTTAAAAAGTGGTTTTGAATAACATATACGTTTGAGATTGGCAGTCTCTGATCTTTAATAAGATATAATCTGCTGTGTTTGCAGTGTTAGGTTGTGATGGATTCTCACTCACGTCAGTCGATTGAGGGTAGTGCCGAGAGTATTGCTCCTGCTGAGGGAGCTAGGGTTGATAGTGTTGAGGAGGCACCTGTTTCGGTGTCGGGTAGACCAGCTGGGGAGGAGGTTCCGCCAGCCTGGTTTAGGCCTATGATGGAAGCTATGAGACAAGCACCTGTGCAACCACAGCCACCGCCACCACCCCCTCAGCCTTCAGTACCAGTAAGGCACTATGATAAGCTAAGGAAATATGGAGCAGAGGATTTCTTTGGTACAGTTGATCCGGCTGTAGCAGAACAGTGGCTTGATAGAGTTCAGAGGGTATTTGTGCAGTTGCAAGCCACTTCAGAGGAGAAGTTTGACTATGCAAGATCTTTGCTACAGAAGGATGCCTACGACTGGTGGAAGACAGTGCCCCATTCTATGGATGATCCTCCAACACTGTCTTACACTGATTTTCTGAGGGAATTTGAGTTGAAGTATACTCCTAGGGAGTATAAAGATGGGAAGAAAAGAGAGTTTCTAGATTTGAAGCAAGATCATCGGACCGTAACTGAATATGAAGTTGAGTTTATTCGACTGAGTCAGTATGCTGGGGGTATCATTGCTGATGAGATTGATAGATGTCGGCGATTTGAGGAGGGATTGAGACCCTCGATCATGTGCTTAGTGGCTGGATCCAGATATCAGGATTTCTCACAGCTTATGGCAGCAGCTCGAAGTGTAGAGCGAGCTGAAGTTATTGCAGCTGTTTCAGAGGAGGAGGTTAGGGTTAGAAGGCCCCAGTTAGAGGCAGGGTCTTCTTCTGCGAAGAGGGGTAGAGGAAGTTTTGTTCCTCGGAGTAGTAGGAGCCAGAGACCAGCGGGTAGGTCAGTGCAGTTCCAGAGGCAGAGATTTAGACCTGCAGCTTCAGTAGCGAGTGCTCCTACTCCTGGAATTCAGAGATCCACCTTACCTGTGTGTGACCAGTGTGGTGGAAGACATGGGGGCGTTTGTTGGAGGTACAGTAGATCAGCTGTATGCTTCAGGTGTGGATCACCTGACCACTTTGTGAGAGACTGTCCTGAGAGGCAGGAGCTAATGCCAGTGGATTCTGCTGCTTCTCGAGCTAGTGTGAGGGGAGGCAGAGGAGGCAGAGGTGCCAGTCGGGGAGGTAGATCAAGATTCAGTTCTAGAGGAGGTGCTACATCCAGGGAGGGTAGATCAGAGGAGGTTGGATCTTCCCAGAGGATGTATGTTATGCAGAGGCAGCCAGATACATCGGCAGTCATAGCTGGTACTTTTTCTTTATTTAATACTCCAGTACTTGCTTTGATTGATCCGGGTTCCACGCATTCATATGTTAGTGTATCTGTTTTGCCTGTCTCTGATTTGCATGCTGAGTCCCTAGGATTTGATGTGTTGGTGACAAATCCGTTAGGGCATAGTGTGGTTGTGAGTAAGGTGCATAGAGATAGTGCAGTAGTGGTGCAGGGTGAGGAGTTCTTAGGGGATTTGATTGAGATGCCATTTAAGGAATATGATGTGATCTTAGGTATGGATTGGCTATCTCGACATGGAGCGGTGGTAGATTGTAAGAAGAAAATTGTTTCTTTGAAAACTGTTGATGGTAGAGAGGTGATAGTATCTAATGAGCAGGAACAACTAGCCTCCTTATTTGTTTCAGCTGTTGTAGCCAGGAGGTTGATTAGAAAGGGATGTGAAGCCTATCTTGCTCATGTGGTAGATACTAGAGTAAGAAGTTCTCCCATTGATAGCATTGCCACAGTTGCAGAGTTCCCAGATGTGTTTCCAGAGGAGTTGCCAGGATTGCCTCCTGAGAGAGAGGTGGAGTTCGGTATTGAATTGTTGCCTGGTACCACTCCTATCTCTATTACTCCTTATAGAATGGCACCAGCAGAATTGAGGGAGTTGAAAGTGCAATTACAGGAGTTGTTGGACAAAGGATTTATTCGCCCCAGTGTTTCTCCTTGGGGAGCTCCTGTTCTATTTGTGAAAAAGAAAGATGGTACTATGAGGTTGTGTATCGATTATAGGCAATTGAATAAAGTGACTATTAAAAATAAATATCCTTTGCCTAGAATCGATGATCTCTTTGATCAGTTGAAGGGAGCGTCAGTGTTCTCCAAAATTGATTTGAGATCTGGGTATCATCAGTTGAGAGTCAAAGCTGAAGATGTTCCTAAGACCGCTTTTCGGACCAGGTATGGGCATTATGAATTTTTAGTTATGCCTTTTGGTCTGAAGAATGCACCTGCAGCTTTCATGGATTTGATGAATAGGGTGTTTAGGCCCTATTTGGATCAGTTTGTAGTGGTCTTCATTGATGATATACTGGTGTATTCGCGGAATGAGGAGGAACATGATATGCATCTGCGGATTGTGTTGCAGATTTTGAGAGAGAGGCAGTTGTTTGCTAAATTGTCGAAGTGTGAGTTCTGGTTGGATCAGGTAGCTTTTCTCGGACATGTTGTTTCAGCAGAAGGCATTAAAGTTGATCCGAGCAAAGTTAAAGCTGTATTGAATTGGAATCCACCTAAATCAGTGACAGAGGTTAGAAGTTTTCTGGGTTTGGCAGGCTATTACCGGCGGTTTGTGAAAGGATTTTCTTTGATAGCTACTCCACTCACCAGATTGCTTCGTAAGGGAGTGAGATTTGTGTGGACGGATCAGTGTCAGGCTAGCTTTGAGCAGTTGAGAGAAATGTTGACTCAAGCGCCTGTTCTAACTTTACCTGTTGAAGGTAAACCATATGTGATCTACAGTGATGCTTCACATAGAGGTTTGGGGTGTGTATTGATGCAAAAAGGTAAAGTTATAGCTTATGCATCTCGACAGTTGAAACCGCATGAGCTTAACTATCCGACCCATGATTTGGAATTGGCTGCCATTGTTTTTGCATTGAAGATTTGGCGCCATTATCTGTTTGGGGAGAAATGTTTCATCTACACTGATCACAAGAGTTTGAAGTATTTGGGTGTCCAGAAAGAACTCAATCTTCGTCAGAGGAGATGGTTAGAATTGATTAAAGACTACGATTGCTTGATTGACTATCATCCAGGTAAAGCAAATGTTGTTGCTGATGCCTTGAGTCGGAAGTCTTTAGCTGGTTTAACAGTTTACTCGCTCTCGTTGCTTGTTGAGTTGAGAGCATTGCATGCCAGTTTTGTACCTTGTGTTGATGGTGCATTATTGGCACAGTTGCAATTGAAGCCGATTTTGTGGGATCAGATCAAAGAGGCTCAATTGGCTGATAAGAAAATTCAGAAGATTATTTCAGATTGTCAGAATGGGAAGACTAGAGATTTTGTTGTGAAAGATGATGGGAGTCTCTGGTTTAAGAACCGATTGTGTGTACCCGATAATGCTGATTTGAGAAGAGTCATTTTAGAAGAAGCTCATCAGTCAATGTTTGCTATGCATCCGGGTAATACGAAGATGTATCATGATTTGAGACAGCATTATTGGTGGATTGGTTTGAAGAGAGACATTGCAGATTTTGTGTCGAAATGTCTCACTTGTCAGAAGGTTAAAGCAGAGCATCAAGTTCCAACCGGGTTGCTTCAACCATTGTCAGTGCCAGAATGGAAGTGGGAAAGAGTGACAATGGATTTTGTGTCTGGTTTGCCATTGACACAAAAGAAGCATGATGCCATATGGGTGATTGTGGATAGATTGACTAAAACAGCTCATTTCCTTCCGGTTCGAATGGATTACTCTTTGGAGAGATTGGCTGAGCTGTATATTCATGAGATTGTGAAACTGCATGGTGTTCCAACTTCTTTAGTGTCTGATCGAGATCCCAGGTTTACTTCCAGATTTTGGAAGAGTTTGCATAGTGCTTTAGGTTCTCGACTGCACTTCAGCACTGCTTTTCATCCACAGACGGATGGACAGTCAGAGAGGGTGATACAGATTATTGAGGAACAAGAAAGTGCCATTGGTGAAGATTCTTTGGAAGAATCATGGAAAAGAAGAAGCAACTTGGGAAAGTGAACAATCCATGCAAGAACAGTATCCGCAGTTGTTTCAGAGTTGATATCAGGTAATTTCGAGGACGAAATTTTCTTTTTAGAGGGGGAGAATTGTAATATCCTCATTTATGCCCTAGAAGTTTTGCATATTGTTGTTGTTGTTATTGTTATATATTGGATTGAATATATGTGTTCAATTGTAAGAGAAAAGAAATTGAGAAGAGAAAGTATATGTATATGTATTTTGGGAAGAAATAGGGTTTAGAGACAAATTTATATGTTATGTATATGTTAATATATATGACATATAAAGTGGTCAAAAGGCTTGGTCAATGCAAGAGAAGATATTTATTTGAGATTGGTAAATTACTTAATTGGGCACATATAAGACAAAAAGATAATTATGTGAATAAGGGCACTTTGGTAATTGCTTGGATAAAATCACATGGTGGATATTTAAAGAAGGTTTGATTTGTGTTTTCTTCATCATTTCTTCTTCTTCTTCTTGTTGATGGCCAGCCCTCCATAGCCAAAGAGAAAGAAAGAGACAAGTGATGGTTTTGATGATTTCAAGCTTAAATTGAAGAAAGATTAAGTGTTCAAGTGTTGATTTAAGAAGTTTTTAACTAAGGTAAGATCTTTTCTCTAATTTCTTCAATTCTTTTGAAGTGGTATGATTAAGTTGCTTATGGTATGATTGTAAGTATTGATTTTGCTTGATAGATGAGAAGTTGGGTTGGTGTGGGTGATGGAAGAGTAAGATTGGTGTTTAGTGAAATTGTTTCTGTTTTAGGATTAGTAAAGGCTGTGACTTGTATGATTTTTAATTAATTTTAGAAAACTTTTCTTGAAGTGCATTTTTGATATGTTGTGCCTCTATGAGTCTAGAATTACTGAAAAATATGTTGATTCGATTTTGGAATGGTTATGAGTTTAGAAAAATTATTTTCATTAGACCTGTTCCAGCAGGTACCTTAACTGGGACAGCTATATTTCGGGATTTTTAATAAAATGTAGAAAAATCATATTCAATTGAATTTTGGATATGTTGTTGCTTAGTGAGTCTAGTATTTTAGAAAAATAATTTGGAACCACGTTGATTGAATTTGATTTATGGAATTCACAAAGTTCAGAACTGCTGCCAGGATGCAGGGCAATTGGGGCAGTCTGGTTAGGTGAACTATTTGACCAAGATTTTGTGTTCAGTTTGATCTGAAATTTTAAAGGGATGATTTTAAGATACAAAACTAAATTCTGTAAAAATTTTAGAATTTTTAGTCAAGTAGATTATTTTATACAATTTTTCAAAATAAGGATAAAATGGAGTTTAAAACCAGAATGTACTATTTATGGTTAGGGTTTTAATTCTTTGTTCTTCTTGCATTGCTTTGGTTCTCCAAAGGTAGGTTGGTCCTTAAACCTAACCCTAAACACTTTAAACACACTTGAATCAATGAATGTTATAATCAATTGTTCTTTGCCCTAATTGCATTGTTGAGATTGAACAATGTTATGTTGTGCATTGTGAATGGTAATGTGTTTCATGAGTAATGTGGAATGAAATGTTGATATTTATGAATGATGCTATGTGAGATATAATGTGATCATGGATGAGATATATATATATATATACTTGAATAATGAGATGTTATATTATGAAATGAAATGTGAAGCCATTGTTATTGGCTTAGATGATGTAATTGAAAGAAAGAAGGCATGTTTGCCTAAATGTGATGAGAATTGAGAATGGAAATGAATTGTTTGTTTAATATGTTATTCAGTTTCAGAGTTCTGGATTTGGGTGGCATGCCTAAGAAATGATGAAAGGTAACAGTCTTGCCGGGTTGAGGACCTCCTCATAGGTGTTGAGTTGATGGTCCAAGAGACTGGGTCTGTTACACTATGAGATACATGATTTGTAACAGTCTTGCCGGGTTGAGGATCTCCTCATATATGTTGAGTTGATGATCCAAGAGACTGGGTCTGTTACACTATCCATGGATAGAGATACATGTATATACATTGCCTACGGGCGTGATTATTGTGACTATGAACCAAAGCAGTAACTCTGAACTCTGAATATCGTATTAAATACTTGTTGGGCCCATAGGTGTCAAGGTTATATGAATGTCCTAAATAATGTTATGAGTTTAATGAAATGAGATGTTGGTTATGGAGTATGATTGATTAATGTTGAATGTGAAAAGATGTTGAAATGTGGTATGCTCATATGACTATGATTTGTGAAATGCATAATTGTGTGGTTAACTTTATATTTATGATGTTGATCTTATCAATAACATATGTGGCATTGCATTTCATTAAAGCATACCGTTAGCATGTTTTATCTTACTAAGACGTTGGCTTAGCGCGATAGTGTTTAATCGCGCAGGTAGTAGAGTGGATAGAGTTGAACCCGAGAGTTCATCAAGACCTTGTGAGAGTAGACCTTGAAGAATCCATTTTGGGAGCTTAAAGATCAGAGCAGACTTGCCAATCATGTATAAATTTTATGTGTTGTAAAACTTGAATTTTGATGTATATGAATTTGTAAATATGTAAATATTTTATAACTTCCGCTGTGTAATATTTAAATATGGGGGTTGTCCCAAAACCTTTATTTTATGTTGTACTAGAAGTGTAAATCCTTTTTGCAGGTTGTAGTTGAGGTTACAAGGGGGATTTATTGGGGGTGTACTGAGAATGATTTTGTTTGCATTGGTTTGTGTAAAATGTTTTTAAAAATAAGAAAAAAACCGGTTTTGTCGACACTTGGGACTCAATTTTTAGGCGAAACTATGGCAAAAATTTTGTAAAAATCGAAACTAAAATTTGACTAAGTAAAATTGGTAGCAACATTAGGTTAGTGTGGCGCTTCTACTCAGCTTACATATGTAGGTTGGGAAGGGGTGTTACAATTGTTTTGGTATCAGAGCCTAGGTTTGAGATTCTCAACCTAGGTAAAATGTAATAAAAAGAATATTTTTACTTAAAAAGTGGTTTTGAATAACATATACGTTTGAGATTGGCAGTCTCTGATCTTTAATAAGATATAATCTGCTGTGTTTGCAGTGTTAGGTTGTGATGGATTCTCACTCACGTCAGTCGATTGAGGGTAGTGCCGAGAGTATTGCTCCTGCTGAGGGAGCTAGGGTTGATAGTGTTGAGGAGGCACCTGTTTCGGTGTCGGGTAGACCAGCTGGGGAGGAGGTTCCGCCAGCCTGGTTTAGGCCTATGATGGAAGCTATGAGACAAGCACCTGTGCAACCACAGCCACCGCCACCACCCCCTCAGCCTTCAGTACCAGTAAGGCACTATGATAAGCTAAGGAAATATGGAGCAGAGGATTTCTTTGGTACAGTTGATCCGGCTGTAGCAGAACAGTGGCTTGATAGAGTTCAGAGGGTATTTGTGCAGTTGCAAGCCACTTCAGAGGAGAAGTTTGACTATGCAAGATCTTTGCTACAGAAGGATGCCTACGACTGGTGGAAGACAGTGCCCCATTCTATGGATGATCCTCCAACACTGTCTTACACTGATTTTCTGAGGGAATTTGAGTTGAAGTATACTCCTAGGGAGTATAAAGATGGGAAGAAAAGAGAGTTTCTAGATTTGAAGCAAGATCATCGGACCGTAACTGAATATGAAGTTGAGTTTATTCGACTGAGTCAGTATGCTGGGGGTATCATTGCTGATGAGATTGATAGATGTCGGCGATTTGAGGAGGGATTGAGACCCTCGATCATGTGCTTAGTGGCTGGATCCAGATATCAGGATTTCTCACAGCTTATGGCAGCAGCTCGAAGTGTAGAGCGAGCTGAAGTTATTGCAGCTGTTTCAGAGGAGGAGGTTAGGGTTAGAAGGCCCCAGTTAGAGGCAGGGTCTTCTTCTGCGAAGAGGGGTAGAGGAAGTTTTGTTCCTCGGAGTAGTAGGAGCCAGAGACCAGCGGGTAGGTCAGTGCAGTTCCAGAGGCAGAGATTTAGACCTGCAGCTTCAGTAGCGAGTGCTCCTACTCCTGGAATTCAGAGATCCACCTTACCTGTGTGTGACCAGTGTGGTGGAAGACATGGGGGCGTTTGTTGGAGGTACAGTAGATCAGCTGTATGCTTCAGGTGTGGATCACCTGACCACTTTGTGAGAGACTGTCCTGAGAGGCAGGAGCTAATGCCAGTGGATTCTGCTGCTTCTCGAGCTAGTGTGAGGGGAGGCAGAGGAGGCAGAGGTGCCAGTCGGGGAGGTAGATCAAGATTCAGTTCTAGAGGAGGTGCTACATCCAGGGAGGGTAGATCAGAGGAGGTTGGATCTTCCCAGAGGATGTATGTTATGCAGAGGCAGCCAGATACATCGGCAGTCATAGCTGGTACTTTTTCTTTATTTAATACTCCAGTACTTGCTTTGATTGATCCGGGTTCCACGCATTCATATGTTAGTGTATCTGTTTTGCCTGTCTCTGATTTGCATGCTGAGTCCCTAGGATTTGATGTGTTGGTGACAAATCCGTTAGGGCATAGTGTGGTTGTGAGTAAGGTGCATAGAGATAGTGCAGTAGTGGTGCAGGGTGAGGAGTTCTTAGGGGATTTGATTGAGATGCCATTTAAGGAATATGATGTGATCTTAGGTATGGATTGGCTATCTCGACATGGAGCGGTGGTAGATTGTAAGAAGAAAATTGTTTCTTTGAAAACTGTTGATGGTAGAGAGGTGATAGTATCTAATGAGCAGGAACAACTAGCCTCCTTATTTGTTTCAGCTGTTGTAGCCAGGAGGTTGATTAGAAAGGGATGTGAAGCCTATCTTGCTCATGTGGTAGATACTAGAGTAAGAAGTTCTCCCATTGATAGCATTGCCACAGTTGCAGAGTTCCCAGATGTGTTTCCAGAGGAGTTGCCAGGATTGCCTCCTGAGAGAGAGGTGGAGTTCGGTATTGAATTGTTGCCTGGTACCACTCCTATCTCTATTACTCCTTATAGAATGGCACCAGCAGAATTGAGGGAGTTGAAAGTGCAATTACAGGAGTTGTTGGACAAAGGATTTATTCGCCCCAGTGTTTCTCCTTGGGGAGCTCCTGTTCTATTTGTGAAAAAGAAAGATGGTACTATGAGGTTGTGTATCGATTATAGGCAATTGAATAAAGTGACTATTAAAAATAAATATCCTTTGCCTAGAATCGATGATCTCTTTGATCAGTTGAAGGGAGCGTCAGTGTTCTCCAAAATTGATTTGAGATCTGGGTATCATCAGTTGAGAGTCAAAGCTGAAGATGTTCCTAAGACCGCTTTTCGGACCAGGTATGGGCATTATGAATTTTTAGTTATGCCTTTTGGTCTGAAGAATGCACCTGCAGCTTTCATGGATTTGATGAATAGGGTGTTTAGGCCCTATTTGGATCAGTTTGTAGTGGTCTTCATTGATGATATACTGGTGTATTCGCGGAATGAGGAGGAACATGATATGCATCTGCGGATTGTGTTGCAGATTTTGAGAGAGAGGCAGTTGTTTGCTAAATTGTCGAAGTGTGAGTTCTGGTTGGATCAGGTAGCTTTTCTCGGACATGTTGTTTCAGCAGAAGGCATTAAAGTTGATCCGAGCAAAGTTAAAGCTGTATTGAATTGGAATCCACCTAAATCAGTGACAGAGGTTAGAAGTTTTCTGGGTTTGGCAGGCTATTACCGGCGGTTTGTGAAAGGATTTTCTTTGATAGCTACTCCACTCACCAGATTGCTTCGTAAGGGAGTGAGATTTGTGTGGACGGATCAGTGTCAGGCTAGCTTTGAGCAGTTGAGAGAAATGTTGACTCAAGCGCCTGTTCTAACTTTACCTGTTGAAGGTAAACCATATGTGATCTACAGTGATGCTTCACATAGAGGTTTGGGGTGTGTATTGATGCAAAAAGGTAAAGTTATAGCTTATGCATCTCGACAGTTGAAACCGCATGAGCTTAACTATCCGACCCATGATTTGGAATTGGCTGCCATTGTTTTTGCATTGAAGATTTGGCGCCATTATCTGTTTGGGGAGAAATGTTTCATCTACACTGATCACAAGAGTTTGAAGTATTTGGGTGTCCAGAAAGAACTCAATCTTCGTCAGAGGAGATGGTTAGAATTGATTAAAGACTACGATTGCTTGATTGACTATCATCCAGGTAAAGCAAATGTTGTTGCTGATGCCTTGAGTCGGAAGTCTTTAGCTGGTTTAACAGTTTACTCGCTCTCGTTGCTTGTTGAGTTGAGAGCATTGCATGCCAGTTTTGTACCTTGTGTTGATGGTGCATTATTGGCACAGTTGCAATTGAAGCCGATTTTGTGGGATCAGATCAAAGAGGCTCAATTGGCTGATAAGAAAATTCAGAAGATTATTTCAGATTGTCAGAATGGGAAGACTAGAGATTTTGTTGTGAAAGATGATGGGAGTCTCTGGTTTAAGAACCGATTGTGTGTACCCGATAATGCTGATTTGAGAAGAGTCATTTTAGAAGAAGCTCATCAGTCAATGTTTGCTATGCATCCGGGTAATACGAAGATGTATCATGATTTGAGACAGCATTATTGGTGGATTGGTTTGAAGAGAGACATTGCAGATTTTGTGTCGAAATGTCTCACTTGTCAGAAGGTTAAAGCAGAGCATCAAGTTCCAACCGGGTTGCTTCAACCATTGTCAGTGCCAGAATGGAAGTGGGAAAGAGTGACAATGGATTTTGTGTCTGGTTTGCCATTGACACAAAAGAAGCATGATGCCATATGGGTGATTGTGGATAGATTGACTAAAACAGCTCATTTCCTTCCGGTTCGAATGGATTACTCTTTGGAGAGATTGGCTGAGCTGTATATTCATGAGATTGTGAAACTGCATGGTGTTCCAACTTCTTTAGTGTCTGATCGAGATCCCAGGTTTACTTCCAGATTTTGGAAGAGTTTGCATAGTGCTTTAGGTTCTCGACTGCACTTCAGCACTGCTTTTCATCCACAGACGGATGGACAGTCAGAGAGGGTGATACAGATTATTGAGGAACAAGAAAGTGCCATTGGTGAAGATTCTTTGGAAGAATCATGGAAAAGAAGAAGCAACTTGGGAAAGTGAACAATCCATGCAAGAACAGTATCCGCAGTTGTTTCAGAGTTGATATCAGGTAATTTCGAGGACGAAATTTTCTTTTTAGAGGGGGAGAATTGTAATATCCTCATTTATGCCCTAGAAGTTTTGCATATTGTTGTTGTTGTTATTGTTATATATTGGATTGAATATATGTGTTCAATTGTAAGAGAAAAGAAATTGAGAAGAGAAAGTATATGTATATGTATTTTGGGAAGAAATAGGGTTTAGAGACAAATTTATATGTTATGTATATGTTAATATATATGACATATAAAGTGGTCAAAAGGCTTGGTCAATGCAAGAGAAGATATTTATTTGAGATTGGTAAATTACTTAATTGGGCACATATAAGACAAAAAGATAATTATGTGAATAAGGGCACTTTGGTAATTGCTTGGATAAAATCACATGGTGGATATTTAAAGAAGGTTTGATTTGTGTTTTCTTCATCATTTCTTCTTCTTCTTCTTGTTGATGGCCAGCCCTCCATAGCCAAAGAGAAAGAAAGAGACAAGTGATGGTTTTGATGATTTCAAGCTTAAATTGAAGAAAGATTAAGTGTTCAAGTGTTGATTTAAGAAGTTTTTAACTAAGGTAAGATCTTTTCTCTAATTTCTTCAATTCTTTTGAAGTGGTATGATTAAGTTGCTTATGGTATGATTGTAAGTATTGATTTTGCTTGATAGATGAGAAGTTGGGTTGGTGTGGGTGATGGAAGAGTAAGATTGGTGTTTAGTGAAATTGTTTCTGTTTTAGGATTAGTAAAGGCTGTGACTTGTATGATTTTTAATTAATTTTAGAAAACTTTTCTTGAAGTGCATTTTTGATATGTTGTGCCTCTATGAGTCTAGAATTACTGAAAAATATGTTGATTCGATTTTGGAATGGTTATGAGTTTAGAAAAATTATTTTCATTAGACCTGTTCCAGCAGGTACCTTAACTGGGACAGCTATATTTCGGGATTTTTAATAAAATGTAGAAAAATCATATTCAATTGAATTTTGGATATGTTGTTTCTTAGTGAGTCTAGTATTTTAGAAAAATAATTTGGAACCACGTTGATTGAATTTGATTTATGGAATTCACAAAGTTCAGAACTGCTGCCAGGATGCAGGGCAATTGGGGCAGTCTGGTTAGGTGAACTATTTGACCAAGATTTTGTGTTCAGTTTGATCTGAAATTTTAAAGGGATGATTTTAAGATACAAAACTAAATTCTGTAAAAATTTTAGAATTTTTAGTCAAGTAGATTATTTTATACAATTTTTCAAAATAAGGATAAAATGGAGTTTAAAACCAGAATGTACTATTTATGGTTAGGGTTTTAATTCTTTGTTCTTCTTGCATTGCTTTGGTTCTCCAAAGGTAGGTTGGTCCTTAAACCTAACCCTAAACACTTTAAACACACTTGAATCAATGAATGTTATAATCAATTGTTCTTTGCCCTAATTGCATTGTTGAGATTGAACAATGTTATGTTGTGCATTGTGAATGGTAATGTGTTTCATGAGTAATGTGGAATGAAATGTTGATATTTATGAATGATGCTATGTGAGATATAATGTGATCATGGATGAGATATATATATATATATATATACTTGAATAATGAGATGTTATATTATGAAATGAAATGTGAAGCCATTGTTATTGGCTTAGATGATGTAATTGAAAGAAAGAAGGCATGTTTGCCTAAATGTGATGAGAATTGAGAATGGAAATGAATTGTTTGTTTAATATGTTATTCAGTTTCAGAGTTCTGGATTTGGGTGGCATGCCTAAGAAATGATGAAAGGTAACAGTCTTGCCGGGTTGAGGACCTCCTCATAGGTGTTGAGTTGATGGTCCAAGAGACTGGGTCTGTTACACTATGAGATACATGATTTGTAACAGTCTTGCCGGGTTGAGGATCTCCTCATATGTGTTGAGTTGATGATCCAAGAGACTGGGTCTGTTACACTATCCATGGATAGAGATACATGTATATACATTGCCTACGGGCGTGATTATTGTGACTATGAACCAAAGCAGTAACTCTGAACTCTGAATATCGTATTAAATACTTGTTGGGCCCATAGGTGTCAAGGTTATATGAATGTCCTAAATAATGTTATGAGTTTAATGAAATGAGATGTTGGTTATGGAGTATGATTGATTAATGTTGAATGTGAAAAGATGTTGAAATGTGGTATGCTCATATGACTATGATTTGTGAAATGCATAATTGTGTGGTTAACTTTATATTTATGATGTTGATCTTATCAATAACATATGTGGCATTGCATTTCATTAAAGCATACCGTTAGCATGTTTTATCTTACTAAGACGTTGGCTTAGCGTGATAGTGTTTAATCGCGCAGGTAGTAGAGTGGATAGAGTTGAACCCGAGAGTTCATCAAGACCTTGTGAGAGTAGACCTTGAAGAATCCATTTTGGGAGCTTAAAGATCAGAGCAGACTTGCCAATCATGTATAAATTTTATGTGTTGTAAAACTTGAATTTTGATGTATATGAATTTGTAAATATGTAAATATTTTATAACTTCCGCTGTGTAATATTTAAATATGGGGGTTGTCCCAAAACCTTTATTTTATGTTGTACTAGAAGTGTAAATCCTTTTTGCAGGTTGTAGTTGAGGTTACAAGGGGGATTTATTGGGAGTGTACTGAGAATGATTTTGTTTGCATTGGTTTGTGTAAAATGTTTTTAAAAATAAGAAAAAAACCGGTTTTGTCGACACTTGGGACTCAATTTTTAGGCGAAACTATGGCAAAAATTTTGTAAAAATCGGAACTAAAATTTGACTAAGTAAAATTGGTAGCAACATTAGGTTAGTGTGGCGCTTCTACTCAGCTTACATATGTAGGTTGGGAAGGGGTGTTACACATATTGCTTTTCGATATTTCATTTTGAATTTTTAATAAATGCCTTGCAATCACAAACAAGAAACTATATTAGAACCTTTTTCATTCATTACAACATTTGGCAAACATATATTTATGTGAGTTAGGGTAAGTTATAAGAATTTAGAGTAGTTTTGTTCACTTTAGAATACTTTAAAATAAACATAAATCACACATATTTTATTTTAATATTTAAGTATATAGACTGTCTTAGAAAGTACAATAAAAAAATTTTTACAGCAGAAAAAAATATTTTAATGTGAGTTAGGGTAAGATAGGGGGAGTTATGATAGTTTTGTAAACTTTTTTTTCTTTAAAAATTAATATAAATCACACATTTTTTTAAGATTAAAGTGTACAGACTATCCCAATAAGTGAAATGGAGAATTTTGTATCACAGAAGGAAATATTTTGATGTGAGTTAAGGCAAGTTAGAGGAAGTTAGGCAGTTCTATAAACTTTTTTTTTTAAATTAACATAAATCAGACATATTTTATTTTAAGATTTAAGTGGTAGATTGTCTTAGGAAGTGAAATGAAAAATTTTCTATAGCAAAAAAAAATCTTTTTGATGTGAGTTAGGGCAAATTATGGAGAGTTAGGGCAGATTTGTAAATTTTTTTCTTTAAAATTCAACATAAACCAGACATAATTCATTTTAAGATTCAAGTATGCAAACTATATTAGGAAGTACAATGGATAATTTTTTTATAGTAAAAAGTATCTTTTTGATGTGAGTTAAGGCAAGGTAGGGAAAATTAGGGCAGTTCTGTAAACTTTTTTCCTTTAACAATCAACATAAATCAGATATATTTTATTTTAAGATTCAAGTATGCATACTATCTTAGGAAGTTCAATGAATAGTTTTCTATAGCAAAAAGAAATATTTTGATGTGAGTTATGATATGTTAGGAGGAGTTAGGGTAATACTGTAAACCTTTTCTTTTCTCTAAAAATCAACATAAATCAGATATATTTTATTTTAACATTCAAGTATACAGACTGTCTTAGAAAGTGCAATGATGAATTTTCTATAGCAAAAAGAAGCATTTTGATGTTAGTTAGGGTAAGTTAGATGAGAGTTAGGACAATACTATAAATTTTTTCTTCCCTTTAAAAATTAACATAAATCAGGTAGGTTTTATTTTAATATTTAAGTGTGTAGACTGTCTTAGAATGTATAATGGAGAATTTTCTATAGCAGAAATAAATATTTTGATATGAGTTAGAGCAAGTTAAGAAGAGTTATGACAATTATGTAAACTTTTTTTCTCTTTAAAAATGAACATAAACCATATATATTTTATTTTAAGATTCAAGTATGCAGACTGTCTTATGAAATGAAATGGAGAATTTTCTATAGCAAAAAAAAAATATTTTGATGTGAGATAGGGCAAGTTAGGGGGAGTTAGGGCAGTTCTATAAACTTTTTTTCCCTTAAAAATTAACATGAGCCAAATATATTTTATTTTAAAATTTAAGCATGCAGACTGTCTTAGAAAGAGCAATGTAGAATTTTTGTATAGCATAAAGAAGTATTTTGATATGAGTTAGAGCAAGTTATGGGGAGTTAGAGAAAATTTGTAATTTTTTTTTAAAAAATAACATAAATCAGATAGATTTCATTTTTATTTTAGAAGAAGAAAAGAAGATGAACTGAACATAGGTGCAAATATTGGTTAAATATAAAAAAATAAATTATTTCCTCTTCAAATATTTATCATTTTACAATCAAACCATCTTAATAAAAATTGTAGATTCGACTAAATAAAAAATAAAAATATACCTTATATGAGAAAGATTTATTTCATCGATCTAATGGTTGCAGATAACCATGGCCACGGTTCGGTTAACCGAAACCACCGGTTCCGGTTCATAATTTTTGTAAATCTTAACCTTAACCGGTAAGAGCCGGTTCAGTTACGGTTCAGGCCCTTAAAAACCGGTCCGATTTTGGTCTCGGTTCAAATTATTTTTTTA
The DNA here is from genome assembly GCA_947685225.1 of Garcia nutans. Taxonomy (NCBI): domain Eukaryota; kingdom Viridiplantae; phylum Streptophyta; class Magnoliopsida; order Malpighiales; family Euphorbiaceae; genus Garcia; species Garcia nutans. The sequence continues at coordinate 4,075,408 of CANTUV010000071.1, forward strand.
AAAAAATTATATTTAAAAAAAATAATTTTATTGATAAATGATAATATTTTTTATGAGATTAAACACCATTTATAAAATTAATAATATTGCTTAAGTTATTTATAAATAATATTATTTATAAATATTTAATATTACAATTAAAGTATAAAGAAAAAATTTAAAAATGCTTGAACATAATTACTAAAAATCAATTAACTACATAAATTATAATTATAAATATTTAATATTACATTTGAAATATTCAATAAATACAAATAATTGAAATATTAAAAACCACATAAAAAGATTTAAACTTAATTAAAAAATTTGATAGTACCCCCTTATTTGCTTTCACCATTTCCACTTCCACCGCCCGTCGTACTTTCGTCTGTTGCGTCATAATCTAAATTTTGATCGTCATCATCATTATACTTTAAATCTTGTATACGCATTGATGCTTTGGACCAATCATTGATGCACATTTGAGCTTGCAATGAGTGAGGTGTTAGTCTTGATCGACACACATCCAACACACGGCCTCTGGTGCTAAATATGTGCTCCACCGCTACTGTTGAGGCTAGAGAAATAAAAATTTCCCTAGCCATAATAGACAACACTGGAAATTTTTTTTATGTTGACTCCACCATTGCAAAATAAGAAATTTGTAGTCTCCAATAACACCATCAAATTCAAAACTAGATGATAAATATGCATCAAGTTCAATATTACTTAAGGTAGTAGTTTTAGGTCTCTTTTGCCTTTCCATTAAAAATTTACAAGCTTTACTTACACTAGATGATAAATTTATATCCTCATTTTGACACCTATGTGATGCTGGAATCATTGATGCATATATTGATTCATATTCTCTATATAAGTCCAAAATAATTCTTTTAACCCCATCAATTATTCCAATAATATTAACATCTTTTAAATCTAATAGAAGATAATAATTGTTTAAATACTCAGTTAAAATTTTAATTTGTACACGAGGATCCAATACACAAGCAACAAGATTAAGAGCAGAAAAATCTTTATAATAATTCAGCCATTTGTTCTTCATTGCAATAACAATTTCTTTTAATTCAATATCATTTTTATACTCATAAAAAACAATTGCAATATTCAAAGCTTCAAATACTACTAAATGGGATGTAGGATAATAAACACCAGATAAATGTTCAGTAGCATCATTAAAAACTTTTAAAAGATCAATCATTTTTTCACAACAATTCCATTGAGTAGGATATAATGTAATAGGTACAGAATTAAGTTCAAAAAATCTACATAATAATTCACGATATGGAAACGAATAACAAAGTAAATCATAAGTAGAATTCCAACGGGTTGGAACATCTCGTTTGAATCGTTTAGAAGGCATACCATATTGCTTACAAAATTTACCCCAACTTTTATATAATTGAGGATGTGACCATAAATAATTTAATGCAGTTTTAATTGGTTCATACAAAAAATTCAAAGTTCTCAAACCACTTTGAACACATAAATTTATAACATGACATATGCATCTAACATGAAAAAATTTACCTCCTAAATTCGGTCTACAAGTTTGTTCCAAATCATTAATAGAAGCAGTGTTTGCAGAAGAATTATCAAAAGAAATTGAAAAAATTCTTTGAACTAAATTATATTCTTCCAAAATACTTTTTATTATTTTATATATATTATCGGCAGTATGTCTATCATCAAAGAGTTGAAATGCAAGCAATCTTTTTTGTAAATTCCATTGATCATCAACTCAATGACATGTAACACCCATATATGAATGTGTTTGCCAATGATCACTCCAAATATCACTACAAATTGAAAGACGAAAAGGACAATTTGCAAATAATGTGCATAAATCTTTTTTTTCTTTTTCATAAAGCTTGCGCAATGTTCGCAATAAAGTTGAGCGGGGAACACGTTGAAATGCATGATTCACATATTTTTGAATAAAAGTAGTAAATCCTATTTTCTCGCCAAAATTAAAAATTAATTCATCAACACAAACGCACCTTGCCAATTCTTCTTTGATCACATTTTTGTCATAGTGAAAAATACCTTGTTTTTTAGTAGGTGCAGATGATGAGCCTGATTGTACAAAACCCGCCAATTGTGTTTGAGTATTATCCATATCAGCTTGAACATGATATTTTTTTTGAAGATGTCTCCATAATGTTCCATAACCTCCTCCGTCTATAAATTTAAATGAAGAGGAGCAATAATTACAGTGTGCTCTTTTTTTGCCTTCTGTATTTATCTGCTTAGAAAAATGTAAAAGAAAAATATTAGATTTTAATTTTTTTTGTTTTACTAGATTGATTTTGATCAAATGTGTCTTGCAATTGGCAATCCACTTCTTCCTCGTCATCCAAAATATTAATATGTTGTGAAATTTGCTCATCATTTATATTATCAAAATGACTAGAACTTGTCATTTTAATATAAATTGATAATAATAATAATTAACAATATTTTTAACAATGATAACAATAACGATTAATAATAATAATTAACAACAAACAATAAATATTACTAGTAATACTAATAAATAATAATAACAATAATTAATAATAAACAATAAATATTACTAATAATAATAATAAATAAATAATAAATAATAAATATTACTAATAATAATAAATAACAGTAACAAAATAATAAAAATAAGAATTTAAGAGAGTAGAAATTAGAGAATTGAGAGAGTTAAAGAATTTAGAGTTAAATTAGATAATTAAAATTTGATGATTGAGAAAAATTATGTAAAAATTAGAAAATGAATTAAAAAGATAGTGTATTTATAGTTTTTAAAATTTTTTTATTTTCATAAAATACCCCTCAAAAAAAATTTTTTTTTTGTTAGTGAGGATAAATTAGTAAAATAGATATAAATTAAAAAATTAAAAAAAGTTGCCAACGGCACATTGTGCCGTTGGCAACAGACACACTGCACACTGCACATGGCAGTGTGCCCAACAGCACACTACCATGTGCAGTGTGCCTGCTGGCGGGTGGCCAGCCAATGGGCACCTGATAGCGCACGCTGCCATGTGCAGATTATTGTGCAGCATGTGATGCACATTTTTTTTTTCGATTTTGAACTGGAACTAGAACCTTAAAGGAAGGTTCTGGTTACGGTTTTGAACCTTAATTACGGTTTACGGTTCGGTTCATTGAACCGAACAGGAATCGCGGGTCCGGTTCAACAGTTCAACCAAACCGTGGCCATAACTAGTTGCAGATACCCATTTTGAGAAGAGAATGAGAGAGAAAGTTGAAAAAGAGAGAGAATATGCAAGGAAGAAGAAGAATACGCAAGGCATCTGAGAGGTTTTTTTTTTTTTTTACTTTATTAGGTATAAGGGTATTATTATCTTTTTTGACCAATTTAAGGTGATTATGGTCTAAAAAATATTAATACTTTTTAAAAGAGTATATTTTTAGGTGAATTCCTTATAATCATGTAGAAAAAATGAAGAATTGTTGAAAATGAAAACTAAATACCAAAAATTAAACAAATTTATAACAAACCTAAATAAAAAAAAACAACTCTAAATTAAAAAACTAACTTTGAGTGTTGAATAAAAATCCCAGAAGTCAAACTCTCAATCCTATTATGGTACCACAACATTAATCTTGTCCTTTCCCTTCCTTTCATTTCTTTTCTTCTCTTGTTTTCTATTCAACATGTCTACCATTCTCCACTCTCACAAATATGAAATTTACTAATGACAATCACAATAACACTATAATAGCAGTCCAAACTCTGCTAAAACAAATACAAATACAAAACAATAAAACACAAAAACTAAAAAAGTAAAAAAGTAAAAAATTCTAATTACATTTGAAAGAGGTAGAAAACTCACAGACTCTTAGTTCGATAGAGAGAGTGAGAGTAAATTGAGATATATTGAGAGAGTGGGAGTTATTTACTGAGATAAATTAGAGAAGATAAGTGAGAGAGATTTGAGAAGAGAAACGAATGGGAGAGATCAGTGAAGACAAGTCAGAGAGTTTAGAAGAATTTTCTAGAGAAAGAAAGAAATATCTTGTCTGAAATCAAACTGGACGACTTTAGAACCTTAGGGTTTCCTTTAGGATCATTATATAAACATTACAAAGCGATGTCGTTCTATATTAAAAAATATTATGTTATCTATGTGAAAACAATCGGTCAGATATGGGTTTATTCGAGATAAGCATTTCCAATTTGACTGAATACCCAAAACCAAAAACTTGTTCGGGCCTTTAGCCTAGCTACTGCAAGTGCACAGATCATTAACAAGTAATATATGGGTGAGTGACCCATGAGGAAGGGTATTATAAGTGTAACTAATTATTATTTGGATGATAAAAAATTTTTGGATTTAAAATTAAAATAAACTAAAACTGTAATACCTTTATACCATATATATATATAATACATACACTCTACATATATAAAATATGTATACAAAATATAAAAATGTTACTGTTCTAGTTATTAGAAAATTTACCAAAATTATCAATAAAATAATTTATTCCCTAATATAATTTTATTAGGTAAACAAATGTACGCTTTAATAATTAAATATTAAAATAACATTTATTAATGAAAATCTCTGAAAAAATTTTACTAGAGTGTTGTCTGTAATTTGAACATTTTCCAAAATCATTTAACTCACAACCTGCAAATTGACTTTTCACTCCCAAAATATAGTTTTCACAAAATCCAACACTTGCTCCAATTATCACAAAACATTTAAATCCAAAATCACTTTTCCATTAATTACATCCAAAAGTTTCTTCATATAAATAATACCCAATATAATCACATATACATACAAAATGTCCCAAACATGTTCAATACACATATTTTATGATCATATTGTACAAACCAAAATATATAATTATCAAAACTATACATATATGTAGTCGGCACTGCTGGTCTTGTGGCACTCTAGATCACCAGATATCATCCATAATCTGGATCTCATTGATCAATAATTCTTTTACCTGCGTGACTCATATAATCGCGATAAGTCTATAGCTTAGTAGTACATATATAAAAATAATAAAAGAAAAAAATATATATACATTGAAATACTTTAACTTCATAAAGTAATTTGTAATATCAATGTAACCACATTTTATTAATAATTCATTCATCGAGTTATCACATCAATTTCACGACCCAGCTCAACTTGGGTCCATTTCTAATCTCAATCTCATAACCTAGATAGCTCTGCTCAGGTCAATCAGCATATGCATTATCAATCTCACATCTCTGGATAAGTAGTTGTATAGAGTTACAAATACGCAATACCTCATCACACTTTCACATTATCCAAGCGATCAACACTTTACATGATCACTAAACATTATATCACATTTTTAACTACCTTTCACATTTTAATTACCATTTCATCACCACATTACTCCACTATCACTATAAAAAAAATATAAATTGGTGATGGAAATTAGCAATGGACTTTTATCCATTGCTAAATAGCGACAGATTAGCGATGAAAAATTATTAGCGACGGATTAGTGGCAAAAATAGTAACAGAAAAAACCATCGCTAAATTCATCACTAAATCTGGCGCCAACCATTGGCACCTTGCATTTAGTGACGTGTTACAAATTTATCGCTAAAAATCATCGCTAATAAATAAAAATAGCAATAAAATTTATTTTTATCGCTAATTAGCAATAAATTTTATTTTCGTTGCTAATTTCATCACCAATTAGCGATGAAACTTATATCTGTTGCTAATTTTATCTGAATTAGTGACGTAATTATTTTGTCGCTAATTTTTAAATATTTAAAAAAGCTGATATTTTGTGCAAAATAATTAGCGATGGAACTTATTTCCATCGCTAATTTCTTCTCTAATTAGCGATCAAACTTAGTGTCGCTACTTTTAAATATTTTAAAATAAGGGCGCATTTTTTGTGAGGGCTTTTAGCGATGAAATTATGTTCCGTCGCTAATTTTGTTGCTAATTAGCGACGGAATTATTTTGCATCACCAATTTTAAATATTTTGAAGTAGAAGCGAGATTTTTGTGTGGGCTTTTATTTCATCGCTAATAATAAATTTTTGAAAATAAGCTGCCTTTTTTTAACGATGAAATTTAATTACGTTGCTAAAATCTAAATATTTATTCTTCCCGACTTTTTTTTTCCTTCATTTCTTTCTTCTTCCTTCTTTCTTTTTTTCTTTCTCTTTTCTTTCTTCTTTTTCCTCTCTGACTTCTTTTTCATTTTCTTCTTCCTCTTTCTCCCTTCTTCTCTTGCATTTTAATTGAAGGTATGCATTTTTTTTTATCTTATTTATTTATTTATATTTTTATAATTAGTAATAATTTTGTTGAATAAATAATATTTAGAAGAAAAATTTTAGAAATTATTTGGTAGAAAATATTTTAGAAATTATTAGGATGAATAATTTATTTTTAAATTGAATTAATTATTTAGTTGAATAAATAAATTTTTGAATAAAATTTTCAAAATTACTTGATAGATTGATTTATATTTTAAATAAATGTTAGAATAATTTTTTTTTGGAATTATCTACTGAAATAAGTAATGAGACATAGATTAGCAATTCCTCCCTCCTCTTCTTTTTCTTCTTCACTTGAGGAAGAATCATCACATGTAGCTTTGAGTGATTTCTTCTTTTCCTTATCCCACTTCTTTTTATTTTTCAACTTGAAGAAATCCGATTTGATGTGACTGGATTTGCTACATTCATAACATTTTACTGTATTCTTTTTATCTTTATTATTTTAAAGAGGATTTAGAAAATGTACCTTTGTTATTTTACAATCTTCTCTTTCTCTTCCAATCACTTATTCTTTTTAAAAGCATTGCCATTTCTTCTTCATCGTCACTATCTTCATGACTTGAGCTCTCAACTTCTTTGATTGCCTTAAGAGCTATTGTTTTCCTTTTCTCTTTCTCACCTTATTCTTCTTCCTTTTCATTGTGTAGTTCAAAAGTGAGTAGCTTTTTCACAAGTTCATCAGTTCTCAAGGTGCTAAGGTCATGACCCTCTTCAATAGAATAAACTTTTGACTCAAAGCTCTTCCTTGCTCTAAGAGCTCTTAAGATTTTGCTATTGGCATCACCTTGATCACATATCTTGTCATATCTCAATGAACCATGCACACAATTGCAAGTGTGTGTTGAATGGTTTTTTTGTGTATTTTTGTGTTTATGTACATGCCTTGTATACATGAATGCACTGCTTGCTCTTGGAACTTTAGTTGTAGAATCTTGTGAACTCAATGTAATCCTTTTAGGATTTTTAGGTTTGTTTTGTGCATTAGTGTTCTTAAAAACTTCAACACTAGAGGTTTGAGTTGTATATGCTTTTACAAATGTTGGTATATTAAATGTAGTGATGGATAAGCCATTGAATCCTAAACTATGTTTCAAAGAGAGTGACCTTTGATTATATATCAATGTGTCTCATGCCTCTTTTCCCTTATGAAATTTTAAAATTGATTATTTTAGTGTTAGGAAATCAAGGAGATCACTGCAAACAAAAACACGCAGCGGAAAAATTTTTGATCTATGATTTCCCACCAGGATCCATGCTGTTCGTTTAATTCGACGAAAGTGTACAAAGAACTAACCTGTTGATGATTCGAAATCACAGTTTGGAAGAGATGCCTCGATCGCGAAACACCCTCTATCGCGTATCCACACGAATGCTACCGTCTGGAGTGCTAGCTCCCTGAAACGGCGAAGGCTGAAAAACGTTTTCTCTAAAACGTATTAGGGTTTCTTTGTTTTCGTTCTTTTTTTTTTTATTTTCTAAAGTTACCTATATGAAGACTTAACGTCTGGAGTGAATATAATCACTCCAGAATCCAATTCGAAATTGGATAAGGTAAGTCAAATTCAGAATCCAAATCTAATTAAGATTCTGAATATATTATCTAATAATATATATAATTGGATAAGGTAAATCAAATTCAGAATCCAAATATAATTAGGATTCTGAATATATTATCTAATAATATATATATAAAAAATGAAAATAATAATAATAATAAATATTAATATCTAATATTAATATTATTAATATTATATCCAGCCCAAAGCGCATTCTTGTGTGTGACCCGATAGGCCCATATTAATTGGCAGTCAATTTAATCTCTATTAAACCAACAAGTCATAATTGGCCTCTAGCAAGCCATTACAACTACCCAATTAATATAAGGTATGTCCAATTTGCCTAATAATAGTACATGCATTAATCCCTTTGTCACACGATATCTAGCTTGAACATAAGTCATGGTCAACGTCATACTTATATTGTCCAAACTTGTAATATCCCATATTATGCCCTAAAAGTGTTGGGGTTATTATTGTATTTGGATTCAATGTGTGTATTGAAGGGAAAGAGAAGAGAAGTGAAGAGAAGATGTAGGAAAAATAAATGCAAAATATATGACATATACATATACCCACATATACATCACATATACATGATGTATAAAATGGTTTAGGAAAAGTGTGTTGTATATATATATATATATATTTGTATAATTAATGAATAATAATAATGATGATAAGGACAAAAAGAGAAAAGAAGAAGAAAGTCAAAAGGAATTGTGTGTGGTGGAGATTTAATGGTATAATTGTTATTATTGTTATTATTATTGTTATTGTTGTTATTATTATTATTATTGTTATTGTTATTATTATTATTATTATTATTATTATTATTATTATTATTATTATATATATATATATATATGAGATAAGAACGAAGGAAGAGAGGAGAACCTTCTTTCTTTCTTCTTCTTTTGTTCTTCTTCTTCGTGGATAAGAGAGCACGAGAGAGAGAGAGAGAGCACGAGAGAGAGAGAGAAAGGTGATCTTCATCAAAATTTCTTAAGGATTTTAAGAGTATTGAAGATGGAGATGAAGATTTGGCAACATATTTAGGTAAGTACTCATCTCTTGAGTTGAATTTATTGATTATACTTATATATATAAGTTTTTATCTTCTTAGTTGGATTTCTTTTGGATTTAGGTTATGTTTGGTTTGATTGGTGTGTAAGTGGATGATAACAAGAGATTGAAGTATATAAATGTGTGAAATTAACATCTAAGTGATGATGAGTTGAGATAATTGTAAGGAAAATGATGAAATGTTGATTTGGGGTTTGGTTTGGATGAATTTCGAGTGTTTGGTCTTTAAATTATTGTAGGACACGGCCAAGTTATGAGAGACACGGCCAAGTTAGGGCAAATTTGGCCGTGTTGGATGAGTTTTAGAGAGACACGGCCACTGGCTTGGCCGTGTCCCTTGCCTGTGTTTGTTACTGTCTGATTTATATTGAGAGACACGGCCGTGTCCCTTGCCCGTGTCTGGTACTGGATTGTGTGTTGAGAGACACGGCCACTGGCTTGGCCGTGTCCATTGCCCGTGTTTGCTACTGCTTGAATTGGTGTTGAGTGACACGGCCACAAGCTTGGCCGTGTCCCTTGGGCGTGTTTGCTACTGGATGATTGTATTGAGAGACACGGCCACAAGCTTGGCCGTGTCCCTTGAGGGTGTTTGCAAATGTGTTTGTTATTTGGTCTTCAAACATTGTTGGATCTTCAAATGTCTTTTGTACCTAAACACACTTAAAACGATAATGATCCAACCAAATGTATATGGAAGATTCTAAGTTCTTGAATAAGGTAAATTGTTATGTATGAATATATCAATGATAATATAGGAAATGTGGAAGATATAATGATCAATGAAAAAGTATGTGCAATGTCATTGATTATGTATACTTGAGTGATGAATTGAATTGATCAATATGATTTGATGATAACGTTGATATTATATGAACCATGCTAGGTTTTATGCATTGTCAATCTCATGAATTGTATTGTACTATATGTAGATTGATGATGCATATGAATAATGGCATGTTGTGTATAATGTGGAATATCATGAGATCATTGATGATGAATTACTTTAATGTTATGATTGAAGCATGCCTATATGGTATGATTGATTCATGATATGTTTGTTTAGTAATGTAATTGATGTTGCATATATCAATAATGAAACTTGAAATGTGATTTGAGATATAGTGTGATATGAAGCCATTGTTCTTGGCAATGATGACTCAAATGTGATATGAAGTCATTGTGATTGGCTGTGATGATTCAATTGAATTAAGTGAGGCATGTTTGCCTAGATGATGATGAGAATCGATAATGAAATAATAGATGAATTGTGTGTCTGATATGTTATTCATTTTCAGAGTTCTGAGTTTGGAGGCATGCCTATAAAATGAAAGGTAACAGTCTTGCCGGGTTGAGGATCTCTTCAATTTGAGACGAATTGAGATCCAAGAGACTGGGTCTGTTACACTATGTTAATTGTGATTATGAGATATATGATTTGTAACAGTCTTGCCGGGTTGAGGATCTCCTCGATTTAGTCGGGTTGATGGTCCAAGAGACTGGGTCTGTTACTCGATAAATGTGAAATGTGAAATGTGAATTATAGTAACAGTCTTGCCGGGTTGAGGATCTCCTCGAGATTTGCCGAGTTGATGGTCCAAGAGACTGGGTCTGTTACACTATCCATGGATAGAGATATATATATATAGATGATGCCTATGGGCTTGATGATTATGATTATGGACCAAAGCAGTAACTCTGAACTTTGAATAACATATTAGTGTGTTGTTTGGGCCCGAGTCTGTCTTTGTTGTCAATGTGATATTAAATGTTGAAATAAATGAGTAATGAGATCTATAACTGCCTTTATTGGAAGTATGATTCATGTTTGATGAATTGTGGATAAAATAATGTTATGAAGTATGCTTTTGTAATATGTGCATTGATGTATTGAAGGTGAATATGTTTTGAGGGACTTTCTTGATATATGATTTTATAAAAATAAAGTATGATGTGTAAAATATATATATGAATATGGAATTTGTGAGAATTGCTTTCGTAAAGGTGTTGAATAAGTCTTTGAATGGTAATTGGTTGAATTAATGTATATGTTTATGTATATGAGATTAGTGGGAACTTATGAAGAATGCATTGAGAAAGGAAAACGTGGTAAGAGAACAATAAAACATAATGCTAAACATATGAGGTATGATAATTTTGGTAAAGTGTATTTTATTATTTAGTTGTACTACTAAGCTTTTGGGCTTAGCGCGGATGTTTAATCGCGCAGGTATTTATGCGGTTGATCTGGAAGTCTAGCTGTGATGCCACGAGAAGGGTAAGAGTGTCTCGAGACCAACTAGAAGGTGATGCATACATGTATAATTTTATTTAGGTTTTATTTTTGATAACAATAATGATTTTCGTAAATGTTCCTTAATTTAATGTAATATCGCTTGAACTTGAATAAATGGTTTTAAAGTAAAACGAAAAGTGACATTCTTATACTTTATATACGTATTGTATGTATACCAGGTATATGTATAGTACTTATATAGAGTATGGGGGTGTTACAAAACTTATGATTACTCGATCTCCAAGTAGACTGATAAAAACAAATGAAATTGATCACACTATCAATTCATTTGAGCACGGCCATGCATTTCACAGTCTCACTTATCGAGGGGCCCAAAAGATATCTCTCTCAAAGAGAGGGACAAATTCTATCTTGATTGTTCATTATCCTCTACATAATTTCTATCATATATGATCATAACCTTTATTACTATCCAGTTACAGATAATGTTTGATCATGTCAAAATATAATAGTCCTTATATTGGAAACTATGACAATCTCAAGTCAAAGAATTAATACATAACTATCATGAGATTTACTTATGACACTAACCCATGTAGTAATCTCATGATGGGTCTATCCAATACATTGTTCTCTAACAAGTATCTATGAAATTGATTTATATCACTATACACATAACCATCTGATGATTATCAAATCAATGTTCATACTGGTTAAGAATTAATTTTTTTTATCTCTATAACAATAATAAACCAGGGACAAATATCAAAATTGTGTAACATGCAAACAAACAATAATGATAATAAAACCTCATTTATTAATAATGAATGTATAACATAAAGATCCAAATAAATGGCCTAGGGCACATACACTAACAATCTCCCACTTGCACTAGGCCTACAAATTTCTAAGACCCATAGATCTAATGTGCTGATCATGCTTGACCCGTGAGAGAGGCTTTGTTAATGGATCTGCTATGTTATCATTTGTGTCAACTTTGCATATCTTGATATCTCCTCTATCGATAATGTCTCGAATGAGGTGAAAACGCTTGAGTATATGCTTAGACCTTTGATGAGATCTAAGCTCTTTTGCCTGTGCTATGGCACCATTGTTGTCACAATAAATGTCCACAGGATTTGCAATACTAGGCACCACTCCTAGCTCAGTGATGAATTTCTTCAACCAGACTGCTTCTTTAGCTACATCTGATGCTGCTATATACTCAGCCTCTGTTGTAGAATCAGCCACAGTGCTTTGTTTTGAACTCTTCCAACTAACAGCTCCACCATTCAATGTGAATACAAAACCTGACTGCGATCTAAAATCATCTATGTCAGTTTGGAAACTAGCATCTGTGTAACCATTTACAACTAGCTCATCTTCCAAACCTCCATAAACCAAGAATGCATCTTTAGTCCTTCGAAGGTACTTAAGAATATTCTTGACAGCTGTCCAGTGACCTTCACCAGGATCAGCTTGAAATCTACTAGTTGCGCTTAATGGATATGAGACATCTGGTCTAGTACATAACATGGCATACATAATAGATCCTATAGCAGAAGCATAAGGAATCTTATTCATTCGATCTCACTCATCAGATGTCATAGGACATTGACTCTTGCTGAGATGAATGCCATGAGACATAGGCAAGAATCCCTTTTTGGAATCTTGCATGTTGAACCTCTTCAACACTTTATCTATGTATGTACTTTGACTCAGGCCAATTATCCTTCTAGATCTATCTCTATAGATATTTATACCAAGGATATAGACAGCCTCACCTAAGTCTTTCATTGAGAAAGAATTCCCAAACCAAGTCTTAACCTTTTGCAAGGTAGGGATATCATTCCCAATGAGTAATATGTCATCCACATATAAGACTAAAAACACTACTGCACTCCCACTAACCATCTTGTAAACACAAGGTTCATCTTCATTCTTGATGAAACCAAAGTTCCTAACTATTTCATCAAAATGAAGATTCCAGCTTCGAGATGCTTGCTTCAATCCATAAATGGATCTTTGAAGCTTGCAAACCTTTGTAGAATTCTCAGGATTTACAAAACCCTCAGGTTGTGTCATATACACATCCTCAAGCAAGTTTCCATTAAGGAAAGCGGTTTTGACATCCATTTGCCATATCTCATAATCATAGTATGCTGCAATGGCAATGAGAATTCTAACAGACTTAAGCATAACAACTGGTGAAAAGGTTTCATCATAGTCTATACCATGAGTTTGCTTGAAACTTTTTGCAACAAGCCTTGCTTTATAGGTCTGCACATTCCCATCCATGTCAGTTTTCTTCTTGAAAACCCATTTGCAACCAATAGTCTTAATACCCTCTGGAGGATCAATTAAAGACCAAACTTGGTTGTCAAACATAGATTGCATCTCAGATTTCATGGCTCCAAGCCATTTGTCTGAATCTGGACCTGACACAGCTTCTTGATAGGTAGTTGTTGCGCTCAAATTAACTCTACCACAAAGCGTCACTCGCAAGTATACGAGGTAGCTGTAGCAAAGGTGATCGCCCCAAGGTCGTTCTCTCAAGGAAGCCAAAGTGGGTAATTGATTATCAAATTTAAAGTAACAAATAATTAAAGAAATTTAATTTGCAAAGTAATGAAGAAGAATGATTTAATTTGAAAACAATAAAAATAAACAATAGCTTATGTTTTGATTCACTTGATAAAAAGAGTCTAGGGTTTGCACTTCTTTACTACTCATATGTATGAACGGTTATTCCACTTAACTAATTTAATTTCTAAGATTAAATCTCAAGCAACTTAATTAATTGAGTCAAGGAAATAAGCTCTCGCATTCAAACCTCTTACAACTAATCTTGTTATAATTGAAACAATCTTTTTAATATGTTATATCTCTAATTCACCTAAGTCCTTAATTGAATTGTTCCAGCATTAGATTTCATCTCTCAATTCATCATCTAATACCTAAAACACACAATTGGTGGCCAATCAATTATATGTAACAATTTTTCATTCAATAAAGGCTAAAGAAATCATTAGTTAAGAGAATAACCAATTCATACAATTCATAGCAAATCCATACAAACCCCTAGACTAGATCAAATTAGTTCATGTTGTTATCAAGCATACTCATCTCATTAATAATCAAAGAAATCAATTTAGACATGATAATGTTCATAAATACAATTTCAATGAAACTAAAGAGACAAAGTTTAAGAATAAAACCAAGTTACAAACTCCTTGAAGCTTTTGATGAAACTCTTGATCGAATCTTGCAAGAAGGATGAAACAATGGCATGAACAATCTAATCTAAACTAGTGTAATCCAAAGTAGAATCAAAATCTAAGAAAACAAATGTTTAAACCCTAAGATCCCTCTCAGACGGCTAAACTTGCTCTCAAAATTGTCAACAGACCCTAAACCCTAACTTTCCTTTTGCTTTTATATGAAGTGTCGGCTTTAAAATTCGGTGCGCGTTGATTCATGAGGGACACGACCAGGTGATGAGGGACACGGCCGTGTGAGGGCTTGATGGAGGGACACGGCCAGGTGACACGGCCGTGTCCCCTGCATGTGTCCTCCTCTGTTGCTTTTTGGTCTTCTTTGCTTCTTTGTTGAGTGACACGGCCAAGTGGAGCTTGACTTGGCCGTGTTGCATCATATTTGAGGGACACGGCCAGGTGACACGGCCGTGTCCCTTCCCAGTGTCTGCCTCTGTCTGCTTTACTCTTCCTTTCCTTTGGTAATAAGTGGGACACGGCCAAGTCAAGGTGACTTGGCCGTGTTGCTCTTCTTTGGAGGGACACGGCCACATGACTTGGCCGTGTCCCTTGCTGGTGTCTGCTACTGGGAATTGTTCTTCCTTTTAACTTGGTATGGGACACGGCCAGTGACTTGGCCGTGTCCTCTGCCTGTGTCAGCTACTGCCCATTTCATCTTCAATTTGTTTCCTTGCCTGTTTTAACCTAACACAAAACTCAAAACAAACTTAAAACACTAAGTAAATAAACAATAACCGACAAAACATAAACACAAACTAAAAACTAAATCAAAAATGACATAAAACTAAAAAATAAACTAAAACTACATAATTAAAGAAAACACTAGACAAACCGATAAAAACTAACAAAATACCTAAATAAAACAATAATTAATATAATAAACAAGACACAAAACTTATAACAAAAACTAATAAAACAACTACCCCACACTTAAAACTTTGCTTGTCCTCAAGCAAATTCACATGGCATAAATTAAAAATTCAAACAACCTTAACTATAATTCCAGAACATAGATGAAATACTTTAAGACATCAGACATAAATAATTACAATTTCCTTCAATCAAGATTTTCTTAACTCATTCATTGATCCAGACATACAAATCTTATCTCTCAACTAAGTGTTTCACTCGATTTCAAAGGTTAATCACTCATACCATTCATGAGTGCATACTGCCATAAACTTGCTTAATTATCCAATCTCTCTCACTGATTTTCTCAAGAAATAATCCGAAGGTCTTTTATTTGGATGTAATGGGGCTAAGGTAAGGTGTGAGAAAAGACATTTAAGCTGAAGCATCAAGAAATGGAGTATCTAAATTAGACACTACTCTTGCTAAGAATTTCATAACTTCTTCAACTAGCATACTCACCAACCCTTAACAATCTTACATACTTGCACACTAAAAGAAAAGTACACTAGTCAAAATTCCCCTAAGGCTAGAAAATATATGAACTTTGTATATATATATATCTTTTTGTTTTATTTTCACTTTTTTTTATTGAGTTTATATATATTTTTTTAATATATATATATACAAAGTATAAACTTAATGGAACATCTAGCTTAAAATTTAGAGGAAAAGAATACTGACTCTTAATCAAATACAATATGCAAAGTATGCATTTCAACCCTCAATTAGGGATACCATTTTTTTTTACTTGCCCCACACTTAAAATAAACTACCTATTGTCAAATCATAAAACTCCATTCCTTAATGCATAGGTATGATGATAATAAGAGAAAGTTGAGCTGTGAATTGTGTTGATCAAACAAGAAAAAGGTCAAAGGCTCAACTTGGCTCACTAAGGAATTCAATATAAAGGGAAGTCTTTTAAGCTAAAGGGGCTAACCTAATTTGCCTTCATCATTTTAAAACTTGAGATTAAATCATAATGTGAGTTCAATAAGTATGCAAAAGCAAACTCTAGAGATGCAACATCATGAAGGTGCACACTTAAGAAAAGAAAATTAATTGACAAAAATATCAAATTTTATGAGGCTCAAAGCTCACACAGGTGGGTTCACAAAGATTTACATGTCATGAACTGCAGAATGCGAAAATTAATCCCGAATGAATTCAAATTCTCATTTCTATGCTGATACCAAAGTCTCAACTATAATGCTAGAATCAAAGAAAAGATCAATAAATTTTCAACAATTATACCATGCACAACAAACACAATAAACAAAAAAAACACAATAAGCAAAACAAGAATTAAAGGAAAGCTTAAAGAGTACCCCACACTTAAAATTGACATTGTCCTCAATGGAAAATAAGAATAATAAATAAAAAGAGTTAAAGGACAACCTGTCTTCCATTGTACCTGGTGAGGCAAAATCCTAGCTTTCCATCACAAACACAAAAGTTTTATAACAAAAGTACAATAAAATATCCAAACACAAAAGTTTTAACATGAAAAACAAAAACGAAAAATAAAACAAAAGTACACTAAATAAAATAAAGCAAGGAACACAAAGTCTAAGGAAAAGGCGGGCGGGAAGATGATGCAGCCGAGGGATGAAGACTCAGAATTTTGGCAAGGTTGCTGTTAATCTGATCCATCTGTTGCAACATCTCAATATGGTTTCGGTCCACCGTGCCTGTCAGTCCATCTACCTTTCCCTCCAATCGATCTACCTTGCCCTCCAGGGCTTGAATCCTCCGAAGTATCTCTAGATTCTCTGAAACAGGAGCATCCTCATCTAAGTCAAGAGAATCCGAGTCAGACTCCTCTTCGACCCGGGCTCTCTTCTGCCTGTCCCCCGGTGCTTCAGGCTCAGCTGACGGCATCACAAAGGTCCCTCTTCTATGCACCACCATGTGCATCTTCGCCAGTATAGCTAAATCCAAGGAATCATTACCCAAAATTCGAGTCATCTGAGTAGTACTCGGGTCAAAATCCTCCACAAGGGCTACTGCTAATGTAGTGATCAATCCTCCAACACAAATAGCCTCCCTCCTTTTATTAGCTACAGAATCAAAAATATCGGCTAACCAATAGCCGGCACTAATATTCATTTCATTCAAAACACAGTCCAAGAAAAATAGCTCACTCGACTCAACCACACCCGGGCTCTCCTTCCTTGCAAAGAACCCACATGACATAAACCTGTGCAAATATCTCAAGGTAGGGTTCCGTAATTTAGATGCTTTGGCCGATTTGGCCACATAAGTACCCGAGCCTAAGGCACCCCAAGCAAACTGTTGTCTAAAATCTTTGGGTATCGATCTTTCTCCATGGTGATGAAAACCATATATATCATTCAACTGATCAATAGTAAGCACAAATGATTGACCCATTAATTTAAACATCAGTCTCCTACAAATTTTCTTATCATCCCTTTCCACCTTAAGAGTTGTCAAAAATTCTAGGGTGAGCTCCTCAAACTGCAGAGGTCTCAATGAAACAAAAGTCTCCCACCCAAGATATTGCACATATCTATAAAAAGCAGTCCTCATTTGCAAAGCATCTAGAGATTCGTCATTCACATACCTTGTTGGGAAAAACCCCCGAGCCAAAAGACTTGCCCTCTTGTGAGATAAGGTGGAAGAAGATGACGAAGCTCCTTCGGTTCCAGATTTCTTCTTCTTTCGGTGTGGTACAGTTTTAGTTCTTGGCATCTTGAGATCTGAAAAATTAACACCCAAAACTAAGTAAATCAAAGATAATATGAGTAAAGAGGAAGTTTTAAGTGATTATCTCAAGGTTTATTGAAGAAATTTGAAGTTTCAGTGGATGATTTGAAGTTTTGAAATATCAAAATTGGCTATGGCGATACAGAGAGCGAAGGAGAGTGAGAGAGAAGACGAAAGAAAAGTTAGGGATTACGAAAAGAATTTGGGCAAAATCGGTTTTTAAAAGGGCAAAACGTGAGGTGACACGGCCGTGTGTGTGGGGACTTGGCCGTGTCTGTGTGTGAAAGTGAAGGGACACGGCCAAGTGGAGAGCACACGGCCGTGTCTCATGGTTTTTGGGGGACACGGCCAAGTGACACGGCCGTGTCCCATGGGTGTGTCCAAGTCTGTGCAAAATCGATCAATTCCATTTTTTTTTAAGAATTTTGGTCGTGTCCAGTGAGTGACACAGCCAAGGGACACGGCCAAGTCCTTTGGCCGTGTCCTCTTCTGCCATTTTTAACTTTAAACACTTTTTTTTAAACGATTTTGCAAACCTTCTTCTTTAAACACCCTGAAACACAAAGTAAAGAAAAATCGATCAATGCACAGTCCATTTAATGAAACTGAACAGAAATCAAAATTCGCTAAACTTAAAATTAAACTACGAAAAATAAATGCAAACCGATGGGTTGCCTCCCATATAGCGCTTCTTTAATGTCATATAGCTGGACATCATACAAGGCCTAGGGATCATGAATCAAAGTACTGTCAATGACCCTCACTTCCTGAAATCCTTCATTGTATGGCTTAACTCTCTGTCCATTCACTTTGAAAGTCTCACCTGTTCTAGAGTTAAGTGATTCAATTGCACCAGAAGGATATACCTGAGTTATCTCGAAAGGACCACTCCATCGAGACTTGAGTTTACCTGGAAAAAGACGGAGTCGTGAGTTAAAAAGTAAAACCTTCATACCTAGATTCAATGTCTTGCGCACTATAATTTTATCATGAAGTGCTTTAGTGCGATCCTTGTAAATTCTTGAGCTCTCATAAGCCTCATTCCTCAGCTCATCTAACTCTGAAATTTGTAGAAATCTTTCTCTCTTCGCTTTGTCCATGTCCAAATTCAGAGTCTTGATTGCCCAATATGCTCTATGCTCCAACTCCACTGGTAAGTGGCAAGCTTTTCCAAACACCAATCGATATGGACTCATACCTAGAGGAGTTTTGAAAGCAGTCCGATATGCCCATAGTGCATCGTGCAATCTGCTTGCCCAATCCTTTCTGGATGTGTTGACTGTTTTCTCCAGAATTCCTTTTAGCTGCTTGTTGGATGTTTCCACTTGTCCAGAAGTCTGTGGATGGTATGGGGTTGCCACCTTGTGCTTCACACCGGATTTATGCATTAACTTCTCAAAAAGCCTGTTGCAAAAATGACTCCCCCCATCACTTACTATCACCCTTGGTGTGCCAAACCTGCTAAGAATGTTTTCCTTCACAAATTTAACAACAATATTAGCATCATTAGTACGGGTGGGGATTGCCTCCACCCATTTGGAAACATAATCAACAGCAACTAAAATGTATTCATAACCAAAGGATTTGGGGAAAGGACCCATGAAGTCTATTCCCCACACATCAAACAGTTCAACAACAATAAATGACTGAAGGGGCATTTCATTCCTCCTTCCAATGTTACCTACTCTTTGGCAACGATCACATTGCTTACAGTAGTCTTGAGCATCTTTAAATAAAGTGGGCCAGTAAAAGCCACTTTGAAGCACCTTTTCTGCAGTTTTTCTTCCTCCAAAATGACCCCCACAGTGAAGGTCATGACAAAATTGAAGAACACTCAGTTGTTCTTCCTCAAAAACACACCTGCGAACTATCTCATCTTTGCAAATCCGGAATAGATAAGGTTCATCCCAAAAATAAAACTTACTCAAGTGTAGAAACCTTTTCTTTTCCTGAAAGGACATGTTAGATCTCAAAATACCATAAGCAAGATAGTTAGCAATATCTGCAAACCAAGGTGCATTAATTACCACAAACAAATGCTCATCAGGAAATGCTTCTAAATTTTTATGAATGCTATCAGATGCAAGATTTTCACTAAAGAAGGGTAATCTGGATAAATGATCAGCAACAACATTCTCACTACCCTTAGTATCCTTGATTTGGAAATCAAACTCTTGCAATAACAACACCCACCTAATTAAGCGCGGTTTAGCATGCTGTTTTGTTAAAAGATATTTAAGAGCTGCATGGTTAGAATGAACAATAATTTTGGACCCTATTAAATAAGCTCTAAATTTATCTAAAGCAAAAACAACAGCTAGCATTTCCTTCTCAGTTGTGGTGTAGTTCATTTGTGCACTATTCAGGGTTAAACTAGCATAATAAATTACCCTTAAGTATTTGTCAACCCTTTGCCCAAGAACAGCTCCTACTGCATGATTAGAAGCATCACACATGATTTCAAAAGGTAAAGACCAGACAGGAGCTACAATCACAGGTGCACTAGTCAATTTTTCCTTAAGAGAATTAAAAGCTTGCATGCATTGTGCTGTAAATTCAAATGGAACATCTTTCCTCAATAAATGGCACAATGGTTGGCTTATTTTGGAAAAATCCTTAATAAACCTCCTCTAAAATTCTGCATGCCCTAAAAAACTTCTTATTCCCTTAACAGAGGTAGGTGGGGGTAACTTAGCAATCAATTCAATTTTAGCCTTATCCACCTCAATCCCTTTACTCGACACCACATGACCTAAGACAATGCCCTGAGTAACCATAAAATGACTCTTTTCCCAACTTAAAGTGAGGTTACATTCAATGCATCTCTCAAGCACACGAACAAGTTTATCGAGGCAATTATCAAAAGAATTACTAAAAACAGAAAAATCATCCATAAATACCTCAATAAAATCGTCGATCATATCTGAGAAGACAGACATCATGCATCTCTGAAAAGTTGCAGGTGCATTGCACAAGCCAAAGGGCATACGTCGAAATGCATAAGTCCCAAAAGGGCAAGTAAAGGTTGTCTTTGACTGATCCTCTGGAGCTATTGGCACCTGATAGTAACCTGAAAGGCCATCCAGAAAACAATAATGTGAGTGTCCAGAAAGTTTATCTAACATCTGATCAATAAAAGGAAGAGGAAAATGATCTTTCTTTGTAGCATTGTTCAACTTCCTATAATCAATGCACATTCTCCACCCAGTAGTAGTCCTAGTAGGAACCAACTCATTATTCTCATTTTTTACCACAGTGATTCCAGATTTCTTAGGAACTACATGTACTGGGCTCTCCCACTCACTATTAGCAATTGGATAAATTACTCCTTCATACAGCAATTTGAGCACTTCCTTCTTAACCACTTCACTCATATTTGGGTTAAGTCGCCTTTGGGTCTCCCTCACAGGTTTAGCTCCCTCTTCTAAAGTGATTCTATGCATGCACATAGAAGGGCTAATACCCTTGATGTCACTCAATCCCCATCCTATTGCTCTCTTTAATCTTTTAAGCTCACTCACCAGCCTCATCTCCTCCCCTTCACTAAGTTCACTAGATATTATCACAGGTAAAATGTTATTATCCCCTAAAAACACATATTTCAGGTTCTTAGGTAACTCTTTCAGCTCTAACTCTAGTGAGGGGTTCTTCTCTTCTTTTTCAATGGGGGAAGGTTCAAAAATTTGGTCATCCTTAAACTCCTCTATTTCAACATCCTCTAAGGTCTCAAGGCAACTAGCTATTTCTGCATCAAAAATTTCCAAATCACTATCCAAAGTCAATGCCAGCGCCAATTTGTCAGAGGAACCTGTCTACAAGAAAACATCTGAAACAACTGCATCAACACAATCAATGAAAGAACAATCCTCATATAAAGCAGTTGTAGGAATAGGAGAAGTGTTAAAAATAGAAAATTCCACAGTTTGTCCCAAAACAGTCATTGATAATTTTCCATTCTTAACATCTATCAAAGTATTGGTAGTCGCCATAAAAGGCCTACCCAGCAGAATGGTGTGTGCAGATGGTGAAGAATTACTTACCTCCATGTCAAGAACAATGAAATCCACAGGTACTATCAAACCACCAACTTTAACTAACACATCTTCTATAACCCCTTTCGGGAATCTAAGAGATCTATCAGCTAATTGCAACACCATTTTTGTTGGCTTAAGTTCCCCTAATTCTAAGTCAAGGTACACAGAGTAAGGCATTAAATTCACACTAGCTCCCAAATCACACATGCCATCAGTACATTTTCCATTCCCCATAGCAATTTGAATAATAAAGCTTCCAGGATCCTTTAACTTAGGGGGTAGTTTATGCTGCAAAACAGCACTAGCTACCTCAGAAACTATCACCTTTTCATTCGGCTCATACCTTTTTTTTTTGGTATTCAGTTCTTTGAAGAATTTAGCATAAGCCGGCATGTTCTTAATTGCTTCAAGTAATGGTAAGTTGATACTTACCTTAGATAGCATGTTGAAGATATCTGAAAACTGCTTATCTTTTTTATCATCCTTCAACCTGCTAGGGAATGGTATAGGTGGCCTGTATGGATTGCTTGCCCTGTGCAAATCTGGTGTAGGGGTCTTCTCCATTGATCTTTCTTCAGCACTTTTGTTCTCTACTTCTCCTTCCTTTTTCTTCTCTTGCTCACCTGCATTCACAAAATTATTTTCAACATTGTTATTAATTACCTTGCCACTCCTAAGAACAGTCACTGCTTGTGCCTGCTCAGGTTGACTTGGAAACTTCCCCTTTTGTTGAATCTGCATCTGTTGTGCAAGTTGCCCCACTTGGGTCTCCACCTTCTTAAAAGATGCCTCCAAGGAATCCAATCTCTTGTTGTTCATCTCTTGGTTTTGTGCACTAACTTTGATGAAGGCTTGTAAACTTTCCTCCAAACTATCTCTCTTAGACTGCATTTGATTTGAGGACTGACCCTGCTGCTGGTTCTGTCTCTGGAGCAAATGGAAAGGCTGTTGAGCATTATTTGTCGTCCAGGAAAAATTGGGGTGACTCCTCCAACCAGGATTGTAAGTGTTAGAGCAAGGATCATTCCTAGCTCTTGGTTGAAATCCCCCCATAGCATTAACTTGCTCAGCTTCATTCCCAAAAGTCTCATATGCAGAGGGACATATATTTGCTCCATGCCCAAATGTCCCACAGATTCCACACACTTCTTGAGTAGATGAAGAAATATTGTTCTTCATGTTTAGCATCTGAACCTGCCTTGTCAACTCAGCTATTTGACTAACCATTTCAGTATTGGCTTCCAGTTGATTTACCCCCTTGCTTCTTCCCCCTTACACTCTTTTGTTGAGAATTAGCTCCCAACATCTCAAAGATCTCATAAGTCTCATCAGCTGTCTTTTCTCCCATGGCTTCCCCAGCTGCATTATCAACAGTGTTCTGAAATTGCTGGGTGAGACCATCATAGAAAAACTGATTAAGGAGTTGAAGTGGGTAGTGATGATGTGGACACTGGATCAGTAACATTTTGAATCTGTCCCAAGCCTCATGAAATGGCTCTCCTTCAAATTGAGAGAATGTAGCAATCTTTCCTCTCAACTCAGCTGTCTTCTGGTGTGAATAGAACTTGCCCATAAATTTGTTATAAACTTGCTCCCAAGTTGTCAGTGAATTCTCAGGCAACATCATGAACCAGCTCTTTGCCCTGTCCTTCAAAGTATAAGGGAAACATCGCATCCTCAACTGATCTTCTGTAAGTCCTCCCAAAGGAAAAGTGTTGAGGGTGGAGTAGAAATCCCTAATAAAATTCAAAGGATCTTCATTTGGAACTCCATAGAATGATGGCAGCATGTTGTAGTGAATGTTCTTCAACTCATAGTTCCTTGCTGCATCTGTCAGTCTTATGCAAGAAGTGGAAGTCCCAATTACAGGTCTAGCAAAATCTCTCATGGTTCTTTGCCTTTCTTCAGCCATCTTTACAGATTTTTCAGATTCTAACTCAAAATCCGAAATGTCTTCCTCTGAAGTATCAAATCCTGTGAAAAGCTCAAACTCCTCTCTGCTCCTTTTTATTCTCTGAATTTCTGGAATGAATGGGTGCAATTCTCCTTCGAGTGATCTCCTGCCTTGCATAAACAAAAATTTCTAGAAAAGAAATATCAAAGGCAAAAGACAAATAAAATAAAACATAAAAATAATGGAAAATAATCTAAAGAATTTTTTTTTTAAAATAAACAATTACGCCAATTAGCCTCCCCGGCAGCGGCGCCAAAAACTTGTTGCGCTCAAATTAACTCTACCACAAAGCGTCACTCGCAAGTATACGAGGTAGCTGTAGCAAAGGTGATCGCCCCAAGGTCGTTCTCTCAAGGAA
Source organism: Garcia nutans (assembly GCA_947685225.1). Classification (NCBI taxonomy): domain Eukaryota; kingdom Viridiplantae; phylum Streptophyta; class Magnoliopsida; order Malpighiales; family Euphorbiaceae; genus Garcia; species Garcia nutans. The sequence goes on from CANTUV010000071.1 coordinate 4,099,874, forward strand.
GCCAAAGTGGGTAATTGATTATCAAATTTAAAGTAACAAATAATTAAAGAAATTTAATTTGCAAAGTAATGAAGAAGAATGATTTAATTTGAAAACAATAAAAATAAACAATAGCTTATGTTTTGATTCACTTGATAAAAAGAGTCTAGGGTTTGCACTTCTTTACTACTCATATGTATGAACGGTTATTCCACTTAACTAATTTAATTTCTAAGATTAAATCTCAAGCAACTTAATTAATTGAGTCAAGGAAATAAGCTCTCGCATTCAAACCTCTTACAACTAATCTTGTTATAATTGAAACAATCTTTTTAATAGGTTATATCTCTAATTCACCTAAGTCCTTAATTGAATTATTCCAGCATTAGATTTCATCTCTCAATCCATCATCTAATACCTAAAACACACAATTGGTGGCCAATCAATTATATGTAACAATTTTTCATTCAATAAAGGCTAAAGAAATCATTAGTTAAGAGAATAACCAATTCATACAATTCATAGCAAATCCATACAAACCCCTAGACTAGATCAAATTAGTTCATGTTGTTATCAAGCATACTCATCTCATTAATAATCAAAGAAATCAATTTAGACATGATAATGTTCATAAATACAATTTCAATGAAACTAAAGAGACAAAGTTTAAGAATAAAACCAAGTTACAAACTCCTTGAAGCTTTTGATGAAACTCTTGATCGAATCTTGCAAGAAGGATGAAACAATGGCATGAACAATCTAATCTAAACTAGTGTAATCCAAAGTAGAATCAAAATCTAAGAAAACAAATGTTTAAACCCTAAGATCCCTCTCAGACGGCTAAACTTGCTCTCAAAATCGTCAACAGACCCTAAACCCTAACTTTCCTTTTGCTTTTATATGAAGCGTCGGCTTTAAAATTCGGTGCGCTTTGATTCATGAGGGACACGGCCAGGTGATGAGGGACATGGCCGTGTGAGGGCTTGATGGAGGAACACAGCCAGGTGACACGACCGTGTCCCCTGCATGTGTCCTCCTCTGTTGCTTTTTGGTCTTCTTTGCTTCTTTGTTGAGTGACACGGCCAAGTGGAGCTTGACTTGGCCGTGTTGCATCATAGGCCAGGTGACACGGCCGTGTCCCTTCCCAGTGTCTGCCTCTGTCTGCTTTACTCTTCCTTTCCTTTGGTAATAAGTGGGACACGGCCAAGTCAAGGTGACTTGGCCGTGTTGCTCTTCTTTGGAGGGACACGGCCACATGACTTGGCCGTGTCCCTTGCTGGTGTCTGCTACTGGAAATTGTTCTTCCTTTTAACTTGGTATGGGACACGGCCAGTGACTTGGCCGTGTCCTCTGCCTGTGTCAGCTACTGCCCATTTCATCTTCAATTTGTTTCCTTGGCTGTTTTAACCTAACACAAAACTCAAAACAAACTTAAAACACTAAGTAAATAAACAATAACCGACAAAACATAAACACAAACTAAAAACTAAATAAAAAATGACATAAAACTAAAAAATAAACTAAAACTACATAATTAAAGAAAACACTAGACAAACCGATAAAAACTAACAAAATACCTAAATAAAACAATAATTAATATAATAAACAAGACACAAAACTTATAACAAAAACTAATAAAACAGTAGTAGGCTCATCTTGATCTATGAGCATTACTTCACTATCATCAGTCACAAGAAATCCATATCTCTCTGGCTGATGACGTGTCCTATCAGACCTGCGAGGGATTTGTGTTACATCTTCAGACTCCATAACTATTTGTGGTTCTGAAATAGGCTCTATAGACGGCTCAATAATTTCTTGTGGTACTTGAGTTTCCTCAAGTTCTACTATACTCCCACTAGTTCTCTTAGAAAGAAATTCCTTTTCCAAAAAGATCCCATTTCGAGCAACAAACACTTTGTTCTCTGAAGGAGTATAGAAATAGTATCCTTTAGTTTCCTTAGGATACCCCACAAAATTACATTTGATAGACTTTGGAGCTAACTTATCTGAAACTGGTCTTTTCACATAAGCTTCACAACCCCAAATCTTAAGAAAAGACAAACTAGGTGTCTTACCTGTCCATATCTCATATGGTGTCTTTTCAACCGCCTTAGATGGTACACGGTTCAGAATGAATGTAGCTGTCTCCAAGGCATAACCCCAAAAAGATAAAGGAAGATCCGCTTGACTCATCATTGATCGAACCATATCTAATACAGTTCGATTTCTCCTTTCAGAAACTCCATTCCACTGTGGAGTTCCTGGAGGAGTCAGTTGTGAAACAATTCCACAATTCCTTAGATGATCATCAAACTCTTGGCTCAAATATTCACCACCTCGATCTGATCGAAGTAGTTTAATTGTTTTACCAAGTTGATTTTGTGCTTCATTTTGAAAAGTTCTAAACATTTCAAAAGACTCATGCTTATGTTTCATTAGGTAGACATAGCCATACCTACTGAAATCATCAGTAAAAGTAATGAAGTATCGAAATTCTCCTCTGGCACTAATGCTAAAAGGACCACATACATCTGTATGTATCAAGCCCAATAAATCATTAGCACTTTCATTATGCCCAGTAAAAGGATCCTTTGTCATCTTACCAAGCAAACATGACTCACATGTTTCAAATGATTCAAAATCAAATGAATCTAATAATCCATCTTGATGGAGCTTAGAAATGCGTTTCTCATTTATATGGCTAATGCGACAATGCCATAAATAAGTAGGGTTTAACTCATTTGGCTTAGTTCTCTTAGAAGTTATGTTATAGATATCATTACCATTAGAATCATCAAGATTAAGGAAATAAAGGCCATTATAAGAATTTGCAATACCATAAAGCAAATCATTTTTATCAAAAATAGAACATTTCTTATTCTTAATAAAAAATGAATAACCTTCATCATCCAAAACAGATACTGAAATAAGATTCCTACTCATAGTAGGAACATAAAAACAATTGTTCAAAATTAACAAAAACCCATTGGGCATAACAAGTTCATAAGTTCCTACAGCTATAGCAGCAACTCTTGCTCTATTGCCAACACGTAGGTCCACTTCGCCCTTCTTCAGCATCCTACTCCTTTTGAGTCCCTGCATATTTGTACAAATATGAGATCCACATCCGGTATCTAATACCCAGGAAGAAGGAATAGATAAATTAATTTCTATAACATAAATACCTGAAGATGTAGTCGCACTACCCTTCAACTTCTTTAACTCATCCAAATAGAGTTGACAATTTCTCTTCCAATGCCCAGGCTTGTTGCAATGGAAACAAGTCCCTTCCTTAGGAACTTTAGCCTTAGGTTCAGGTTTTGGTTTAGCTTGTCCCTTGGACCCTTTAACACCTTTTTGCCTTACCCTTGCCTTTAGTATATTTGGCTTTCTTTTTCATTTGTTTAATATTGACATTCAATATTTGGGTAGGCTTTTTGATATTCCCCTCAGCAGTTTTGAGCATACCATGTAGCTCAGGAATGGATTTCTCCATGTCATTCATGTTATAATTCATGACAAACTGTGAGAAACTGCTAGGCAATGAATGTAGGATCAAATCCGTGGAGAGTTCTAAACTCAGGGGATATCCAAGTCTAGCAAGGTGATCTAGATAGCCTTTCATCTTCAAAACATGAGCACTAACAGATTCACCTTCAGACATTTTGCAGTCAAATAATGCAACAGCGGTGTCAAACCTATCTTGCCTAGCCTGTTGTTGGAAAGCTTGTTTGAGATGCACACTCATCTCATAAGCCTCTAAGTGTTCCAGATCCTTCTGAAGTCCTGGACACATAGTAGCCAACATAAGATATCCTATGTCATTGGAATCATCCACATGCTTCTTATGCTTACTCTTAGCAGCATTAGAAGCATCAAGCACGTGGGACTTTTTCTCTTGTTTGAGAACAATTCTCAGGTTCCTAAACCAGTCAACAAAATTAGTCCCACATTCTTTTAGTTTTTCCTTCTCAAGGATAGATCGCAGTGATAAGGTGGAATTGTTATTAGCAGCCATCTGTTGATAAATATGCAAAGTCAAATTTTAATTAATAATGAGGTTAAAATTATTTAAACTCCTACTAAAAATATAACCCTCTAAAGAAAAATTTTAGTAGGCTAAGATCCGTATTTCACTTAATTCTAAACTCAGCTTTGGCGTGACGCTTAAAATCAAGTTATTTAGGTAGGTAACATCTTTACCAATTACATCTCATGTAACTTTTAGTAATTATGGAATATTGACATCATATGTCATAGCATGTTGAATTCCATCTAATGCCTTAGGCCCAAAACCATTTTGATAGCCTAATTAAGTCTAACCAATTTTAAAACATATGAGTAGCACTATTACTCATCCTACTTAGCTAGGAATGTTTAAAGCATATTGCTTTGGCAATACCTACTTTAATACAATCTTAGTTTTGATAGGTGTTCAAAACGTGGATGGCATTTAGACTTAAATTATTAATGAGGGTTCAACTAAATTATTATCATGTCTTGCATTACATATCATTATATTTTAGCATCCTATATGCATATATATAATTTATCACATAAGCATCATATACCAAATGACAAAATATGTAAACGTGACATAGCATGGCCAAACTAAATATGATCTTCAAGAGACTAAATGAAGATCATAAAGGCAACCCTAGGTGAAAAACCTATCTATTACAACACTTGCAATATTACATATCTTCAAAACTTGAGCTTGTGCTTCTATCACCATGGAACCATCTTCTCCTTGGTATGAATCTCCATCACAAACATTGTAGCTTGAATCTTCATTTATTACAATAAAAGAAAATCTAACTACTAGTAAAATAAATTACAACAAAATAAAGACACGCAGGCCGTATTTCCCAAAATTAAGATATGAATAAACCAATCACATAGGTCATAAGGCCATGCTATGCACCATGCCAAGACATCAAACAAACATAACATATTCATAACCAACATGTTAAATAGAAACAAATATATTGACATTCTTAATGTCGCGGTAACGAACTATAGGGCGCGAACATACGGCCGGTCAGCGGGCGGGGTTCCGAAGGGGTGGCGTGTAAAACCCTTGGTTTTTGTATGATTTTAAGTCTAGAGGCAAAATGGTAATTTTGCACCTTAGGGGCAAAATAGTCATTTTGTGCCCTTTGAATGTCTTTTTGATACTCGGGGCGACGAGACGGTCGTTTTGAGTATAATATTGTGTTTTTGGCTTCGGGGGGTATTTTGGTCATTTTGTCGGTCGAAAAATTTTCGGGTTTCGTTTTACTGTTTTTGATGTCATTTTGGTGACCGTGATGTCGTTACGATTATTTTAAGTATAATTTTGCTAGGGGTTGTATTTCAGAAATTTTCGGAAATTTATTAATTTTTTTTATTAAAATAAATTAAATAAATTAAATTTGGGGTTAGTAGTAAATTTTTATAAGTTGGTTGGGTGTTTTTTTGAATTTTTAAAGAGTTTTGGGGTGTTTTTAATTAAAATAAATTAGTTTGGGGTAAAATTATAATTTTGAAAAGTTATTTTCCTATAAATAGGCCAAAAATCTGATTGGGTAGGGTTTTTAGTGTTTTATTTTCGGGTATTTTGAAAAAAGAGGAGAAATTAGGGTTTTAGAAGGAAAAACAGTGGAGCCGTCGTTTGGAACTGTGCGCGCGCCATTGCCAGCGTCGTTCGGCGAGTGAGGATTGTCGTTCGGCGGGGAGACGCGGGCCAAGGTTCTTGTCGTTCGGCCTGCGAAGCTCCGTCGTTTGGCGCGCTGCGGGCTGGCTCGCCGATGTCGTTTTGCTCTCTTTCCAGTAGCTTGATTTTTCGATTTTTTTGGTGTTTTTGAGGTTTTTCTTGATTCCTCTTGCATTATTTCAACTTCCATTTGATTATTTCATATTAATATCATATTGGTTTGATATTTTTCTTAATTAATTTTGTTAAATTTGATTTATTAATTAATTAAATTGATTTTTACAAAATAGGTTAGGTTTTGAGTTTTTTATTGTTTTGATGGATTTTGGTGTTGAATTAAATTGATTGGGTTAGTGTGTGGGTTCTGGAACTTGATGAATATATTGAATTAAGGTTTGATTGAATTGATTTGGGTATTAGGGTTTGTGAATTAATTGTTTTCTTTGAGTTTTTGGATGAATTAATTCTCTGCTGAAGTTTGATTTTAGTGCTGTATGTTGTCCGATTTTTAATTAATTATTGGAACGTGATAAAAATCTGAAATTTGGATATGTGGCTCTAAATTGAGTCTAGTTTATGAGAAAAATAATTTTTGGGATTTTGGAGCATCGTATATTTCTGGAAAATTCAAGTTTGCTACTGTTGTCTGACAAACTGTGTTGTTGATGCAATTGCATCAACTGTAAATTTTGAAATTCATATTAAAATGTGTAAAAATGTTTTTGATTTGATTTTCATATATGTTGAAGCTCTGGAAGTCTAGTTTACAAGAAAAATATGTTGGGTTATGTTCTGTTTGTGATATTGTTGAAATAATTAAATCTTTCTACTGCTGTCAATATACCTTGTGAGCTGTATACTGTTATAAATAAAAATTGGTTGAGGGACTTCTAAGTCTCGAAAAATTATGACATTTTGGTTGGATGTTTTTAAGATATCAAATTAGCTTCTGGTTGAAAATTATAAATTTTTCATTTACAGGTTAATTGTTTTTAATTTTACAAGTTGACACTCGTTATTCAGGTTTATCGGTAAAATTGTATCTTGTGTTTATTGATTATTTAAGTAAGGTATTTGATGAATTTAAATTGTAAGGACTTTTTAATGATGTTTTATATTCTGGAAAACAAGTTTGAAGGTGTGGTATTATGATGGTTAAGTTGTGATTGGTTGACAAAAATGTTTAACCTTGTTGTGGAAATTATTGAATTATGTGCATTCACGTCATGCATTTTCATTTGCACTTGCATACATTTGTAAGGGTGGTTGTTAATTGATGGTTAATGGTTAGGCGGTGGTCCAGCAGCACCTCAGACTTAGGGTGGCGGATTGCTTAGCTGACTGTTAGACCAGGTAAGTTCTATGGGTGTATGTGATTATTTGTGTTGTGATTATTTGTGTTGTGCTACTTGCTAACAACTTATATTTATATAAACCCTTCTTATATATATTATCCTTTCTATATATTCACTATACTATTCTTTCGAACCCAGCCTTGTATGTTTTAGGAGACAGAGAAACTTGCATGTGATTGTATTTATGTGCTAATATTGAATGTGATATTACTTGTGCTGTGTGATGGTGTGTCATGAAGGGGAAGGAGGTTACTGAGGCTTAATGCCTATACTGTTACTGAGGCTTAATGCCTATACTGTTTACTGAGTCTACATGCCTAATTACTGATTACTGTACTGTACTGAGAAGTTATAAGGGCGGATGTGACTGATATGATTACTGTACTGTTTACTGATTGGTGACTCCGACACACCATCTTATTTGCTAAATTTGTGGTTGTATTATATGTACTGCTTATATAACTGTTAGATGTTTCTCTGCCTCTCATAGACTTACTGGGCGTCTATAAAGCGCTCACACCCTTACAGATTGTCTTGCAGGTTTACAGTGATTGCCTTCGTCTATCTTCTTTCTCTTCTTGGCGAAGTCGATCAGGTTTTCGTTTGTGTTTTTGGTCCTTCTGCTTAGAGATTTCCGGATATTGAACTTTTGGGCGGATTGAATCTGAATCCCTTTTGTGTAATAAGTAGAACTTGTCTGCATTAGATTTCCCTAATGATTTTATTGTGAATTGATTATATTGATGGTTTGCATTTGAATTAGGATTGTGGATTTCATAAGTATTGAACTGTTTTGCACTTAGACTGTTATGAATGTTTTTTTTTGCTTATGTGGTCGGACTTCGGTTTGGCTGCATGCCGGTCATGGCCCCCGGGTTGGGTCGTGACAAAAGTGGTATCAGAGCAAGGTTAGATTCAGTCACACTTATAATTTGTCTAGTTGTATCCGGAAATCATTAGGAAAAATTCTTTGTGTTTCTTTTGCTTCCGCGTTAACCGATATGCTTATACTAATATCAGGAGGTATGTCTCAAAGAAGTACTGGAATTTGGATAGGGGGAGGTTCCTCTGGTGCTGGAACTTCTAGAACTGCAGATGGTGCTAATCTGCCTCCACGTAGACGTGGGAGACCTCCTAGTGCTACAGCAGGGAATGTTAATACTGCAGGAGTTGTGCCTGGTCCTTAGCCACCTACTCCTGGGAATAATCCTGTACCGGAGGCTACACCGGCTGCTGCAGTGGGTCAGGAGCAGTTTATGACTACTATGATGACCATGGGTAGATCTATGGAGACTCTTGCTAATGGAATTGTTCAGTTGGTGCAGAATATGAATCAGAATGCTGGACAAGCCAATGATCAGCCACCTACTGTTGAACCCCAGTATGTGAGGTTAAACGAGTTCATCAGAGTGAACCCACCTACATTCTCCAACTCTGCTATTGAGGATCCGGTATACTTTATCAATGAGGTACGTCGGATTTGTTTAGCTCTCAACTGTACTGATGATAGATCTATAGAGTTGTCAGGCCATCAGTTAAAAAGGTTAGCTCAGGTGTGGTTCGATGATGAGATCAGAGATAGGGTTCATTTCTGGGATGAGTTTAGGGACTTGTTCATGCGGAATTTCATACCTGAGAATGTTATGTGGCAAAAAGGCCAAGAGTTTGAGAGGTTGAAGCAAGGGGATAGATCCATAGCTGAGTACTATGAGAAGTTTTAGGATCTGCGGCAGTATGCTACACACTTGATTCAGGATGAGGCTCGGATGACTCGCAGATTCGTGGAGGGACTGAACAATAAGTATTATGGTTTTGTTGCTAGCCATAACTACACTGAGTTGCATTTGGCTAGGAACACAGCTCTGGGTTTGGAAAATAGAGGTAAGACTGACAGGACTAAGGATACTGCTGATGTTAGTAGGAAGAGAAGTAGACCTAATGATTTGCATAGCTACCAAGGACAGAACAGAGATCAGAGAGGTAATAATAGAGGTGGTCAGCAATAGACTTACCGATTGCAGAATCAGAATCAGGGGCATCCTGTTTGTAGGTTTTGTGGTAACCGTCATTCAGGAGATTGCTGGAGACAGATGGGAGCATGTTTAGGTTGTGGACAGATGGAACACCAGGTGAAGGATTGTCCTAATTCTCGGCGTGGTCAGAATCAAGGAGGGCAGCAGAATTATGTGAGACCAGCAGGGAATCAGGGTAACAACAACTGTGGCAACGGTAACGGTAATGGCAATGGTTATGGCAGAGGGAATGGTGGTCGAGGTTATAATGGAGGCCGAGGTAATCAGAATGGTAGACGACAGAATGGAGGTTATCGAGGCTACCAAGGTCAGCAGAATCAGGGTTATCACCAGAATAATCAGCAGCAGAATGCTGTACCCGCTTTGCCAGTAGGTCAGAACAATGCTCATAATCAGAACCAAGGCCAGAATCAGAATCAGAATTATGCTCGGGTGTTTAATCTTAATGCTCAGCAAGCTCGGGCTGATAACAATGTGGTGCAAGGTACACTCTCTATATGTTCATTTGATGCACATGTTCTTATTGACCCTGGAGCTACTCATTTATTCATATCACCTAGCTTTGCAGCTAGATTATCTAGATCACATGAACTTTTAGCTGAGCCTTTGTTTGTTCATACACCACTGGGGATGAGATAGAGACGGTGGATGTTTATAGTAACTGTATGGTCAGAGTTGAGGATGCGGATTTAGCTGCAAATTTAATTGTCCTATCTGTGTTGGAATTTGATGTGATATTGGGAATGGATTGGTTAGCTTGTCATGGAGCTAATGTTGACTGTAGAGCTAAGATAGTCCGATTTGATTATGAAGAAGGTAAGTCGGTGACATTCCATGGTTCCAAGACCATTGGTCCTTGTCAGATGATTTCTGCTTTGGGAGCTAGAAGGTTGTTACGTAAAGGTTGTGATGCCTATCTTGTATCTATTCGGGATGTGCAAAAAGAAGAAGTTAAACCAGAAGACGTCCCTATAGTGCAAGATTTTGTGGATGTTTTTCCTGAGGATTTGCCTGGGTTACCTCCTGATAGGGAGATTGAGTTTTCTATCGATCTTGTACCCGGCACAAATCCTATCTCTATGCCGCCTTATAGAATGGCACCGGCAGAGCTTAAAGAGTTGAGAGAGCAGCTGAATGATTTGTTACAGAAGGGGTACATCCGACCGAGTACTTCACCTTGGGGAGCTCCGGTTCTTTTTGTGAGAAAGAAGGATGGTTCCATGAGGTTGTGTATTGATTATCGGCAGCTAAACAAGGTGACGGTCAAGAACAGATATCCATTACCAAGGATTGATGATTTGTTTGATCAGTTGCAAGGGGCAAAGTTTTTCTCAAAGATTGATCTTCGGTCTGGTTATCATCAGTTAAGGGTACGAGAGAGTGACATACCTAAAACTGCTTTTTGTTCAAGGTATGGTCATTATGAGTTTCTGGTAATGTCTTTTGGACTTACCAACGCCCCTGCTGCTTTTATGGACTTGATGAATAGGGTGTTTAGTCCATATCTTGATCGGTTTGTTGTGGTGTTCATTGATGATATTTTGGTGTATTCCAAGACTAAAGAAGAGCATGAAGAACATTTGAAGCTGGTTTTGCAAACTCTGAGGGAACATAAACTTTATGCCAAGTTATCGAAATGTGAATTCTGGTTGGATAAAGTTGTGTTCTTGGGTCATGTTATATCTTCTGAGGGTGTTCAGGTTGATCCAAAGAAGATTGAGGCAGTCATGGATTGGCCAAGACCAAAGACAGTTACAGAGATACGAAGTTTCTTGGGTTTGGCTGGTTATTATAGAAGATTTGTTAGAGATTTTTCTCGACTTGCAGCACCTTTGACTAAACTCACTCGCAAGGGTGTTAAGTTTGTTTGGGATGATGCTTGTGAGGAGAGTTTTAACCTTCTGAAAGAAAGGTTGACATCTGCACCTGTACTTGTTTTGCCGGAGGGCAATGAAGGCTATGCTGTTTACTGTGATGCATCTGGTATTGGTTTGGGATGTGTGTTGATGCAACATGGTAGGGTGGTTGCTTATGCTTCAAGACAGTTGAAAACGCATGAAGTTAATTATCCTACACACGATCTGGAGATGGCTGCTGTTGTGTTTGCACTAAAGATCTGGAGGCATTATCTGTATGGTGTTACATGTGAGATTTTTACTGACCATAAGAATCTCAAATATGTTTACTCGCAGAGGGATCTGAACTTGAGGCAGAGGAGGTGGATAGAGTTTCTAGAAGATTATGATTATAATATTCAGTACCATCCTGGGAAAGCAAATGTTGTGGCAGACGCTTTGAGTCGCAAGTCTATGGGGAGTTTGTCATATATTTGTTTGACGAGGAGGTCCTTGATTTCTGAGATTCACCAATTGCTTGATGAGGGTTGGACATTTAATATGTCTGACAAAGGAGTTGTGAATGGTAGAGGGGTGTTTCTTGCTAGTTTGGCTGTGAAGCCAAATTTTCTCGACAGGATTATTTCTGAGCAAAGTAAGGATGCGGACTTAGAAATTTTACGACAGAAAGTCTTAGCCGGTGAGAACAAGGAGTTTGTTATAGATGATAAAGGTGTTTTGAAGTTTGGTACTAGGGTGTGTGTTCCTAAGGTAGATGATTTGAAGACTGATATCCTTAAGGATGCACATTTCTCTAAGTACACAGTTCACCCAGGTTCCACCAAGATGTATCGGGATTTGAAGCAGTTGTACTGGTGGAAAGGGATGAAGAATGATGTTGCACAATTTGTTTCTCAATACTTATCTTGTCAGCAAGTTAAGTATGAGCATCATAAGCCTGCGGGATTGCTTAAGGAGTTACCACTACCTGAGTGGAAATGGGAGAGAATCAATATGGATTTTGTTGTCGGTTTGCCTAAAGCTCCTGGTGGGCATGATTCGATCTGGGTTATTGTTGACAGATTGACTAAGTCCGCTCATTTTCTTCCAGTAAATACTAAGTACACAGTGTCGCAGTATGCCAAATTGTACCTCAACAGGATTGTGAGTCTTCATGGGGTCCCAGTTTCTATAGTTTCTGATAGAGGACCACAATTTACTTCTAGATTTTGGCAGAAGCTTCAGGAAGGTCTGGGAACTAATCTTCATTTCAGTACTGCTTTTCATCCTCAGACAGATGGTTTGTCGGAGAGGACCATTCAGACTTTGGAAGATATGCTGCGATTGTGTGTTCTTGATTTTGGTGGTAGTTGGGCAGATCATCTTCCTTTGGTAGAGTTTGCCTACAATAACAGTTATCAGGCTAGTATTGGTATGGCTCCATTTGAGGCTCTGTATGGCAGAAGGTGTAGGACTCCATTATATTGGGAGGAGGTTGGTGAGCGTCGAATTGAGGGTCCTGAACTTTTGCAATACAGTGCTGAGGTTGTACCAGTGATTCAAGACCGTATTCGGACTGCTTTTAGTAGACAAAAGAGCTATGCTGATTTGAAAAGAAGGAGTCTGGAATTTGCTGTCGGGGATAGAGTGTTTCTGAAGGTTTCACCTTTCAAGGGTGTTATGAGGTTTGGTAAGAAGGGAAAATTAGCTCCACGGTATGTTGGTCCATTTGAAATTCTGGAGAGGATTGGTGATGTTGCTTATAAGCTTGATTTACCACCTCAGATGGCTTCTGTGCATCCGACATTTCAAATCTCGATGTTGAGAAAGTATGTACCTAGTCCTGATCATGTGCTAGCTCCGGACACTGTAGAGATTAGTGATGATTGTTCTTATGAGGAGCAGCCAATGGCTATTCTGGACCGTCAGGTCAAGCGGTTGCGTTCTAAGGATGTAGCTTCTGTGAAAGTCCTTTGGCGCAATCATTCTGTTGAAGAATGCACCTGGGAAGCCGAAGAGCTTATGAAAGCTAAATATCCCTATCTGTTTGAGTCTTCAGGTATGTTTTAGATTTTGAGGTCGAAATCATTTTAAGGGGGTTAGACTGTAATATTCTTCAGTTTTAGTGTTAGAGCACTTGCATACCAGCATAACATCATACTCATACATCGCATGATATTATTTGTGACTGATGATTGATAATTGTATGCAATGGATCTTATTGAAAAGGTGTATGTGTAATGATGTTGTACTTGATTGATTGGCACTGATATTGACTGGGTTGAGCGCTAAGCGCTATTCATTGATTTTATTTTGGTTATCTGAAAATTGGTTTTTATTTAATGAACTCTAATGGATCAAACCTGGAATGGTCATTAGTGCTTGGTATCTTGTAGTTATGGCCTGATCAACCATAACGACATATACTAAGTAGACGATACCATCCGGATTGGTGTATAACTATTGTAATGACAGTTTTGATGGATAATAATTATGTTGGATTTAATTGCGTGGACGCAATTACTTTAAGGGGGTTAGATTGTAAAACCCTTGGTTTTTGTATGATTTTAAGTCTAGGGGCAAAATGGTAATTTTGCACCTTAGGGGCAAAATAGTCATTTTGTGCCCTTTGAATGTCTTTTTGATACTCGGGGCGACGAGACGGTCGTTTTGAGTATAATATTGTGTTTTTGGCTTCGGGGGGTATTTTGGTCATTTTGTCGGTCGAAAAATTTTCGGGTTTCGTTTTACTGTTTTTGATGTCATTTTGGTGACCGTGATGTCGTTACGGTTATTTTAAGTATAATTTTGCTAGGGGTTGTATTTCGGAAATTTTTGAAAATTTATTAATTTTTTTTATTAAAATAAATTAAATAAATTAAATTTGGGGTTAGTAGTAAATTTTTATAAGTTGGTTGGGTGTTTTTTTGAATTTTTAAAGAGTTTTGGGGTGTTTTTAATTAAAATAAATTAGTTTGGGGTAAAATTATAATTTTGAAAAGTTATTTTCCTATAAATAGGCCAAAAATCTGATTGGGTAGGGTTTTTAGTGTTTTATTTTCGGGTATTTTGAAAAAAGAGGAGAAATTTGGATTTTAGAAGGAAAAACAGTGGAGCCGTCGTTTGGAACTGTGCGCGCGCCATTGCCAGCGTCGTTCGGCGAGTGAGGATTGTCGTTCGGCGGGGAGACGCGGGCCAAGGCTCTTGTCGTTCGGCCTGCGAAGCTCCGTTGTTTGGCGCGCTGCGGGCTGGCTCGCCGATGTCGTTTTGCTCTCTTTCCAGCAGCTCGATTTTTCCATTTTTTTGGTGTTTTTGAGGTTTTTATTGATTCCTTTTGCATTATTTCAACTTCCATTTGATTATTTCATATTAATATCATATTGGTTTGATATTTTTCTTAATTAATTTTGTTAAATTTGATTTATTAATTAATTAAATTGATTTTTACAAAATAGGTTAGGTTTTGAGTTTTTTATTGTTTTGATGGATTTTGGTGTTGAATTAAATTGATTGGGTTAGTGTGTGGGTTCTGGAACTTGATGAATATATTGAATTAAGGTTTGATTGAATTGATTTGGGTATTAGGGTTTGTGAATTAATTGTTTTCTTTGAGTTTTTGGATGAATTAATTCTCTGTTGAAGTTTGATTTTAGTGCTGTATGTTGTCCGATTTTTAATTAATTATTGGAACGTGATAAAAATCTGAAATTTGGATATGTGGCTCTAAATTGAGTCTAGTTTATGAGAAAAATAATTTTTGGGATTTTGGAGCATCGTATATTTCTGGAAAATTCAAGTTTGCTACTGTTGTCTGACAAACTGTGCTGTTGATGCAATTGCATCAACTGTAACTTTTGAAATTCATATTAAAATGTGTAAAAATGTTTTTGATTTGATTTTCATATATGTTGAAGCTCTGGAAGTCTAGTTTACAAGAAAAATATGTTGGGTTATGTTCTGTTTGTGATATTGTTGAAATAATTAAATCTTTCTACTGCTGTCAGTATACCTTGTGAGCTGTATACTGTTATAAATAAAAATTGGTTGAGGGACTTCTAAGTCTCGAAAAATTATGAAATTTTGGTAGGATGTTTTTAAGATATCAAATTAGCTTCTGGTTGAAAATTATAAATTTTTCATTTACAGGTTAATTGTTTTTAATTTTACAAGTTGACACTCGTTATTCAGGTTTATCGGTAAAATTGTATCTTGTGTTTATTGATTATTTAAATAAGGTATTTGATGAATTTAAATTGTAAGGACTTTTTAATGATGTTTTATATTCTGGAAAACAAGTTTGAAGGTGTGGTATTATGATGGTTAAGTTGTGATTGGTTGACAAAAATGTTTAACCTTGTTGTGGAAATTATTGAATTGTGTGCATTCACGTCATGCATTTTCATTTGCACTTGCATACATTTGTAAGGGTGGTTGTTAATTGATGGTTAATGGTTAGGCGGTGGTCCAGCAGCACCTCAGACTTAGGGTGGCGGATTGCTTAGCTGACTGTTAGACCAGGTAAGTTCTATGGGTGTATGTGATTATTTGTGTTGTGATTATTTGTGTTGTGCTACTTGCTAACAACTTATATTTATATAAACTCTTCTTATATATATTATCCTTTCTATATATTCACTATACTATTCTTTCGAACCCAGCCTCGTATGTTTTAGGAGACAGAGAAACTTGCATGTGATTGTATTTATGTGCTAATATTGAATGTGATATTACTTGTGCTGTGTGATGGTGTGTCATGAAGGGGAAGGAGGTTACTGAGGCTTAATGCCTATACTGTTACTGAGGCTTAATGCCTATACTGTTTACTGAGGCTACATGCCTAATTACTGATTACTGTACTGTACTGAGAAGTTATAAGGGCGGATGTGACTGATATGATTACTGTACTGTTTACTGATTGGTGACCCCGACACACCATCTTGTTTGCTAAATTTGTGGTTGTATTATATGTACTGCTTATATAACTGTTAGATGTTTCTCTGCCTCTCATAGACTTACTGGGCGTCTATAAAGCGCTCACACCCTTACAGATTGTCTTGCAGGTTTACAGTGATTGCCTTCGTCTATCTTCTTTCTCTTCTTGGCGAAGTCGATCAGGTTTTCGTTTGTGTTTTTGGTCCTTCTGCTTAGAGATTTCCGGATATTGAACTTTTGGGCGGATTGAATCCGAATCCCTTTTGTGTAATAAGTAGAACTTGTCTGCATTAGATTTTCCTAATGATTTTATTGTGAATTGATTATATTGATGGTTTGCATTTGAATTAGGATTGTGGATTTCATAAGTATTGAACTGTTTTGCACTTAGACTGTTATGAATGTTTTTTTTTGGCTTATGTGGTCGGACTTCGGTTTGGCTGCATGCCGGTCATGGCCCCCGGGTTGGGTCGTGACATGGCATTCCTGGGCGGGGTCGAGGGGCAGCGCCCCTCGAAGCCAAATAGAAACGTTAATCTCATTAACATTTTTCTTTGGCAAAACCCTAAAACAGAATGTTAATCTCATTAACCTTCTTACTGTTTTATTTCGAATATGTACAACCCATTACAGAATCATTACTAGATGTTTATATCACATATAAACTTAATCGTTTTCATCATATGAAAATTGTTTTAATCAACCAATCATATATACGTGATCATCTCATGAAAACGAAATTAAAAACACCAATCCTTTCTCATCATATGAAAAACAAATTAGGGTTTTACAGAAACGAAACCAAAAACCAATCCTTTCTCATCATATGAAAAATGAATTAGGGTTTTGTAGTTAACATGCCATACGAAATCAATATATCTCATGTAATCATATCAACATGGCATTTTCGAATTAAACGAAAACAACAAGTGGCTCTGATACCACTGTTAGGAAATCAAGGAGATCACTGCAAACAAAAACATGCAGCGGAAAAATTTTTGATCTATGATTTCCCACCAGGATCCATGCTGTTCGTTTAATTCGACGAAAGTGTACAAAGAACTAACCTGTTGATGATTCGAAATCACAGTTTGGAAGAGATGCCTCGATCGCGAAACACCCTCTATCGCGTATCCACATGAATGCTACCGTCTGGAGTGCTAGCTCCCTGCAACGGCGAAGGCTGAAAAACGTTTTCTCTAAAACGTATTAGGGTTTCTTTGTTTTCGTTCTTTTTTTTATTATTTTCTAAAGTTACCTATATGAAGACTTAACGTCTGGAGTGAATATAATCACTCCAAAATCCAATTCGAAATTGGATAAGGTAAGTCAAATTCAGAATCCAAATCTAATTAGGATTCTGAATATATTATCTAATAATATATATAATTGGATAAGGTAAATCAAATTCAGAATCCAAATCTAATTAGGATTCTGAATATATTATCTAATAATATATATATAATAAAAAAAATAATAATAAATATTAATATCTAATATTAATATTATTAATATTATATCCAACCCAAAGCGCATTCTTGTGTGTGACCCGATAGGCCCATATTAATTGGTAGTCAATTTAATCTCTATTAAACCAACAAGTCATAATTGGCCTCTAGCAAGGCGTTACAACTACCCAATTACTATAAGGTATGTCCAATTTGCCTAATAATAGTACATGCATTAATCCCTTTGTCACACGATATCTAGCTTGAACATAAGTCATGGTCAACGTCATACTTATATTGTCCAAACTTATGATTACTCGATCTCCAAGTAGACTGATAAAAACAAATAAAATTGGTCACACTATCAATTCATTTGAGCATGACCATGCATTTCATAGTCTCACTTATCGAGGGTCCCAAAAGATATCTCTCTCAAAGAGAGGGACAAATTCTATCTTGATTGTTCATTATCATCTACATAATTTCTATCATATATGATCATAACCTTTATTACTATCCATTTACGGATAATGTTTGATCATGTCAAAATATAATAGTTCTTATATTGGAAACTATGACAATCTCAAGTCAAAGAATTAATACATAACTATCATGAGATTTACTTATGACACTAACCCATGTAGTAATCTCATGATGGGTCTATCCAATACATTGTTCTCTAACAAGTATCTATGAAATTGATTTATATCACTATACACATAACCATCTGATGATTATCAAATCAATGTTCATACTGGTTAAGAATTAATTTTTTATCTCTATAACAATAATAAACCAGGGACAAATATCAAAATTGTGTAACATGCAAACAAACAATAATGATAATAAAACCTCATTTATTAATAATGAATGTATAACATAAAGATCCAAATAAATGGCCTAGGGCACATACACTAACATTTAGCTCTTTTAGTTCATCCTTCAAATTTTCATTTTCCTTGATTACATTTTCTAATCTATATAAATTTTTATTCATTTCATCAATTGATTTTAACAATTGTTCATTTGAGGTCTTTAATTCTAATGTAGATTTTTTTAATCACACAAAATCCTTTTCTAGCTGAGAATATTTATCCTTATAAAATTTCATTTTAGAAAAATACTTTTTTCACTCTAAGGTTCATATGCTTAATCAAATCACCATCATCTAAAGCATCAACAACATCATTATCATATACAATTAAGTTCAAGGATTGAGTACCTACCTTATTGAAGTCATTTTCATCATCAATAGCCATGAGACATATATTAGCAATTCATTCCTCCTCTTCTTTTTCTTCTTCACTTGAGAAAGAATCATCCCATGTAGCTTTGAGTATTTTTTCTTTTCCTTATCCCACTTCTTTTTTTTCTACTTGAACCAATCCAATTTGATGTGACTGGATTTGCCAAATTCATAACATTTTACTTCATTCTTTTTATCTTTATTTTTTAAGGAGGATTTAGAAAATATACATGTGTTAGATTTTAATCTTCTCTTTCTCTTCCAATTACTTATTCTTTTTGAAAGCATTGCCATTTCTTCTTCATCGTCACTATCTACATGACTTGAGCTCTCAACTTCTTTGATTACCTTGAGAGCTATTGCTTTCCATTTCTCTTTCTCACCTTATTCTTCTTCCTTTTCATTGTGTAGTTCAAAAGTGAGTAGCTTTCTCACAGGTTCATCAGTTCTCAAGGTGCTAAGGTCATGATCCTCTTCAATATAAGAAACTTTTGGCTCAAAGCTCTTCCTTACTCTAAGATCTCTCAAGATTTTACTATTAATATCACCTTGATTAGATATCTAGCCATATTTCTTTAATTCATTGACAATGACAAGCAAGTGATTTGCCATGTCGGTTACATTTTCGTTGGGCTTTATCTTGAATAACTCATATTCATGTCTATACATTTGCTTCTTGGTGAACCTCATTTGGGTAGTACTCTCATGATAGTTGTCAAAAGTTTTTCAAATGCAATGTGCACAAGTGAAATATTGGACTCTCCCACCTTCTTCTCTTAATATTGAATTCATCAAGATGGAGGTTACTGTATTATTCTTGAACTGATCTTTCACATTGGCACTTGACCATTATGATTTAGAAAGAGAAACTTGGGCACCATTAACTTCATGAGTAGGAGGTTTTCACTCATTTTTAACAAATTCTTATAGCTTAAATCCTTCACTATCTAAGAACAAATATATATTATATTTCCAATAGAAAAAATCCTTTCCATCGAAATAGGGTCTAAGGAATGAATTTAGGTTTACATGTGTGGAGGTGTTTGTTGATTGAATAATTGCCATTTTGGATCAAATTTCACAATTATGTTTAAAGAAATTAATTAGTTCAGATATCAATTGTTGTCCCAATTTAACAACCAATAGGGGGGGGTAAAATATTTGATATGAAGAGTGATGCTAAATTTAAAATTCAAAAGCAAGAAATGAAGAAGATATAGAATAAGATTGAGTAGAGTATAAAAGAAAGAACACAAAGAGTTATAATGGTTCGGATTTACCTTAATCTTACACCCACTTCTTTAACAACTTGTTAAGGTTCCACTGGTCTTGAGTTTTTTCAAGCTTAACTCTAACTTGGTGTTTTTACTAGCTCACACCCAACTATTACAATGGTTTGAGATCAATCCTCACAACCCTTACAAGATTTTTTCCAAGCTCACTGTAACAATCTAAGTGTTTCCAAGCTCACTCTCAAACTTTTAATGGTTTTTAATGCTCACACCCAATACTCAATCAATACAAAAGTAGTTTTAATGCAAAGAAATAAAAGTTATTCAACTTGGCTATTACAGTTATAATCTTAGATAAAAATGAAGTTTCTTAAGGTATTTATATGCTTCAAGTCTTTAACTAGCTGTTTGGAGTAGGAGCTAATATGTTTGATTCTTGTCTCCTATTAAATTATTATCTAGAGCATTTTCATGGTCGAACTTGACCATAGTCTGGTCTTACTTCACTAAGGACAGTCAAAATACTAGTAGTCTGGTCGGAAGATTTGAGTTTATGTCAGACACTCCTCTAACAGTTAGTACACGTGGCTTCCACCAATTGAGTGGAGATATAACGGCTTCTGATTTGAAGAATATTTAAATAGTCCAGTCAGACTTGCATCTGGTCCTGTCGGAATGTTCATGGTATGTTCAATTTCTAGGAGTACCTTTGGTCTAAAACTCTACTGGATGTTTTGGACAAATTCTGCTTCAAAGGTTCGGTCGGCATTTGTGATGGTCCGGTCACACTTATATGGTACTCTGAGAAAATAGGAGTACTTTTGATCGTGAAAATTACTATATGAATTTTCATTTATCACAACCAATGGTGCATTTAGACTTTTCCATGGTCCAAGCGGACTTCCCATGATATGGTGAGATTTTGGGAGTACTCTTTAACGTGAACCT
Organism: Garcia nutans; assembly: GCA_947685225.1. Taxonomy (NCBI): domain Eukaryota; kingdom Viridiplantae; phylum Streptophyta; class Magnoliopsida; order Malpighiales; family Euphorbiaceae; genus Garcia; species Garcia nutans. The sequence goes on from CANTUV010000071.1 coordinate 4,120,580, forward strand.
TTCTGTGTAAATATTGTTCAAGTTAATATCCAAGGTCTAGTCAGTTTTCAATATGGTCTGATCATACCTTTAAAGTTTTCTTCAAAATTTTATCTTTCTACAAAATGTAACTTGATACAAATGTTAGTTTTATTCAATTTGATTGCCTAAGATAAAAAAATAGAGTAATCAAGCCAAGGGTTTGGCTAACAAGAATATTGGTTGAAATGGCTAGGACAATGTTTAATGAGTATGATTTACCATCTGAATTTTGGGCGGAAGCCGTTAATACCACATGTTATAATTCAAATCATGTTTACAAAAGGCATTTAATAAACAAAACTTCTTATGAGCTATGAAATAAAAGAATACCCAAAATTTCATGCCTTAGAGTGTTTGGATGCAAATGCTTTATATTGAATACTAAGGACAATCTTGAAAAATTCTCATCAAAATCGGATGAAGACATATTTTTAGGATATTCATCATCTATCAAAACAGATAGAGTGTTTAATAAGAGAATTCTAGTAGTTGAAGAATCAATGCATGTTGTTTTTCATGAATCCTCTAAACTTGATCAAAGGAAAGGTAGTGTTCTTGATGATTTTGTAGGTACATTTGAACAATAAGAAACAATTAATGTTCCAAAGTATAATCATGATGAACAAGAAGAAGAATCTCAATAGCTATCCAAGGATTGGCAATACAAGAAGGATTATCCAAAAGAACTATTTATTGGTGATACATCAAAAGGAGTAACTACTAGATCTAAACATAAATACTTAGATGTTAATATTGCTTTTGTTTCTCAAATTAAGCCAAGGACCATTGAGGAGGCTCGTAGTGATGAACGTTGGGTAATTGCTATACAAGATGAATTTAACTAATTTGAGAGAAATAATGTGTGAGAACTTATTCCTAAACCTAAAGACCATCTAATTATAGGATGTAAATGGGTATATAGGAATAAGCTTGATAAAAATGGTCTCACTACTGGAAATAAAGCTAGATTAGTAGTCAAAGGCTATAACCAAGAGGAAGGCATTGACTATTTGAATATTGCTTGCATTTGCATGTCACATGAATTTTAAACTTTTTCAAATGGATGTTAAAAGTGTATTTCTAAATGGGTTTATTAATGAGGAAGTTTATGTTAAATAACCTTCTGGTTTTGAAGATTATAAATTTCCAAATCATGTTTTTAAACTTACTAAAGCACTATATGGATTGAAACAATTTTCAAGAGCTTGGTATGATGGACTTAGTACATATTTGCTTGAAAATAGTTTTTCGAAAGGCAAGGTTGACACAACTTTTTTTGTTAAAAAAAATACATAATATTTTAATTGTGCAAATTTATATTGATAACATTATCTTTGGTGCTACTAATAAATCTTTATGCAAGGAATTTGCTTCTTGCATGACTAGAGAATTTGAAATAAGTATGATAGGTGAACTCAAATTCTTCCTTGGACTACAATTTAAGCAATGCATGGATGGGATCTTCATCAACCAATCCAAGTACACAAAGGAACTCCTTAAGAAATTTGGAATGGATGGTTGCAAAATTAGCAAGATTCCAATGATCACATCCTTGAAATTTGATAAAGATGAAAGTGGTAAGATAGTAGATGAGAAGAAATATCGAGGTATCATCATATCACTACTTTACTTAATCGCCTCTAGACCCGATATAATGTATAGTGTATGTTTGTGTGCTAGATTTCAATCATGCCATAGAGAATCACATTTGAATGCCACTACAAGAATTTTGAAATACTTGGATGGTATATTATATTTAGGACTTTGGTATCCTAGAAATACATCATATATTTTAGGCTTTTCGAGTGCGGATATTGCCGGTAGTCTTTTGGATAGAAAAAAATGACCGAGGCATGCCATTTTCTTAGTTAATGTCTAGTTTCTTGGTTTAGCAAGAAATAAGTGTCTGTTGCTCTATCTACCGTGGAAGCCATATATGTTGCTGCATGTTTTTGTTGTACATAAATTTTTTTGATGAAACAACAATTGCTTGATTATGAAAAAACTTTTGATCACATTCCCATTAAATGTGATAACACTAGTGCCATTAACCTATCTAAAAATCTAATTCAACACTCTAGGTCAAAACATATAGATATTAAGCATCATTTCTTAAGAGACAATGTTCAAAACCAAAATATTGTCTTAGAATTCATTGGTACACAAAACCAACTTGCTGATATCTTTATAAAACCCTTAAATACAGAAAGGTTAAACTTATTAAAGCAACACTTAGGAATAATGGATGGAAGCACTTTATTATAGGAATAGGAATGACTTGAAAAACTTATCTTATATGATCTAAATTTTCCATTTGTATCTATTTTTGAGCATACATTGAAGCTTTAAATTAAAACACACAATTTTCATAAAAATCTTAATTTTTGGCTTTTTTCTGATCGGACCACATTAAAGTCTAACCGTACTTATTTGAAAATCCTTGACTTCAAATTTTTTTATAAAAGTATAACCATACCCTCTATGGTTTGACCGAAATATTTTAAAATTTGCTAACCATTGTGCCTAAAATTGAAATCCCGTTCAGTCCCACTATAGTCCGATCGTACTTTCTATGATTTTTTAAAATTTTCCATCAAACTCACAGGAGTCTGACAAAACTTTTGCTCTGGATTCAAAATTTTTTAGCCATTGAAACTTATTCAAAATGTGCAAATTACTCCTCCAGCAGCTATAAACGGCTAGTTCTCAACTAAAACACTATAAATACCCCCTCCCAATATCAGTGTTTGCAACCTTTTATCAAATTATAAACATTCAAACATCAAAACACACAAACTATCTTAAAACTTCTTCTTTCCTTCATCTATTCTATCAATCAAACTCAATGGCTCCCAAAGAAAATAAAATAAAAGCATCAAGAGCTGAAAAAGAGAAGGGAATTGCTGCCTCTTCTCAACAAGAAGAACCACAAAGAAGAAGCCATAAGATAAGATTCAAAGATGATGAAGAAAGACAAAGTTATGTTATCCTTAAAGAAAAAATTATAGAACCAAACTATCTCTTCTCCACCCTCACTCTTGAAACCTTAGGGATTGAAAATGATGTTAGAGGTTATCTCCAAACCTTAGGATGAAAGAAATTTGTGTTTCTTGAGCATGATGACCTTGGTTGGGAGACCTTGACAAAGGAGTTTCTCACAACTTTGGTTGTTAGCAAAAAGAGCACCAACTTCTTAGACTATTATGGGATATCTTTTAGGTTCTTTAACCAAGAATATGATCTTACCTTAGAGAATTTTTTATCTATTTGGGATTTTCAATTAGAAGGAATTTCTCACGTCTTAAACACTAACCTCACTCCTGATGTTCAATTGGAATTTTTAGAAAGAAATTTCTATTGAAACCTCACTTCACAAGCTATCCAATGCCAAGAACCTTAGGACCTTGACCTATTAAATGTTGCATAGGATTATCACATATACAATAAGTGCTAGGGGAGAAAGCAATGAAAAAGTAACACAAAAAGATCTCCTCTTCCTTTATTATCTTATTAGAGGTCAAGTGTAACATCCTCTGACAATTTTCACATGATAATTCTCAAATAAAATTATCAGAGAATATCACTCAATATATTGTCAGAGTCTAATCAAATTAGTGACAAAGTTTCTTTTGAAATTGTCACTAAACAAAAATTTTCAAATAATAATACAATCTGTACAATACAACACTTCTAAATCTAATATTTTAACCAATCTCCAATATCTCTAATAAATTAAATACTAATTATAAATCAGATAATGATCATAAGTCTATCAATCCAAAATAAATATATAATATATTACTGGATTTGATAATCATTCACTAAATTTTAAAACTTCAAACTCTAAATACATATATTCCTTTCTTGTTTACAAATTTGTATAATCTTTCAAATAACCAAAATAAATTGCACATCATATATTTCACAACTTACAAGTACAATATACAAAAAATCTTTATCTATACAATAGATAATTTTTGGGATCTTTATTTTCACTCCTTAACTCACTCCAATGACATGATACCTGCGTGTCAGAAAAATTCTAACACGCTAAGCTTATAGCTTAGTGGTGCTTATATAAATATATTTTGCCACTTAATATTAAAAAATACTTACGAAATTATAGTAATAAAACTCACTTTTAATAAACATTTCAATAAATTAAATATTCTTAATAACAAACCGATGCAATATTTTGATTATACAAAATAATAATTTTAACTTTATAAAATCATCAAACTACACTACACTTTCAGTACTACAGTTTTTATCTTTTTGAAATATTTCATTTAAGACTTACTTTCTCATTTGTTAACATTACTCATATTACACTTAATGTATTTTTCAATAAAGCTCACTTATCAGTTTAATTTAAAGATATTTTCATTCAATTCATAACTTTGGCACTTTGATTTAGTACCATACTTTGGAACACTTTATTTCATATATCACTATATGAACTTTCGATCATTATAACACTTAGAAAGTTATTGATCAATTGAATATTTTGAACATAACATTTATATTCAGTGCTTTAGAACTTTCATTTGAAATATTATTATATACATTATCAATCACTTTCACATTGAAACATTGTAAGTCAATTTTAAATAATTGATTTATAATATTGTTTTGCATTTCTTTCAATACTCATAATACCATATTCATATATTTTTTTCCCTCATATACTGAGCTGTAAATTCTAGGTCTGGATATCAGTCACTGATGACAAATAAATGCCCACTGTAAGGATATGGCCAAAGGTCCACTATAGAGAAAGGGACCAAAGGTCCTCTATGACACAAAGCGTCCACTGATGGCTTAAATGCCAATATCTCTAGGACATAAAAGTGTCTTTTATGGCACTGAGTGTCCACTTTCACTATGGATGTCCACCCTCTAGCTAGCCATTCAACCCATAAATTAGATTTAATATCAGTATAATCAGGCTATGTATTTACATAACATTTGTATCCCATTAATTTAGTTAATCTTATTTATTCCTCAATCATTGTTTTTCAATTTACTTTCACGTTTCCGCTATAATAATGAAATCTAAATAAATTTTCATTTCTATTTATTTAATAGGTTTTGTATGCATATATATATCACTAACTTCATCCACAATACATTATTTTACTAGAAGGGTTAAACTACCTTCAAATCTCACTACGTTCTTTTTCTTTTCACATTATCAATTCCTTTCTTTCTATTGTCATCAATCAGTATCTATCAACTCTTTAACAATTTTATATGCACTCTATAACTTATCTTCAATCACTAAATAATATTACAATCAAGCATATGATGAATATATAGTATGTAATCTCATATTCTTATTTGCAACACTCAATCAATTCTTACAGTTGCTTTTTACTTTCCTTGTCTCGCTCTCCACACCATTTGAAACATCAGTGATTTATCAATCTATATAATTTAACTCTCTAAACACTTCTGTATATAATCAATGAATTATTTTAAATTATCAAACAATATTGCTATCAACTATACACAAGGTATATGGCTTGTATACATTTACCACATGAATTTCCATAAATAAACTAATTACTTTATTCTTCTCTTGAGTTTCTCTAACTCACTCTCTGAACTATTTAAAATCAATAATAATTCATTAGTATATCATTCTTTATATCTTATTTCTCAAATCATCTTATTTCTTCATGAATAATCTAAAATCCACTAATCACTTGTAATCATCTTTTATCCTTTCTATAACCTTACACTCATTTCAAATATCCAATTACATTTATCCATACTCTCCTCACGTTTTCTCCACATCTAAGTTTCATCATTTAATGGATTGATTTCACTTTAATCTTATAAACAATCTTTCATTAATTATAACTATTTCTAAGATATATTCAATAATTCACTACTAATTCCTCCCATAAACCCTACTTTGTGAAGGTATAAAAGGTAGAAATATGCATGGGCAAATGCATGACCGTGCAAGTGATCATACATATCACTACTTCAATTATTTTAAAAGTTTTAAAGAACATAAGTATCCATAGCCAGATGCATGAACATGCAAAAGGTCATGCACATCTCTCTTGAAATTTCTTTTCAAAGTTTCAAAGGATAAAATTTGCACAGGTAGATGCATGGCCATGCGAATGATCATGCATCTCACTGTTAAAATTTCTTCTCAAAGTTTGAAGAATAGAAATATGCACAAACATACGCATGACCATGGAAATGATCATATGCATCTCTGCTAGAATTTCTTTTCAAAATTTTAAGGAACATTAATATGCATAGGCATATTCATGATCATGTGAATGATCATGCATACTATTGCAAGAATTTCTTTTCAAAATTTTATTCAATAAGTTATCAATAATTCAACTCAAATAAATCAAGAAAATATGATCTAACCTTTCAAAGTAGAATCAAATTCAAATCTAAACTTCTATAACCTCAAATTTTCTAAAACTTTAATTTCTTCCATAATCCTAAAATCTTTCAAAACTTATTTTCTTCCTTAACCTTAAATCAACTCATAAATAATTCAATGATGGATTTAACCATTTTTTTAGTTAATAATCAATAAATACACATTTATATATTGCAAGAATAACTTTATTATAACAGAAGTAAAGTTTTATACTCACGTTTTTCACAATTATTCAATATACCATATCTTTCACAAGTAATGTTATTTTATCAATTCACAAATTTCTTTACATAATAAAAATCAAGATCAATTCAATAATTAGCAAAATAACTATAATACAAGCACTAACCTCTTTAGAAATGCTTTTTCATCACTTTTCCCTTTAATTCTTTATTTTGATGATGTTTTTCTTGATAGCTAAAATCCATCAAAACTGGGCTTTTCTACTAATTCTCCATGATTTCTATGGTGAGAAATGGAAGAATAAGAAGAAAATATGAAGATGGAGGTGAAGATGATGGTGTCTATGTATGTGGAAGGGAGTAAAAGAGTCTAGAAGCCCTTTTATAGTATGTAGGGCTTTTATCCAATACACTCACTCATACAATAGTTTCGGTATACTCACTTTTTTTAATTAACTATTACTCCAATTTTAAACCTTGAAACATTGTAAAAATAATTACTTTAGCTACTTTAAAACCCTAATTATCCATATGTCACATCCAAATTATAGCTTAAGTTCATTTCGGGGCTATAAGAGTATTTTCATAATTTTCTACCTCTTTAAAACCTTTTTTAAAAATACCGATATTGTCTATACTCGGATTTAATTTTACATTTATTAAGGCTTAGTCAACCTTAGTATTATTAGTTCCAAATACTTAAACTACACATAATATCATAATCAATCCAATTTACACTCATATATTCACTTAATGCAGAAAAACAGTACTTAAAATTTTTTAGGGCATTACATCAAGCCATCCAAACCAAAAAATTCCTAAATTGACACATTTTTACACATTAAGAAAATCAAATCTTGACTTATTCTTCTCTCTCCTAAATAACACAAATTGCCAAGTATGTTGGTGCACTTACACCAACAAATAAAGCCATTCTCTCCAATCCTGTTGATCCCACAATAAAATTCATAAACATATTTTAAACATGCCAAGTGTATTAGGGATGATAATGGGACATATGTCTATCTTTTAGGAGCATTAGGTGCTAGAGCCCAACAAAGAAAAAGACTTAGGATTGTAGAAAGGTGAAAAGACATTCAAAATTGAATTTCCTAGAACTCCAACCACAAGACCTCAATCCTTTATCCTTCAACTTTTTCAAGATATTTATGGTCAAGTAAGCTCTCAAGGAACAAGAATTGATATCCTTGCCAACCAAATCTCTCATCTTCATCTTGACATTTAACAAATTCAAGAAGCTTTGGAACTACCAAAATGTTTTGATGGTGAACTAAGCTTATCTCCTTCAATCCAGAGCTCTAGTCCTCATGAAGAATAAAGTGAAGTTATTGTGTCTCACCCAAGGGAAGAGGAAGAGGAAGAGGAAGGGGATCAAGAAGAAGAAGGAGATGAAGAAGAAGAAGGGGATGAAGGAAGTGACGACGATGACTAAAATGATTAAAGCTTAATTTATCATTTATCATTTCATTATACTTTTGTCTGTTTAATGATTTCAATATTGTTCTTGTGTTTGTTTAAATGAGTGTTTTTGAATAAATGCTTCATTTTTAATGAATTGAAATTATTTAACTTTTTTGGTTTGAATGTTTCTTTTTGCCTTTGTCAAAGGGGGAGAAATGAATTGAATCAATTGACATGAAAACATTAAAAGAACAATTGCATAACACATAACACAAACTCAATTTACATGAAGCACTTATTAAAGGGGGGAGAAAATCAACTTAATTTTACTTAAACACACTTTGAATTCAATTTAATTGCCAAAGTCAAAAAGGGAGGAGATTGTTAACCAAACCCTTGGCATGATTACTCTATTTTTTTATCTTAGGCAATCAAATTAGATAGAGCTAACATTTGTATCAAGTTACACTTTGCAGGAAGATAAAATTTTGAAGAAAACTTAAAAGGTACGATCAGACCACACTGAAGATCAACCAGACCCTTGATATCAACATAAACATTATTTACCCATAAAAGTTCACGGTGGACAGTACTCCTAAAATCTCACCAAACCATTGGCAGTCCACTCGGGCCATGGACACGTCCGACCGCACCATTGGTTGTGATAAATGGAAATTCACACAGTAAGTTTCACGATCAAAAGTACTCTCATTTTCTTAGAGTACCATAGAAGTCTGACCTAACCATCACTAATGCCGACTGGACCTTTGAAGAAGAATTTGTCCAAAACATCCAGTAGAGTTTCCGACCATGAACATTTCAACCGGACCTGATGCAACTTCGACCAGACTATTTAAATATTCTTCAAATCAGAACCTGTTATATCTCCACTCAATTAGTGGAAGCCACGTGTACCAACCGTTAGAGGAGCATCTGATAGAAACTTAAATCTTCCGACCGAACCAGAATTATTTAGACTAGCCTTATTAAAGTACGACCGGAGCATGGACAAGTCCAACTTTGAAATTGTTCTGGAAAATAATTTAGTGGGAGACAAGAATCAAATATGTTGGCTCCTACCCCAAACTACTAGTTGAAAACTTGAAGGCTAGAAATACCTCAAGAAACATCATTTTTGTGTAAGATTGTAATTGTAATTTATAAGTTTAACAACTTTTATTTCTTTGCATCAAAATTATATTTGTATTGATTAAGTGTTGGGTATGAGGATTAAACACCATTAAAAGTTTGATTGTAAGCCTGAAACACTTAGGTTGTTAGAGTAAGCCTGAAAAAACTCTTATAAGGGTTGTGAGGATTGATCTCAAACTGGTATAATAGTTTGGTGTGAGCTAGTGAAAACACCAAGTTAGAGTTAAGCTTATAAAAACTCAAGACTAGTAGAACATTAACAAGTTATTAAGGAATTGAACATAGGATTAAAGTAAATCCAAACCACTATAACTCTTTATGTACTTTCTTCTATACTCTACTCAATCTTCTTCTACATCTTCTTCATCTTTTGCTTTTGAATTTTAAATTTACCATCACTCTTCATATCAACCAATTCACTCCCCCCTCCTCTTGGTTGTTAATTTGGGACAACAAAATTAAACAAAAAAATAATTAAAAATCTACTAAATATTTTAAAAACAATTATCAATATATCTTAGAAATCAAATCTTAACAAACCAAATCAAACTTTGAATCAATTCTTCAACAAAAACTGACAATGAGTTATGAGAAATTGAAGTGGCATAAAGGAATCAAATTGAAATGAAACCATTCATGACAAGTTAAATGTGCTTCATCTTAAACAAAGATAAAAATGAATCTGTAATACTTTTCTCTGCCTTGCATATACTAAAAATTGCACCACTAAGATACTTTGATAGACAATACTTCAAGCTACAAAGACAACCTGTTATAAAGCAAGCTTGTATTAACCCTTGTACCAATATATATTGTTGCAACTAGGAAATTAAAGAGTAAAAATTATAGACTTAGAAAAATAGAAGAAGAAATTTAGAAGATCTTTTCTCTCATATATTAAAAGTAGATAAACTTAGCCTATATATACTAGTTCAAATACCCTTTAAACTTCAATAATTTAATTCTTAACATAATTTACTAAGAACTTTATCCATTAGCACAACTTACTGAGGGTTCTTAATTATATCAAGTTTATGTATTTTCTATAACATATTGAACCACACATTTCATTAATCTAGACATATTAATCCAAAAAAAACAATAAATGATTAATTAATAAGATAATTTAAATCAATTTTCAAGAAAGCCCCATTAATTCTAACACTCCTCCTTGAGACTTTTCTCGCCAATTCCAATTAAATCCTTTAGTTCTTCAAATCTGCAATGAGGTAAAGTTTTTGTCATAATAATAGCTAGTTGCATTTTTTATCTGCAATAAATTAACTTGATTCTTCTTTCAACTTCCATTAGGAAATGATACAAATGAAACTTAACTTTCATGTGTTATATTCTTCCATGTTGAACCGGATTTTAACTAATAGCTATTATTGATTTACTGTCACAATAAATCATAGAAGGACCTTGTTGTTCCAACCCTATTTCTACTATAGCAACTTTAGAACCCAAATTGCTTGGTTTGTTCCTGAAGTTATTGCAATATACTCAACTTCCGTAATAAACTAAGAAACAACTTCTTACTTTTTAGAATTCTAAAAAAATGGCCCTAGGCCTAGGGACAACAAATAACCGCTTGTGCTCTTGTCATCATCAAAACTGCTTGCCTAGTCACTATCAACTATCCTCTAAGTCTAGTTTCTTTTTCTTTTTCTTTTTCTTTTTCTTTTTGATGTGGAACGGAGAGCTCTAACTTTTATGGAGCAATTTGATAGAAAATTGTTCTACTGGCAGTTTGGCAATTACTGTCAAAAATTGAAGTTGCAAACTGTGCATTATATGGGCCTAGCCCAATGGGAAATGGGCCAACGAGTTTTATTGTTATGACAAATTACTGCATATTTTTATTTTTTTATTTGGAATCCATGGATCGAGGTGCCTTTTAGGTATTTTGTTTACCTCATTGAATAATATCTTTCTATATTTATAATCGCATTTATTTTGGCAATTTATTGCATTTTTGAGAACTTTTCTTATTTAGAATTCGGGTTTTATATAAATATAATACTATATAATGTAATGTTTGAAAGAGTGTATACAATTTTGGAATATTCAATAATATTTTAAAGAGAATATTTATCTCTTTATGTCTATTTTCCTGGGAATTCTTAGACTAACCAAGAATAGTACTTATTATCCGTTGAATCATTTATTTTCACTACATCATTTTCCTTTTCCTTTTCCTTTTTCATAAAATATGCCAAATGTAACACTCCTATACCCCGTATACGTATACAGCATGCTAATACGATCGTAATATATGTATACTGAATATAGAAATGCCACGGTTTACTAAACAAATGACTCATTTCTTTATACAAAAATATACATAAACTTAAACACAATAAATACAACATTTATTTATTATGCAACGGAAAATATAGTTATATTTACAAATACAAATACATCAAAAATAAACTTTTTCAAAACATAAAGTTTATATATATTTGGCAGTCAGTCTTTGATCTTTAAGCCCACTATCCACACTTCAGAATCTAAACTTGACTTGGCCTAGAGGAACTCTCCGGTTCTACCCTGTCACCTGCGCGATGAACCACAATCGCGCTAAGCCATAGGCTTAGTGGTACAACCCACAATGATAATATGTTTCAATGCAATGCCAATATCATATGTTCAAACATTATAAACAATACATAAGAATATCACATTTCAAAGTCTTACATTGAATCTCATTATTCATTTGATTCACCATTTATAAATCACATTTAAAAAAAGACAAGCATGGGCCCAAAAGACACTAATATGTTATTCAAAGTTCAGAGTTACTGCTTTGGTCCATAATCACAATCATCAAGCCCGTAGGCGATATATATATATCTCTATCCATGGATAGTGTAACAGACCCAGTCTCTTAGACCTCAACCCGGCTAAACTCGAGGAGATCCTCAACCCGGCTAGACTGTTACTATTTTTGAGGCTTACGACCCAGTCTTTTCACCCCAAAAACATCACATTTCACATATTTCACATTTTTCAACTGGAATCGGCTTACGACCCGGTCTTTTCACCTATCCAGTGATTCATAGGCATGCCGCCAAACTCAGAACTCTGAAAATTGAATAACATATTAATCACACAATTGTTTCACTTATCTCTTTATCAATCTCTTTCTCAATTCATTTCTCATTTCATTTCTCCTTTCATATTCCATAATCAAATAGGCAACCATGCCCCAATTATTTCATTTACATTGTCATAGCCAACCACAATGGCTTCATGTCACATCATATCTCAATTCACAGTAAGGCAATTCATCATTAAAGTATTCATAATCAATTGCATTGAACATACATTTCATATTTCATCATATCACCATATCTTTCACATTTTCAACATACATTCCACAAAGTTCACTTTATGCAAAACATAACATTATTAATATGCATCAACAATGCAATAGATTACTTAACACATTTACAATCAAATGTGTTAAGTCTCAAGATCATATAAAGGTATGCAATAATGTAGGGTTTGTACTTACCTCCAAAAGCAATTCACACACAACACTAAACTCCTCTTCCAAGAATCCTTCAACACTTGGATTAGGACAACTCAAACTCTTCACAACCTAATCCAAAAGGAATAATACACATGAGATAATAAGGCTAAGAAACAACTAGGGCAAACTCTACACATGACACGCTCAACAACACGGCGTGTCCCTGACCGTGCCCTAACTCCACAACATAGAAGCTTTGACACGCTCAGAATCACGGGCGTGTCACTGAATGTGTAATACATTCTGTCTCACAGAAACATTAACACGTCCAACAACACGGACGTGTTCATGGCCGTGTCAATCCACCAACATCACAGTAGCTATGACACGCTCAGTGACATGGGCGTGTCACTGCTCGTGTCACCCATCCAAGAACACAAAACCATTGACAGGCCCAAAGACCTGGCCGTGCTCATGGGCGTGTCAGGCCAAAAATACATATTCCGGCAACATCAACACTACATCCAACAAACCTCTTACTTCCACCATTTTCCACTTCAAACAAACTTAACTAAACAAACCCATAAACCATAATAACTTGCAAAAACACCAAAACAATTCAAAACATACCTCAAACTCAAATCATAATCATCACCACAAACCCAAAACACAACCACAACACTTACTCTTCCAACAATCTTACTCTTTTCTTTAATCAAACCCCAAAAATCCAAAATCAATTGAACCAAACACTCTTAAACACACCACAATCAAACAAACACATATCAACCATAACCTCAACTCATAAACTCAAAGAAAATCAAAGAATCAAGTGGAAAACTTACCAAAGATGAAGAAACTCTTAAATTTCCAAATTGATCACTTGAAAACTTCCTTCAATCTTGAGTTTAAAATATCAAATATCTCTCTCTTGCTCTCTTGCTATGGAGCTGCCGGCCAAAAGAAAAGAAAAGAAAAGAAGAAGAAGATACACGAAGAAGAAAGAAAGAAAGAAGAAAACAAAGTCAAACACTCAACCTTCTCTCTCCTCAAAACCCTCTCCACCAAGAAATTAACTATTAAAATATTCCAAATATCTTCTTCCACTCATAAATACAATTTCCTTTTAATTAATTTAAAATAATTAATTAATCTTCTTTGACTTCCACATTTTGACTTGTATATATGTTGTATATATTTCCATATATACAACATATACACTTTCTTCACTTCTTTTCTCTTTCCAATAAACACATATATTAAATCCAAATAAAACAACAATTATACCAAAACTTTTAGGGTGTACTTTGGGATATTATAATTCTCCCCCTCTAAAAAGAAATTTCGTCCTCGAAATTACCTGATCTCATGTCTGAAACAATTGAGGATATTGATCTTGCATCGCTTGCTCACTCTCCCAAGTTGACTCTTCTCTACCATGATTCTTCCAAAGAACCTTCACAATTGGCACTTTCTTATGTCTCAACTCTTTCATTCCATATGCCAAAATAGCAACTGGTTCTTCTTCAAAAGTCAGCTCCGGACTCACCTCAATAAATTCAGCGGACAGAACGTGAGATGAGTCAGATCTGTACCTCCTCAGCATAGAAACATGGAAGACATTGTGAATTCTATCCAACTCGGGCGGCAAAGCAAGACGATAAGCAACTGGTCCAACTCTTTCTAATATCTCATATGGTCCAATAAAACGAGGACTTAACTTCCCTTTTCAACCAAATCTTAAAATCTTTTTCCACGGAAACACTTTCAAAAATACTTTATCTCCAACATCAAACTTTATGTCTCTCCTCTTCAAATCTGAATAAGATTTCTGCCGATTTGAAGCTACTTTTAATCGATCCCGAATTATCTTCACTTTCTCTTCCGTCTCTTTAACCAAATCAGGACCAATCAATTTGCCTTCCCCAACTTCATTCCAACACAGAGGCATTCTGCATCTTCTACCATACAATGCTTCATAAGGTGCCATACCAATATTGGATTGATGACTGTTGCTGTAAGCAAATTCCATAAGTGGCATAAATCTGTCCCAACTTCCTGAAAAATCAATGACACAACTTCTCAACATATCCTCAATAATCTGTATCACTCTTTCTGACTGCCCATCTGTCTGTGGATGAAAAGCAGTACTAAAGTGCAGTCGAGAACCCAATGCACCATGCAAACTCTTCCAAAACCTTGAAGTGAACCGGGGATCTCGATCAGATACTAAAGAAATCGGGACTCCATGCAACTTCACTATCTCACTGATATACAGCTCAGCCAGTCTCTCAAGAGAATAGTCCATTCTAACTGGAAGAAAATGAGCTGTCTTTGTTAACCGATCAACAATCACCCAGATAGCATCATGCTTCTTCTAAGTCAATGGCAAACCAGATACAAAATCCATTGTCACTCTCTCCTATTTCCATTCAGGCACTGTTAAAGGTTGAAGCAACCCTGTTGGAACTTGATGCTCAGCTTTTACCCTTTGACACGTGAGACACTTGGATACAAACTACGCTATGTCTCTCTTCGTACCTGACCACCAATAATGCTGTTTCAAATCCTGATACATCTTTGTACTCCCAGGGTGCATAGCAAAGACCGATTGGTGTGCTTCCTCTAAAATAGTTCTTCTCAAACTTGCATCATCAGGAACACATAATCTATTCTTGAACCAAAGGCTACCATCACTTTTCACATGGAAATCTCGGCTCCCTCCATTTTGGCAATCTGAAATAATTTTCTGAATTTTCTCATCTACCAATTGAGCCTCCCTTATCTGGTCCAACAACATCAGTCTCAAATGCAACTGAGCTAACAATGCACCATCATCACATGATTCAAAACTGGCATGCAACGCTCTCAACTCAACAAGCAATGAGAGCGAATAAACAGACAAACCTGCCAAAGACTTTCGACTCAAGGCATCAGCAACAACATTTGCCTTACCAGGATGATAGTCAATCAAACAGTCGTAGTCTTTGATCAATTCCAACCATCGTCTTTGCCGAAGATTAAGCTCTCTTTGAACCCCCAAATATTTCAAACTCTTATGATCCGTATAAATAAAACACTTCTCCCCATACAAGTAGTGTCGCCAAATCTTCAAAGCAAACACTATAGCTGCCAACTCCAAATCATGCGTCGGATAATTAAGCTCATGCGGCTTCAACTGCCGAGAAGCATAAGCTATAACTTTACCTTCCTGCATCAAAACACAACCTAAACCATTATGTGAAGCATCACTGTAAATCACATACGGTTTATCTTCCACAGGCAAAGTAAGAACAAGTGCTTGAGTCAACATTTTTTTCAACTGCTCAAAACTAGCTTGACACTGATCTGTCCACACAAATTTGACTCCCTTTCACAGTAATCTGGTGAGTGGAGTAGCTATCAAAGAAAAACCTTTCACAAAGCGTCGATAATAGCCTGCCAAACCCAGAAAACTTTTAACTTCAGTTACAGACTTCGGTGGACTCCAATTCAAAATAGCTTCAACTTTACTTGGATCAACTCTTATACCATCTGCTGAAACTATATGACCGAGAAAAGTCACTTGATCAAGCCAAAACTCACACTTCGACAGCTTAGCATACAATTGCTTCTCTCTCAATGTCTGCAACACAATCCTCAAATGCTTGTCATGCTCCTCTTCATTACGCGAATACACCAAAATATCGTCAATGAAGACCACCACAAACTGATTTAGATAGGGTCTAAACACCTTATTCATCAAATCCATAAAAGCTGCAGGTGCATTCGTCAATCCAAAAGGCATCACTAAAAACTCATAATGCCCATACCTTGTGCGGAAAGCTGTCTTAGAAACATCTTCAGCTCTGAATCTCAACTGATGGTACCCTGATCTCAAATCAATCTTGGAAAACACTGCTGCTCCCTTTAATTGATCAAAGAGATCATCAATCCTAGGCAAATGATACTTATTCTTGATAGTCACTTTATTCAATTGCCTATAATCGATGCACAATCTCAAAGTACTATCCTTCTTCTTTACAAACAAAACAAGAGCTCCCCACGGAGAAACACTAGGGCGAATAAACCCTTTATCCAACAACTCCTGCAACTGCACCTTCAACTCTCTCAACTCCGTAGGTGCCATTCGATAAGGAGTAATAGAGATGGGAGTGGTACCAGATAACAATTCAATACCAAACTCAACCTCTCTCTCAGGAGGTAACCCTGGCAACTCCTTAGGAAATACATCTGGAAATTCCGCAACTGTGGGTATACTATCAAGTTGAGAACCCACTACTCTAGTATCCACAACATGAGCAAGATAAGCATCACACCCTTTCCTAATCAGCTTCCTAGCTGTAACAGCTGAAACAAACAAGGATGCAAGTTGTCTCAGCTCACTAGACACCATCACACTTCTACCACACTGGTTCTCAGAGTAACACACTTCTTTTGACAGTCTACCACAGCTCCATGCTTAGACAACCAATCCATGCCTAAGATCAAATCATACTCCTTAAAAGGCATTTCAATCAAATCACCCAAAAACTCCTCACCTTGCACCACAACTGCACTATCCCGATGCACATTACTCACCACAACACTATGTCCTAAAGAATTTGTCACCAAGACATCAAATCCTAAGGACTCTGAAAGCAATTTAGATACAAGCAATATGGATGCACTTATGTATGAATGAGTAGATCTTGAATCAATCAAAGCAAGAACTGCAATATCAAATAAAGAAAATGTACCCGCTATAACTGCTGAAGCATCCAGCTGCCTCTGCATCACATATACTCTATGAGAAGACCCAGCCTCATTTGGCCTACTGCCTCTGGATGAAGATCCTCCTCTCTGACTAAAACCAGGTCTACCACCTCTACTGAAACCTCTGCCCCCTCGACCACCTCTGCTGACACTGGGTTGAGAAACTGCAGTATCAATCTGTCTATCATCCTGTGGCTCAGGACACTCTCTAATGAAATGGTCAGATGATCCACATCTGAAACACACAGCTGATCCACCAATCTTCCAACAAACACCCCCATGTATCCTACCACAATGGGCACATACAGGTGGAGTAGATCTCTGAACCACTGGAGTCGGAGCACTCGCTACAGAAACTGTAGGTCTCGGTCTCTGTCTCTGATATTGAACTGACCTACCAGACTGCCTCTGGCTTCTACTGACTCTTGGAATAAAACTTCCTCTGCCTCTCTTCATAGATGAAGACCCTGCCTCAAACTGGGGTCTCCTAACTCTGGTCTCTTCCTCGGTAGCAGCTGCTGCTATGCCCTGTACTCTCTCAACACTTCTGGCTGCTGTAACCAATTGAGAAAAATCCTGGTATCGAGAACCAGCAACAATGCACATAATAGAGGGCCTCAACCCCTCCTCAAACCTCCTGCACTGATCAATCTCATCGGAAATAATCCCACCGGCATAGTGACTCAACCAGATGAACTCTATCTCATACTCTGTCACTGTCCGGTTATCTTGTCTCAAATTCAGAAATTTCATGTTCTTAACATCTTTACTCCCTCAGAGTATATTTCTACTCAAACTCCCTCAGAAAATCGTTATAAGATAATGTAGGTGGATCATCCATGGCATGAGGAACCGTCTTCCACCAATCATAAGCATCTTTCTGAAGAAGAGATCTTGCATAATCAAATTTCTCATCAGGAGTAGCTTGCAACTGGATAAATACCCTCTGCACTCTATCCAACCACTGCTCAGCTACTGCAGGATCTGTAGTACCCAAGAAATCCTCAGCTCCATACTTCCTCAATTTATCATAATGCCTCACCGGCACTTAAGGTTGTGGTGGCGGTGGTGGCTGCTGTACGGGAGCTCTCCTTAACAATTCTACCATATGCCGTAACCAACCCGGCGGAACCTCATCAGCAGTTGATCTCCCTGGCACAGGAGCAGGGGCCTCACTAACTCTATCAACCCTAGCTCCATCTCTACCCTCTTCAGGAGCTACACTCTCAGCACTACCTTCTACGGACTGACGTGACTGAGACGCCATCACTACCTATATCTGCAAACACAGCAGAATATACCTCATTAAAAATCAAAGACTGCCAACAACAAAACAAGTATAAAAACCAACTTTTAAAATCAAAATATTCTTTTTCTTACAATTGACCTAGGTTGAGAATCTCAAACCTAGGCTCTGATACCAAAACAATTGTAACACTCCTATACCCCGTATACGTATACAGCATGCTAATACAATCGTAATATACGTATACTGAATATAGAAATGTCACGGTTTACTAAACAAATGACTCATTTCTTTATACAAAAATATACATAAACTTAAACACAATAAATACAACATTTATTTATTACACAATGGAAAATATAGTTATATTTACAAATACAAATACATCAAAAACAAACTTTTTCAAAACATAAAGTTTATATATATTTGGCAGTCAGTCTTTGATCTTTAAGCCCACTATCCACACTTCAGAATCTAAACTTGACTTGGCCTAGAGGAACTCTCCGGTTCTACCCTGTCACCTGCGCGATGAACCACAATCGCGCTAAGCCATAGGCTTAGTGGTACAACCCACAATGATAATATGTTTCAATGCAATGCCAATATCATATGTTCAAACATTATAAACAATACATAAGAATATCACATTTCAAAGTCTTACATTGAATCTCATTATTCATTTGATTCACCATTTATAAATCACATTTAAAAAAAGACAAGCATGAGCCCAAAAGACACTAATATGTTATTCAAAGTTCAGAGTTACTGCTTTGGTCCATAATCACAATCATCAAGCCCGTAGGCGATATATATATATCTCTATCCATGGATAGTGTAACAGACCCAGTCTCTAGGACCCTCAACCCGGCTAAACTCGAGGAGATCCTCAACCCGGCTAGACTGTTACTGTTTTTGAGGCTTACGACCCAGTCTTTTCACCCCAAAAACATCACATTTCACATTTTTCACATTTTTCAACTGGAATTGGCTTACGACCCGGTCTTTTCACCTATCCAGTGATTCATAGGCATGCCGCCAAAATCAGAACTCTGAAAATTGAATAACATATTAATCACACAATTATTTCACTTATCTCTTTATCAATCTCTTTCTCAATTCATTTCTCATTTCATTTCTCCTTTCATATTCCATAATCAAATAGGCAACCATGCCCCAATTATTTCATTTACATTGTCATAGCCAACCACAATGGCTTCATGTCACATCATATCTCAATTCACAGTAAGGCAATTCATCATTAAAGTATTCATAATCAATTGCATTGAACATACATTTCATATTTCATCATATCACCATATCTTTCACATTTTCAACATACATTCCACAAAGTTCACTTTATGCAAAACATAACATTATTAATATGCATCAACAATGCAATAGATTACTTAACACATTTACAATCAAATGTGTTAAGTCTCAAGATCATATAAAGGTATGCAATAATGTAGGGTTTGTACTTACCTCCAAAATCAATTCACACACAACACTAAACTCCTCTTCCAAGAATCCTTCAACACTTGGATTAGGAAAACTCAAACTCTTCACAACCTAATCCAAAATGAATAATACACATGAGATAATAAGGCTAAGAAACAACTAGGGCAAACTCCACACATGACACGCTCAACAATACGGTGTGTCCCTGACCGTGCCCTAACTCCACAACACAGAAGCTTTGACACGCTCAGAATCACGGGCGTGTCACTGAACGTGTAATACATTCTGTCTCACAGAAACATTAACACGTCCAACAACACGGACGTGTTCATGGCTGTGTCAATCCACCAACATCACAGTAGCTATGACACGCTCAGTGACATGGGCGTGTCACTGCTCGTGTCACCCATCTAAGAACACAGGACCATTGACACGCTCAAAGACCTGGCCGTACTCATGGGCGTGTCAGGCCAAAAATACATATTCCGGCAACATCAACACTACATCCAATAAACCTCTTACTTCCACCATTTTCCACTTCAAACAAACTTAACTAAACACACCCATAAACCATAATAACTTGCAAAAACACCAAAATAATTCAAAACATACCTCAAACTCAAATCATAATCATCACCACAAACCCAAAACACAACTACAACACTTACTCTTCCAACAATCTTACTCTTTCCTTTAATCAAACCCTAAAAATCCAAAATCAATTAAACCAAACACTCTTAAACACACCACAATCAAACAAACACATATCAACCACAACCTCAACTCATAAACTCAAAGAAAATCAAAGAATCAAGTGGAAAACTTACCAAAGATGAAGAAACTCTTAAATTTCCAACTTGATCACTTGAAAACTTCCTTCAATCTTGAGTTTAGAAGATCAAATCTCTCTCTCTTGCTCTCTTGCTATGGAGCTGCCTGCCAAAAGAAAAGAAAAGGAAAGAAGAAGAAGATACACGAAGAAGAAAGAAAGAAAGAAGAAAAGAAAGAAAACAAAGTCAAACACTCAACCTTCTCTCTCCTCAAAACCCTCTCCACCAAGCAATTAACTATTAAAATATTCAAATATCTTCTTCCACTCATAAATACAATTTCCTTTTAATTAATTTAAAATAATTAATTAATCTTCTTTGACTTCAACATTTTGACTTGTATATATATTGTATATATTTCCATATATACAACATATACACTTTCTTCACTTCTTTTCTCTTTCCAATAAACACATATATTAAATCCAAATAAAACAACAATTATATCAAAACTTTTAGGGTGTACTTTGGGATATTACACCAAAATCAATTGTTCCTTTGATTTACCTCAAAACTGTCAGCATTTAGATAAACCTTGCTAGGAGAGTCCACAAACTTGGAAAGTAGGCTTGTGGAGACATAAGATCTGGCCTTGATGCAGTCAGATTAGTAGACTACCAATTATGCTTCTGTATTCAATTACATTAACTTTTTCTCATCCAAAACTTCTCATTTTATGCTAGAGGAGTTAACATGGGTTTGCTTTTTTTTTTTTTTCCAACTTGATCTTCTTCAAAACATCCCAAGCATATTTGTTTGAGTTAAAATTATGCTATTTGACTGTTGGTGTATTTCCATGCCTAAAAAGTAATTCTTCATGCGTAAATTAAAGATTTCAAAGTCAGTTTCCATTTGATTTTTGAATTCCAACAATAAATCAATATCATTGCTAGTTTCTGGCATGTCATCCACATAAATAGATAGTACAAGTTTCCTCCTATATTCTAGAAATTTAAAATACAATGTTGCTTTATTTTCACTCCTCTTGAAAAATGCATCAATTCTTGCATACCAGGCTCTTGGAGCCCATTTCAATCCATAAAGAGCTTTGTCGAGTCTATAGACTTTATCTTTATCGCTTTTATCCACAATGCCTTCTGGTTAATGAATGTAAATATCCTCCTTAAGCATACCATTTAAGAAAGCTAAATAGACATCTAAATGAAAAACTTTCCAGCAACTTTCAACGGTAACTACTAGAAGTAATCTAATTGTGTCATGCATTGATACTGGAGCAAATGTGTAATTATATTTATATATAAATGAACTTATATATATTTAGTTTGAACATATATTTATCTCTCAATACATTTTTATAACTTAAAACATATATATATATATATAAAAATGTATCTCACTCGTATTGTATCCTTATTTTTTTAAGAATTATTGTACCGACATGTCTATATCGTATCATGTTCGTTTCTCTTGTCCATATATGTGCTTCATAGGTAAAAGGAGAATTTAAACTATTTATCAATTTTCTTTTTGAAATCCACTGGCCCTCATTTTTTTTTTCAATTATATGCATCAGCGCCTTGTTTTTTTTTATTTCTAAGTTTTTCTTTAGTGTTTTTAATGTTTTTCTATTTTAATTTTTTTTCTTTTTTTTTTGTTTATGTTTATGTGTTTTTACTCATAAATAATTTTTTATTTTATTCCCAATATACATATAAAAATACAAATATACAACATATAAATAACATATATAGAAAACATACATAATACAATATACACTAAACATATATGTAATATCTACCTAATATCTATAGAATTTATTTATCTTTTTAAATTTTATTTTTCAAATTTTTATGCACAACATTCATATAATATATACACAACATACATAACAAATGTATAGCATTTATACAATATCTATGTAACATTTATATAAATATACAAAACATACACACAATATCTACACAATATTTACATAACAAAATTAATATTTTTTAACTTTATTTTTATTTTTATAATATATAAAAGTAGTTTAAATTTTCATGATTTATATTAATATATTTTTATATACTTTGCTCTTATATTATTTTTTATAAGAATTATTTGTAATCAAAACTAACATTTTTTCTTTATAAAAATTAATATATTTTATATGTTTAAAATATAATTTAAAATATTAATTTTATTTATTTTATTAGAATATATTTATTTACTAGTAAAGTTTGAAAAAATAAATGAAAATTAAAGTAAAATATTATTTGTAGTGAGAGATGAGGTATTTGTAAAAAAAAAAAACTTGTTTTAGTATGGAATGAGGTAATTTGAAAATTTACTCCAATTTTTTTTTTAAAGTGTAAATATAATACAATATTTTTTAAGAAAAAAAGTTTAGTTTTAGGGGGTAGTTTTGTAAAAACTCCTAGATAAAAGTTAAAGCCTTGCAAGATGTGGGTTAACTTCTAGTAAACCAAGAAGTTAGCTAGAAATGACTACAATTGAATCCTAAACCAAACTTGATTTCGTAAAGAGTGGAGATATTTACACTCCACAAAAACACTAAATATACCACCTAAAATATTTTTCGTAAAATATCCACAAAGAAAATTACATTAAAGGATATATGGAATTACAATATTTACAATTATATCTTTATTTTTACACTTCATCTTCTCAAGTTACTATTCACACCTTATCCTGAACCCTAAAACTAGTTCAATCCATTTCATTTCTTCCATTTTTTCACATTTCTAACTTTCAAATATTCTTCATCCCCCACTTTAATTACTTCCTACTCTTTTATTGTTTAAAGTTGTAAAAAAAGATATGGATTATGAGTCTTTTAAAGAGTTTAAGTATTTAGTGATTTAAAGCAATGTAAATAAAGTTAAGTGATTTTAGAATTAGGCTAGTTCTGACAAAGGTGATTATACAATTAAATATATTTAGTTGCATATTATTAAATATTTTAGTTTGTTCATTAAATAGTAGCTAAAAATAAATATTTAGCTACGATTCAATGAATTATTACCAAAGTTAAGCTCTCATTTGCTGAATATATTTTATTATTCAGTTGATGCTGATGTAATATTAATTTTGTATAGTTTTATCTTGCTGGACAAAAAAAAGATTTTATATCACTATGCTATTGAATAAGAGATTATATTCATTAAGCGATTGCTAAATAATTATAAATCAATTGTGATTAATGTTTGAAAATTCATATCAAAATATGTGTAGTATATGAAATTAAATGAAGAAAGATTTACCTCCGACCAAACTTCAAAAATTTTGAAGAAAAAAACTCAAAAATATTGTCTAATTTTTTTTTGTTTTATTCTTTTTCTTTCTTAAAAGTAGAGGTTGATAAATAACTCTAAATAAAATCCTAATATCTTCTTAAATAACATTTTACCCATCAATCATACATCTAAATTTTAAACCTTCACAAATTTGACACTAATAATTAAAATTATAAAATAATCCTAAAATTTAAATATTCTCTAATTATACTACTGAAATAAAGCAAATGAAAGATGAATTTAAAGCTAAAAAACACAATAAGAAGAATAGAATCCACCACACTCTTGCTATACTGTTAGTTTTTCCTATGTTGAGAGAAAAAACAAAATGCGAGAGAAAAAAAATGAAGACCTTGATTTTTTTGCGAGAGGTTTTAATTGGTAGAATATGCAAATGAAAAATTAGATATAATAAAATAAAAGATATTAAGGATAAAAAAAATAAATTTTAAATTTTATAATAAAGGTATATTAATAAATTATGATGTGTTTAGTATTTATCATATACAATTTAAATATTCCCACCCTTTTGTAAATGCTAAAGTTGAAAGTTTTTAAGGATAAAAAATTAAATTTTAAATTTTATAATAAAGGTATATTAATAAATTATGATGTGTTTCGTATTTATCATGTAAAATGTAAATATTCCCACCGTTTTGTAAATGCTAAAGTTGAAAGTTATTAAGGATAAAAAAAATAAATTTTAAATTTTATAATAAAAGGTATATTAATAAATTATGATGTGTTTAGTATTTATCATATACAATTTAAATATTCCCACCCTTTTGTAAATGCTAAAGTTGAAAGTTATTAAGGATAAAAAAATTAAATTTTAAATTTTATAATAAAGGTATATTAATAAATTATGATGTGTTTCGTATTTATTATGTAAAATGTAAATATTCCCACCCTTTTGTAAATGCTAAAGTTGAAAGTTATTAAGGATAAAAAATTAAATTTTAAATTTTATAATAAAAGGTATACTAATAAATTATGATGTGTTTAGTATTTATCATATACTCCCTCCGTATTATTTATATAGAAAAAATTTTCTTTTTTAGTGTATCTTTTATATAGAAAATATGTCATTTTAGATAAATTTTGGAAAGTGAAATGAGACAAAATATCATTTATACCCTTGCATTAAAAGTTTAATTTGAGGGATGTTTTTTTAGGGGTATTTAAGTAAATAGATATGGAAAAAGTAAAATTTTCTTAATTTTCGTGTCCATTTTACTTTTTCTATGTAAATGATACGGAGAGAGTACAATTTAAATATTCCCACCCTTTTGTAAATGCTAAAGTTGAAAGTTATTAAGGATAAAAAATTAAAATTTAAATTTTATAATAAAGGTATATTAATAAATTATGATGTGTTTCGTATTTATCATGTAAAATGTAAATATTCCCACCCTTTTGTAAATGCCAAAGTGAAAGTTATGGAAAAATGACGCGCGCGCGCGTGCACACACACAAAAGTATGCGTTTTGAATTTCCAAAATCATTAGCATATTACGTCATGATCGAAATTATTAACTATTATAATTAATTATCCACGCGATAAGCTGATCTAAAGTATAATTTATATTAAGAAGAAAAAAATTAGGTTTAAATTTTGCTTAGATAAAATCGTTTATTTTATTTTATTTTGGAAAGAATTTTATTTGAATTTTTTTAAAATCAGTTAAATATATAGTTTTAATCATCACGCTAAGTCTTCTTTTTGTAAAATTTTTATAAACATTTAACATGAAAGATCTTATTGAAATAAAATCCCATGAAACCTTGCTAAAATCAATTGAGATTTGCTAATAAATTCCATTACCAATGTGAAATAAGTAATTAAACGTTGGACAGAATCAAAGTTTAATTTGCAAAGGAAGAAAAGTTAGCAGACTTTTGTGATTTGAATTTTTATATATTATATAGTGTTTGCATTTCGCAGTTGAATTTATAATATTTATATTGATTTAATTTTATATCAATCTTTATATTTAGACTTTGGTTAGATGATTGACATTATATTTTAATATAGAATAATATGATACTACATTATATGTTATTATAAATAACGTTTAGCATATAACATTGTATAATACAGTTAAATAATTATTTTTTTTAATTTAATTTAGTGGTATAATGTAAAATATTAACAGATTAACAAAATAAAAAAAATTAAGAATATATTTGATATTAAAATTTATTGAAAATATTTTCAAAAAATAAAATTATAAAATTATGAGAAATTACTAAATTATTAATTTGAAAATTTTATGATTTTTAAATCATGAAATTATCATGAAAATTTATAATAAAAATTAAACTATATAGATGAATAAATAATCAAACAAATAAAACCATGAACAAACAATCAAAGCCTTAAATGAACAAACCAGAAGCTTGCTCTAACTTTATCCCAATGTAATGGCTTCAATTTAGGAGGGATAGTAATGATAAACTGGAGATTTAGATTTTGTGCTCAAAGTTGAAACTCGAGAACAAACCTAAGCATAAACCCTAATAATTTTCAAATCAGAGAACTGTATGTAAAAAATACCTAAATATTGATTGAGAAATAGAGATCCAGCTTGGATGATAATGGAGATCATCGGTGAGATTAAGCAAATGAAGAAACTAAGATAGCTTGCGAAGAAGGAACTGAGAGCATGCGCTAGATGGCCGTCTTTTTTTATTTACAATATTTGAGCTTTTTAATTTATTCCTGTTATAATAGGTTTCGACACCATTTGAAAAGGCCGACCCATAAGGTTATAAAATTTGAAATGCCGACGTTTGTTAACTGTGACCCAAAAGGAAAGTCGGAAAAATCATATTTTGTTGTGGTGCATGAGCTGCATGTCTACGAGATAATTATTTTTATTTTTTTAATAAAATAAGACAAAAGCTACTAACAAACCAACCTATGTATTAGGGTTGGCAAGAGGCGAATAAAATTCAATTAATCGATTAAATTTTAATTTAATTAATTAAATTTAGAATAATTTAATTAGTTTAATCTAAAAATTTATATAAATTTAATTTTCAATTCGATTAATGATTAACCGGTTCGGTCCAGTCCGTTAACCATTAATCGAACTCTTTTATTAAAAAAATTTATTTAGTTATTATTTTTTATATAATTAAAGTATAAACTTTTATTGCAAAATAAAGTTATTTTTTAATTTTTTTAATAAATTTTATTTAGTTATTTAATTATATTAATTTTTTATTCTAAATAAAATTTTTATTATAAAATTTTAAAAAAAATTAGTTTGTTTAGTTAATTAATCAAACCGATCAAAATAAAAATTTGGTCGTTCAATTAAAAAATTTTAAAAAAATCCGTTCAGTTAACCGATCAGTTCGCTCGATTAATTAACCGAATCGACCGATGTCCTCCCCTAATAATGGGTCGGATATTTTCAAATACACAATCTATCATGATCCATTTATAAAGAGTATAAGTAGTTTGTAAATGTGTTTGGGAGGATACGAGTAGTATTTTTACTATTCATATTAATTTCGAATTTAGACCTTTAGATATCTTTTATCTTACCTGATTATATATTAATTATATTTTATTAAAATTTTAATTATATATATTATATTTTATTTTAATTATAAAATTATATGGTATAATTTTTTTTTATAAAACTGTGTTAATATTAAATTTTTATTTATAATTATTTAATTAAAAAAATATAATTATATTTTAAATTTTATTATATTTTAAAATTTTTATATCTAAACGAATAATTAAAAGAGTTTCGATAGTTAATAGGTTGTATTAAATGAATTTGAGATAGAAACAGATATTACTATAATCAAATTTAAAAAAATAAAAATAATTTAAAAATTAAATGAGTTCAAATTTAAATAGAATAATTTTTATAAATACTCTACCAATTAACATCCCTACAGTCTATTCTTCAAATTCAAAGACAATAATTCAATGTCACGTGAATAGAAAAAAGAAAAGTATTATATCTCCAAATAGATTTTTATTTGATAAAAAATAGATTTTTATTAAAATAAATTAAAAAAAAAAAGATTCAATTAAAGTGGCTGGACGGCCTTATTGAAAAATGTAAATTGTCCATCACAGAATCGCAACAATGAATTTATAAATAATCATCTTTAAAATGAGTCATAGTCTTAATAATTTCCTCTTTTATCAGGAAAATATATGGTTGACTTTACAACCTTTCGAGTCTTCCATGTAATTGTTTTTTTTTCTACTTTGATATTGACAATAACAACCATAGGATCATAGTTGCTTCCGTGAGTTTATTTCTTATGTTTTTCAGTTTTCTCTCTATAAATAGAATACAGAGTGATCAAATTCACACCACCTTCAAAATGAAGACACCATTACTAATTTCACTTTTTTTGCTTCTAATTTCATCATCAGCCATTGCAGATCCAATTCTTGAAAAATTTCTAAAATGCCTTCCCGATCATATTAAGCCCTCTATTCCAATCGATAAAGCCATTTATACTCCAACAAATCCATCTTTTATCTCTGTTTTACAAGCCTACATTAAAAACAGAAGGTTTTTAACCTCTGAAACACCAAAACCACTAGCTATAATCACTGCCCTCCATGAATCCCATGTTCGAGCAACTGTTATTTGTGCAAAATCTCATAACTTGCAGCTCAGAATAAGAAGTGGTGGCCATGATTTTGAGGGTCTTTCTTATACATCTGAAATCCCATTTGTGATTCTCGATATGTTCAATCTTCGATCCATTGATATAGACGTTGAAAAAGAGATAGCTTGGGTTCAATCTGGAGCAACTCTTGGTGAACTTTACTATAACATTGCTAAACAAAGTAAAGTTCATGCCTTTCCAGCCGGTGTTTGCCTTAATCTTGGCGTTGGTGGTCATTTCAGTGGTGGGGGTTATGGAACAATGATGAGAAAGTATGGTCTTTCTGTTGATAATGTAATTGATGCCATAATAGTCGATATTAATGGTAATATTCTTGATAGAAAATCAATGGGAGAAGATCTGTTTTGGGCAATTCGAGGAGGTGGAGGAGCAAGTTTCGGTGTCATACTTTCTTGGAAAATCAAATTGGTTAAAGTCCCTGAAGAAGTGACTGTTTTCAGAGTAAGCAGAACACTAGAACAGGGAGCAACTGATATTCTTTATAAATGGCAACAAGTTGCCAGCAAAATGTCAAAAGAACTTTTCATAAGAGCACAACCGGAAGTTCAGAATCCAAGAAATGAAACAGAGAAGACGGTTAGAGTTTCTTTTATTGGTCTTTTCTTAGGAAAAAGTGGGAAACTTCTTACCTTGATGAAACAGAGATTCCCTGAATTGGGTTTAAAAAAAGAAAATTGCACAGAAATGAGTTGGGTTGAATCAACAATGTTCTGGGACAATCTTCCAAGTGGAACGTCTATTGAAGTTTTACTAAACAGAACATCCCCTGCTCAAATCTTTTTCAAGAGCAAGTCTGATTATGTCAAAAATATAATATCAAAACAAGATCTTGAAAAAATTTGGAAAATGTTTTTAAAAACTGAAGGAATGGTAATTCAAATGAATCCTTATGGAGGAAGAATGAGAGAAATTTCGGATACTGAAACTCCATTTCCTCATAGAGCTGGAAATCGATTCAAAATTCAGTACTTCACACTCTGGTTTGAAGAAGGAACAGAGGCTGCTAATCGACATATAAGTTTGGCAAGAGAAATGCATGAATCAATGGCTAAATATGTGAGCAAGAACCCAAGAGAAGCATTCCTCAATTACAGAGATCTTGATATTGGTAGCAATCCAAGTAATTTTACGGATTTTGAAGAAGCTGAAGTTTATGGGAGCAAGTATTTTAAGGGCAATTTTTTCAAGTTAGCAGAAGTGAAAAAGAGGGTTGATCCTGAAAATTTCCTCAGGAATGAACAAAGCATTCCTCCCCTTCTTGCTTATTGAATAAAAGCATGTAACAAAGTGTGTGTAGAAATTTGATTTCTTGTCCTGTTTCATATTTTTTTAATCTGGCTCACAATATGGACCTTCTATCAGTTATTGATGATGTAATTAATAAGTAAAGCTTTCACTGAGTTGATTTTGCAATTAATAGTCAAATCCATTGGGTAAAAAATATTTTATTCTGGAGCTAGATGTAGAAATCTTAGCCATTAGGAAAGCTTTGGAGCTATCCATAAATTTCAACTTTCGGTCCCTAAGTACCCGTGTAGAATCATCTTCAAGAACAACTACATCATGGGTTATCATCAAGCTCAACCCTACTGCCCATCCATTACAAGCATCACAATGCCTTACTGGATATTGATGAATGAGCAAGAAATTTCAGTCGGTGGTCTTCAGAAAAATGCCGAGAATTGCCAAACCTTTTGCTAATCATCTTCACTTATGAGAGTAGAATAAATACTTCATATATGAAATATAATTTTTTTTTTCATATTTCATATAAAAATGCTGTAGAAAGAACCTGTTATTCACTTCGAGTCTCCCATATTTTCTATATCTTTGCAATCTACTGAAACCAATGTTGTATATGGATTGCTTTCATCCCTTGATACTTATTTCTTTTAATTCCAACAATAATCATCTTCACTTGTGAGAAGAATAAATACTTTATATATGCGCAGTGGCTATGTAAGGCAGAAACTGCAAGAAATTTTGGCCGTCTAGACACTCATTAATTGTCTGTTGTATATAAAGAGTATTCCAAAAGTCCTTATCCCACATCCTTTGTTTATCTTGTGTATTTATTATGATTGTTTGTGCAATAATTATTGCAAATCTATTAAGATTTTAGTTTCTTCCATTTCTTTGTTGTGGTTTTTTTTAGTTGTGCACTTTAAAGTAATGGAGTCTTACAAATATAAGGTTGAGAGCCTTTTTTATTTCTCAATTAATTTGGTTATGGGGACGTTTTGATTTTCTTTTTTTTTTTTCCCATTCCCATTTTGCTTCTTTTTTTTTTATGCCCTTTTGCATTATGTTATGTTGATGGGTCTTCAACATATCAAAATACTATGTGGATTTAATTTTAAAATTTTATTAACCGTAAGTTTTAATTTAATTTTTTATTTGATCAACTCTTTTTATCAGCCTTAATATAATCAGTATAGTCATGTAACATCAGATCACTGGTGATGCTGTCACCAGATTGTGATTTGGATATAGAAGATCTGCACTATTAGAGGTAATGTCTCTCGACAAGAAAAACCTCTATGTATATAAGGCTTTTGATAAAAATATAAAAATAATTAAAAATAATTTTAAACTTATCATATTTATAAATTATTTATCAAAAAATTAAAATTTATAAAATATTTATCAAAATACCAAATTTTTATTAGAGTTTATTATAAATTTATAAATTTTATATAGTTTATAATAAATTTATAATAAAATAATTAAAATATTTCTGATAAAAAAATAAAAATAAAATACAGTGAAGGTGTATATAATCTCAGGCAACAACAAGACATCGCATGTGGAGAAGAGATATAGTTCATCTTTATTGCCCAAACTTTTTAAATATACAAATAGCTAATTAGTCCAAGAATGTTCTTTATCAAGTCCAAAAGCTTAGCCCTCTCAACTTGCGTACCAGCAAAAAATGTGCCCAGTCTGAATCCAATTAATATTATAAAAATATTAACACTTTTATAAAAAAAAATTGATATAAAATTTTAAAAATACCTTATTCTTTAATAAAATAATTTATTTTAAAATGCATCTTCATTTAATATAATTAATATTTTATTTTAAATTTTTATTTTTATTTTCAAATTTTATTATTAAATAAAAAACTATAATAAAATAATAAAAATTAATATTTTAAATTATTTTTCACCATATAAATATCACAATTTTTTAAAAAAGAAAAAATTTTAATTTTAATTATAAAAAATAAATAACACTCAAAAAAATAAAAACAAAATAAAATATATAAAAATATATTAATAAAAATTATTAAATTTATTTTTAAACAAATTTTACATATTATATACATAAAAAAATACACACAATTTCATTATGCAGATATTATGTAGATGTATTGTAGATGTATTATGGATGTTGTAGATGTTGTGTATATATTATGTTTTTATTATTTGAGTTATGTTTTTATTATCTAATTTGTGTGTATTTTATGTAAAATTTGTTAAATGTTATGTAAATATTATGTAAATATTGTGAGAATAAAAAATTAAAAAATAAAATTAAACAAATATTAAAAATATTATGTAGATGTGTTGTAAATATGTTGTAGATATACTGTAGATGTTATAGATGTAGTTTATATTGGTGAATGTGAATTTTATATATGGTGTGTATATATTATATATATTGTGTACATTATTTTTTTATATATATTAAAATTTTGACATATTTTTTTATATATAAAAACATAAATATAAAGAATTCGTAAAAAATGAAATTTCAAAAATTACAAAAAAAGAAAAAAAAATGAAGTTCAATGCGCAAAGTTGAAAAAAAATTCGGGTGTGCGGTATACATGAAAATTAAACCCATTTTTGAGGTGGAGGATGTAATTTCATCATCTGTAAATACCCTATATAAATGAAAACTCCACCTTAAATTACCATACTAGAGGTCACTCGTAGTCCAATCTAAAAAAGTTTTCAAGCCATCACTTTTTTATTTTAAGATCAACCGAGTAAATGTATTGCCAATTTTATTTGCACACTGCTATTGTTTCTTTTCTTATAAGGCTCTTTTTTTCCCATTCACTTACACATCACATTGTTTCTTTTTCTTGTAATGCTTCTTTGGACTAGAAAATTGAACTCTAATTATGGTTGTTGGCTAATAGAGAGCAGCGGGGGTGTGAATTGGTTGATTTAATTAGTGATGATAAATTTAAAAATTTTAAGCAACAATAAAAAGATCAAGATGAAGATGAAATAGAGTAGAAAAGAGCAAATACAAAGAATTTATAGTGGTTTAAATTACCTCAATCTTACATCCACTTTCTTAACAACTTGTTAAGGTTCTACTAATCTTGAGTTTTTACAAGCTCAACTCTAACTTAGTATTTTCACAAGCTCACATCAAACTTGTATAATGTTTGAGTATTTTTCCCACAACCCTTACAAGAGTTTTTTCAATGCTCACTTTAAAACTTAAGTGTTTCAAAGCTGACACTCAAACTTACAACGGTGTTTAATGTTTGCACCTAACACTCAATGAATACAAGTATAAATTTTAATGCAAGGAAATGAAAGATATTTTTCTTAGTAATTACAATCACAATCCACTGCAAAAATGAAGTTTCTTATGGAATTTATAGCTTTCAAGTCTTCAACTAATCGTTAGAGATGGAAGCTAACATGTTTGATTCTTGTCTTCTTCTTTAATTAATATCTGGAGTAATTTTATGGTCAGACTACACCTAGCTCGATCGGCTCAGGCTTGGCATGATCGGGTTGCTCAATAGTCCGGTCGGGCTCGTCCTTTTTCCAATAAAAGTTCTTCAACGGCTAGTACATGTAGCATCCAATAATTGATTGGATAAGTAACGACTTTATTTTTGAATTTCATTTCACTGGTATGATTGGACGATCTTTAGTCCGGTCGACCTGCTCATGGTATGCTAAGATTTTTGGAGTACCAGTGACCGTATTCACTTTTGGAATTTTATTGAATTTTTGGCTCTAGCTTGATTCAATTAGACTGCATCAGGTCCAATAGGTTTATATGTAGCATGCTGAAATTTTGGAGTACCATAGACCGTGAGCTTCTCTTGATATTTTGGATCTTTTGGCTTGGTCGGTCTTGGCTTAGTATGCTTAAGTTTGGACCAATATTGAAGTGTTCGGTCACGTCCTGTTTTAAGCTTATTCCTGTTGACCTCAGCTTGAATTGCTTGGGCTCCTCCTTGATAGCTAGGGTATAGTCCAAGCTACATGTGTTAGGTTTTATGTTCTTCCTGAGCTCGTTTCTGACAACTGAAGCTCAGTAAGGAGTATGGGAGCTCGGTTTGTTTTAGCTCAGCATGGTTGTTGAATGTTCAAGTACTCTGTCCAATATCCAAGTTTATTCGGGCTTCAAGTGGTCAGTGCTCGGTCGACCTAGATCGGTGTGGGTACTGTCATGTTAGTGCTATGTATGGTCTTCTTCTCTTGAGTCCGGTCAGCCTAGCTCCTAGGTCGGTCGAGCTATTTGAGGTTTCTATAAAAATTAAACTACTGCAAAATGTAACTTGATATAAATATTAGTTCTATTCAATTTGATTACCTAATATCAAAATAGAGATCAATTGTTTGGCTAACACCTAGAGAATTCCTACCTAAACCGAGTGTATGTGCATCCGAGCAATAAAAAAATTACAAAAAAAAGTAATTATAGGGAAATTAAATTTATTTAATTGGTTAGGTACATGTGCACCTGAACTAGATAAGTCTTTTCTAGCTTATCATATGTTTGAATGAGGTATAATAGGTTTAAATAAAGTAAAATAAGATAAAGTAAAGTAAAGTAAGATAAAATATTTATTTATTTTTATATTTGGAAGGAAAATAATGTTAAATGAAGTAAAGTAAATGGCTTTTAAGATGACAAAAGGTAAAGTTAAATATTAATTAATTAAAATATCTTTTTATATATGAAATAAGTTATAATTATATAATTATTAAAAAAAATTTTAATTATAATGTTATTTTAGAAATAGTATAATCATAATAATATTTTCTAAAATTATTAATTTTTCTATGTGAAAAGGATAAATATAAATAACGAGGTGATTGCATAATAAAAGAGTTATTATAATGGTACAAATATAAAATAAAAGCTATAATACTCCTAACACACTAAATGAGGTGTTAAAATTTTTTTCCAAAAAAAAACACTTTTTCACACTATGTTAACCTCATAAAACCTTCTATCTCAATCTACCATCTTCCTAAATAATGCAGTTTACCCTCCCTCCTAGACACGGAGCTACATTATAAGTGAGACCATTTTTATTATATATAATATTATAAAATATTAATTATATATATTATTTTTTATTTTAAATAATATATATTATAAATTTTAAAAATTGACCATTCCTATTGAATAAACTCTTACCATATAAATTTGGTCCAAATCTAAATATTAACCCAAATATATTTATTTAGTTCAAAACTAAAAAATATTAGGCAAAATCAAATTATTTATTAAAGAAAAAAGAAAAAGTTTATAGGATAAATTTATATTTTTTTTTTTACTCTACATCTAATTTCACAAATTTAGAAATTGAACAATTCTATCAACCATGACTAGAACTTGGGATTATGATTCTATAAGTCTTTTGAGTTTTTCTTTTATTTTCTTTACCTGTTTTGTAACTTAACTTCTTTTTTTTTTACTCAAGGTTTAATATTAGTTTTAGATTGCCTGTGATTTATATATATATTTTTTTTTCTATTTTTCTTATTTATAATTTTTCTCTTTAGTTCTCAATCACTTAAATTGAGACACTATTATTATCTATAATTTTTTAAGGTCATGGTAGAACAGATCAAAGCTTAAATACTCCATAGGAAATTTCAAGGCTACAATGATTCAATTGCTTGCCTAAAAAAGGGTTCAATAATCAATCATTATCCACAAAAAATAAAAAATAAATAAACAAAAGAGCAAGTAGTTCATAATCTATACAAAAAGCTCTATATACAAGAACTATACCAAAGTAATCACTCATTAGACATCTTGAGCTGCATTTGTTGAGGGGTTATTAACAATGTGAAGCCAACTACCAAAAGCAATCACAGTAATGCGCCTATAGCTCTCTAGAAACAAGATGTATCATAAGTATGAAACATTTTTTGGGAAATAATAAGATTATTTGTACACATAAACTAATGGCAAGCTATGAAAAATTGAAGTAGCATAAAGGAATCAAACAAATAATGTTGAGATGAATGTGCTTGGCCTCAAACAAAGATGAAATGAATCTGCAATTGTTTTCTTTAACTTGCATATACTGAAAATTGTATCACTAAATTATCTTGACGTGACAATACTTCAAGCTTCAATGACAACCTGTTAATTAATTAACCTTCATATATCAATAGAAACATATTACATCAACAAAACAAGATTAGGGGTGTCCTAGTGGACAAGGCTTCCTATTTGTGAGCTCTGCGAAGTAAAAGGCATATTTCTACCTATTCTAATTTTTTGTTTTATAAGTATCTGCATTTACATATGTAATAGGCCAAATCTTTCATGCTAGTGCTATGTTTGTCAGTACAGCACTAGGCATCATTGCACATTGATACCACAAACTTCAGCCATTATTTGAAGTGTTGCTCTTAAAGTCCTGAGAATTTATGGTGATCCAGTAGAACAAAGATATTTGGTTCAAAAAAGGACAATAGGATGACCCATTTAATTATGTTCAGCAGAAATTAATGAAGCAGCAAAGCGTTGCTATTAACTCCTTATTTGGATGGCTGAAAATATAGTTTAGCAATATATAATATAGTATGTTACTTTATGGTTTGACACTATAAATTATATGCATCATGTTTTAAAAGATAGTACGGCATAGTAAGCTTATTAAAATATTTTTATTTAATTAGAAAAATCATTGTAGATGCTGCAAGTGTTTTTACTCAAAATGCATATTCTAATTTTTAAATCAGGTTAAATACACATGTGGCTCTCTGAACTTGTAGCGATTAGTCGTTTTGCCCTTTAAACTTTCAATTTAACCATATAGTCTTCTGAACTCGTATTTTTAACTTATAAACACAAACTCGTTGAATTACACCGAGTCATGCCGAGTCACTAAGGTATTTATTTGATATAAAATATACAAATACAAAAGGCAAAATAATAAATATTCATTAATATAAGTATTTATCAATAAAAAAAATAGGTAAGTACAAGAGGGTAAAATTGTTAAAATAAAAGTTTAGAGGATAAAGTAACTAAACGCTATAGGTTTAGGAGGCTACGTATATTTTTAGCCTTTCAAATCATATAATAATTTTAAATAAATAATTGTGAAAAGTTGGTATTCATAAATATTTTTTCCTTATTTACTAATTATTTTAAACTTATTAATAAGTGATCTCTTAATTGCTCATTCAATTACCCTCTATAAACAAAATAAACATTATAATATTTTGATGGAAGAATTAAAATAAACATAACTTATAAAAATATCTTGTGTGTAATAATAGTACCTTCTCATCCCGCATCATCATCTCAATGTTATTTATACAGTCAGTATTATTTAAGCTTGGTATATTACATGCATGAATTACTATAATCTTAATCTTCCAAATTTCTTTGATGGGGCTCACATTTTTTACCAAATCATATTGTTTTGCCATAATATTAACTAAAGGCACTTGAAACAAATTAAATTGGACATTACAAGTATTTAAAAAATATATGGTGAAATTGTGTAAATATTATTAACTGATTAAATAAAAAAATATAATAAACAGCATATGGAAGAAAATGCAATGGATGATTAATATGAATTTTTTATGTTTTATATCTTAAATATTTAATATTTAAAAGGATTATTTTATTTACTATTTAAAACATATTTTAAGAAACTATGACACATAGTAAGGCTAGAAAGAAAATTGCAATAGAATTAGCTTTAAACCCCATATTATGTGATAATAATTTAATAATTTTATACCTCTAATCAATTTTTTGTAAAACTTTTAAAGTGATATATTATTGGCTTAATTACAAATAATAATAATAATAATAATAACAACAACAACAACAACAACAACAGCTTTACTTGTTTTTTCACTTCTATTATGAATTTTTTTTGACAAATTAATACATAATTTTATTTTTTTAGTTTTAATTCTATTTTTTTGACTAGTTAAGCTTGTTTTTATAGAAACTTTTGATGACATGTCAATATTAATTATTTTTTATTCTAAAAAATAAATGAACTTATTTTTTATTTTAAAAAGTATGAAACTAATGCTTATTATTATCATTTTGAATATTACATCGGAGGAGAGGGAATTGATTCTAGATTAACTGTCCAAGAGAGAATATATACTATACGGCTAGGCTATGTCTCATTATACACAACACTTATTTTTTTTTTGTTATAAAAGAAAGTGTCAAGTAAGTTACCAAAAATGAGCAAAGAAGAAACTACGTGTATATACACAATGCCGAAACCATATTGATTATACAACCCCCTCAGTGGCGGAACTAGAATTTTACTGAGGGGGGATCGGATCTGCGGCTGCTCCGAGCAGTGGCCGGTGGTCATCGTGGGTGGCGGTGGTCGGCGGTGTGGTGACTGCTGGCGCCTGGCAGTGGCTATGTTTTGGGGAGGGAAGGGAACAGAGACACAGGGAGAGGGAAGGGAAGAAAGAAGAAGAAGGAAAGGGCTGCGTTAATTTTTTGAACCGGCCCAAGCGAAACGGCGTCGTTTTGCTTGGGCCGGTTTATTTTTTTTTAAGTGGGTTTAATTATAAAAAAAAATTAGTCCCTGGCGAAACGACGCCGTTTTGCCAGGGACTAATTTATAAAAAAAAAATTAAAATTGCAGCGAGGGGTTCGTCTACCCCTCGCTGCAATTTGCTCTGAAATCTTCACAGAGGCTGAGTTTCTACGCATCATGAGTCCTTCACGTCTGGCTGCCGGTGAGGGGGGTCGTGTGACCCCACACGACCCCATATTGATTCCGCCGCTGCCCCCCCCCCCCCCCCTCAACCTTCATTTTTTTTAATTTCTTATATTATTTTATATAATTTTTTGAATAAATAGATTTTGGCTCCCCTAATTTTAAAATTTAAAAATTTAAACTAATAAAAGAGACAAGTTGGAATAAAAAAATATAGAAAATGGATATTTTATAGTAAAGAAAACCATTCGACCACTACAATGATTAATTAAATTAACTGAAAAAAATTCTTTCATTTTTGTTCATTTTCTTCTATTGTCTCCTTTCTTTTATTTTCCTTGGATTTTTTTTCCATTTGTTTAAAGACAATTCTTGAAGGAAATAATGTTTTTATGCATCAAAAAGTTGATAATAATCAAGATATCTTTGATTTATTCTCATTTTTCTTTTATAAATCTTAGTTTTTATTTTGATTTAAACCTGAATTTTACTTAGTTTTATTTGTACAATTGAGTTTATAGTAAAAGGGTAAATTAGTATCATAAAGTAAAAAAAAATTGTTAATTCATTAGATTATCAATTAAAATTTTCATTAAAAACCCTATATATTCAATATTAAAATTTTGAATAATTTCTTGACTTTAATTGGATTTTATTTAGATTATATATTTAAACATGAAAATGAGATGAGATTAATTGTAATATAAATTTTATCATTTTGCAATTTAATGAATTAAAAAAATAATGATTTAGAATTTATTTTGTTAAAGATATAATATATTCCATTTTGTTGATCAAAATTCTTAATAAAATTGGAAAGAATTTTTGTTGGAAAATTTTATTAAAATTTTTGTGATTTCAATATATACGGTTTTAGCCCTCCCAAGTGTGCAATCCTACATCCACCCATGTATATACAGATTTAACCATTGAACATCACTCAACCAAATGAAGCAATTGGGACTTAAAGAATTACAAAATGAAAAACTATATATTCTGATAAAAATAAAGCAAGAACCGATACTTGGATAAAAAGAAAGAAATGTCTAATAAAATAATTGATTTAGACAAGAAAATCAAGAAATAAACTAAAAATCAAAACAAAAATAAACGATATGTTAAGTAGTTTTGCTTCTCATTTCGGCAACTACTCTTGGTGAGACTAACTCAGCTTCAAGTCTACACAATCTAACTGAGTTATATCAAAGTGTTTCTTTAACAGGAGATCCAATTCAAAGAGTTGTTGCTTATTTTGCAGATGGATTATCTGCATGACTTGTTACCAAGAGGTCTTCATTCTTTGACATGGTCATCAAAGAACCCTCAAATGAAGAACAATTGTTGGCTTTCATTGATCTTTATCATGTCTCTCCTTACTACCAATTCGTTCATTTCACTGCAAATCAAGTAATTCTTGAAGCATTCGAAAATGAAAAACAGAGCAACAACAGAGCATTATACGTTATTGATTTTGATGTCTCTTATGGGTTTCGAGGACCTTCTTTAATACAATATTTGTTTGAAAATGCAACAATTCAGATTTCAAACTCTTATTTTTGAGTTTCAAGGATCGATTAGAGGTGGAGGCGTTAAAATGAGTTAGCATTTCGCGTTCGTGTTATATTGACCCACTCTGGTAACACGATTAAGATCAATAAATAATTTATTAATTATATCAACACAAACACGACATGAAATTAAACATGTAATATAAATACGATACGTGTAACATGTTTACTTCAATATGCTATATATGGATCACACAATCCGACACAATTTATTTAACTTATATAATATTTATAATATAAAATAATTTTATAGTCTTAAATAATCAACCAAAAAAATTTTCTTATTATAAAATTATAATTAAAATAATTTTAAAAAGTAAATGTATTAAAAATTCTTAAAAATATGCAAAAAAAAATAAAAATATAACTCAATATGAAATAAATGATATATGTATATTATATTTTAGTATTAGAACTTAGTAACAAAGAAAAAAAATTTAGATAATGTATAGTTGACAATATAAATTTTGCAATAAAATTTTTGAATATTTTATTTTATTTTCTATTTGATTTTCTATTCTAATTTCTTTTCTAAATTCTAAATTAAAAAAGGGTTATTTGATATTAAAAAAAAAGTCATGAAACAGAGAGAGGCTAAAGGTAAAGAAGGATAACAGGAAAAAAAAAAAATTCCATGCGCCTATTATCTACGCTTCTTGCACACACAATCTCCAGGAGAGCCATGAATTTAATAATATCAATTTTAATAAGTAGATGTATGTGATAAGATACACAAAAAATATAATGTGTTAATAGGTTCTTTCTTATAATTACACATGTGAATTGATATAATAATAATAATAATAATAATAATAATAATAAGGCAAAATATATTAAGTGGCCTCTATACTTTAGTGATTTTTTCTATTGAGTAATTATACTTTAATCTTGACCTATTAAGATGTTGTATTCATTTATTTTATTCTTAATTATTCCTTTTTTAACATTTTTTATAGTTAAATTAACTTAACATCGTTGAATGTATTAATATTTTATTAGTTAATGAAATTTTATTAATAGTAGAAATTCTAAAATAAAAAAAAATTAACTCTAAAATGAACTTTTAACTCTTAATAAATATATTCAAAAATAAAAAAAAGATGAATTTTTAACTCTTGTGTTTGCTGAAAGTTTTTAATTTTGAAGGATATAAATGTTCAAAAATGGTTGTTAAAAAAAACATGGTCTATAAATTGTACATTAATACAAAAATGAATGAATATTTTTAGGGTATTTTTCAAAATTTATTGATAGAACATGTCATCAATCTCTACAGAAATTTGTTTTTACAAGAACAAAGACAAGCGACGGATTACGTGCATAAAATCGACTTGTTCACTTAATCATCAAGTCAAATCTCTAAATTTATATGTATGCATATACTTATTGTTTATATTCTATTAATTTCCTTCAGTTATTATAAAAATTAATTTCTATCTTAATTTAAGATTTTTCTTTGAAGAATTTTATTTCTCAATTTTTTCAATTTTATCGATTAGTTATTATTAAATCGCATGTACTTTGGAATGAAATATTACATCCTTCTCCTCTTTCAAAAATTCATTCTCCAATTTCACAATCTCCATTATTATATGAGTTTTTATCATGTATCCATCAAAGTTAATTTTTTCTATTTATATGAGTTTTTATCATGCATTCGTTGGAGTTAATTTTTTTTTATTTTTAAATTTCTGTTATTAATAAAATTCTATTAATTAATAAATATTAATATATTTAACGGTATTAAGTCAATTTAGTTGCTAAAAAATCTATTAAAAAAAGACTAATTGAAATAAAATAAATAAGTACAAAGATTTAATAAGTTAATATTAGTATATGGGCTTAATACAAAAAAATTACTAAAGTACAAGGACCAATTAATGTGTCTTGCCTAATAATAATAATAATAATAATAATAATAATAATAATAATAACGTTTTGAATTTCCAAAATCATTTGCATATTACGTCATGATTGAAACTGATCAAACTATTAAAATTAATTATCGCGTCATAAACTGATCTAAATTTTAATTTATATTAAGAAAAAAAAGAATAAAATCATTTATTTTACTATATTTAGGAAACAATTTTAAATGAATTTCTTAAATCAATTAAATATAAATATATTTTTAATCATCAAATTAAATCTTCTTTATGTAAAATTTTTATAAAAATTTACATTAATGATCTTATTGAAATAAAATCTTATGGAATCTTGCTAAAATTAATTGAGATTTACTAATGAATTCCATTACCTATGCGAAATAAGTAAGTGAACATTGAAAAAAAATAAAAGTTTGAAGGAACAAACTCCCATCATTCTAGAGCTCTTTGTCTACCATTCCGGATGTGGTGCTAGTCACCTTCAATTTAATAACTACAAGTATAGTATTTTATAATTACTCATAAATGAATTAATAATACTAATGGTACATGACCATCAAATTAAAACTTTTATGAAATTTATGAATTTATTTGGTTTTTTAAGACATGTAAAAATTTATATAAATGAAATCTAAAATTTATAATTTTTTATGTTTTTAAAATTTTATTTTCCTTTTTTAAAAAATGAAAAATTTAAAAATTAGAAATAAAAAAATGAAAATATTTATTACAATTAAACAACGCCTTATGATTTTTAGATCATGCAATTAGCACAAAAAACTATATAATAGAAATAAAAATTAAAGTAAATTAGAAATTGAATTATATAGATGAATAGACAATCAAACAAATAAAACCATGAACAAACAATCTAAGCCTTAAAAAATGAGCTGCATGTATAATCATTTTTATTTTTTTAACGGAATAAGACAATAATTAATAACAAGCCAACCTGTATATTCTTCAAATTCGAAGTCAACATTATAATGTCATGTGAATCAAAGAAAGAAAAATATTATATCTGCAAATATATTTTTATTAAAATTAAAAAAAAAATAAGATTCAATTGATGCGGCTGCGCCACCTTATTGAAAATTGTAAACTATCCATCCAGCTGCGGAATATAAAAAATTAATTCATAAATAATCATCTTTTAAATTATTAATTCATAAATAATCATCTTTAAAATGAATCCTAATCTTAATATTTTTCCTCTTTTAGGGTTATCATGGAAAAAATATGGTTGACTTCACTACCTTTTGAATCTTCCATGAAATTTTTTTTTGGAAAATCGTATTTTTAGTTTTCTAAATTTGATAACTTTTTAATATTCAGCCTCCTAAATTTTATTTTGGTGACATTAAATTCTAAAAATTTATGATTCATAAAAATTAGATTTTTAGCTAATAGAATTAGCTAACGGAAGGTCTGATTTTTATAAACCACAAATTTTAAGAGATCAATAATATCAAAGTAAAATTTGTGGAATCAATGTCAAAAAGTTATCCATTTTAGTAGCTCCAAAATGTTTTTTCTTTCCCCTCTGCATTGACATTGACAATAGCAACCATAAGATCACAGTCGCTTTCTATGATAGTTTCCCTCTATAAATAGAATAGGAAAGTGATCACATTCACACCACCTTCAAAATGAAGACACCATTACTAATTTCACTTCTTTTCCTTCTAATTTCATCATCAGCTAATGCAGACCCAGTTCTTGAAAGCTTTCTAAAATGCCTTCCCAAACATATTAAGCCCTCTGATCCAATCGATAAAGCCATTTATAC
The DNA here is from genome assembly GCA_947685225.1 of Garcia nutans. NCBI lineage: Eukaryota > Viridiplantae > Streptophyta > Magnoliopsida > Malpighiales > Euphorbiaceae > Garcia > Garcia nutans. The sequence goes on from CANTUV010000071.1 coordinate 4,164,656, forward strand.
TCCAACAAATCCATCTTTTATCGCTGTTTTACAAGCCTACATTAAAAACAGAAGGTTTTTAACCTCTGAAACACCAAAACCACTTGCTATAATAACTGCCCTCCATGAATCCCATGTCCAAGCAACTGTTATTTGTGCAAAATCTCATAACTTGCAGCTCAGAATAAGGAGTGGTGGCCATGATTATGAGGGTCTTTCTTATACATATGAAATCCCATTTGTGATTCTCGATATGTTCAATCTTCGATCCATTGACATAGATATTGAAAAAGAGACAGCTTGGGTTCAATCTGGAGCAACCCTTGGTGAACTTTACTATAACATTGCTAAACAAAGTAAAGTTCATGCCTTTCCAGCCGGAATTTGCCATAGTCTAGGCATTGGTGGTCATTTCAGTGGTGGAGGTTATGGAACAATGATGAGAAAGTATGGTCTTTCTGTTGACAATGTAATTGATGCCATAATAGTCGATGTTAATGCTAATATTCTTGATAGAAAATCAATGGGAGAAGATCTGTTTTGGGCAATTCGAGGAGGTGGAGGAGCAAGTTTCGGTGTCATACTTTCTTGGAAAATCAAATTGGTTAAAGTCCCTGAAGAAGTGACTGTTTTCAGAGTAAGCAGAACATTAGAACAGGGAGCAACTGATATTCTTTATAAATGGCAAAAAGTTGCTAGCAAATTAGCAAAAGAACTTTTCGTAAGAGCACAACCGGAAGTTCAGAATCCAAGAAATGAAACAGAGAAGACGGTTAGAGTTTCTTTTATTGGTCTTTTCTTAGGAAAAAGTAGGAAACTTCTTAACTTGATGAAACAGAGATTCCCAGAATTGGGTTTAAAGAAAGAAAATTGCACAGAAATGAGTTGGGTTGAATCAACAATGTTCTGGGACAATCTTCCAAGTGGAACATCTATTGTTGTTTTACTAAACAGAACATCCCCTGCTCAAAACTTTTTCAAAAACAAGTCTGATTATGTCAAAAATATAATATCAAGACAGGGTCTTGAAAAAATTTGGAAAATGTTTTTAAAAACTGAAGGAATGATAATTCAAATGACTCCTTATGGAGGAAAAATGAAAGAAATTTCAGATGCTGAAACTCCATTTCCTCATAGAGCTGGATATCTATTCAAAATTCAGTACATCACACAGTGGTTTGAAGAAGGAACAGAGGCTGCTAATATAAGTTTGGCTAGAGAAATGTATGAATCAATGTCTAGATATGTGAGCAAGAACCCAAGAGAAGCATTCCTTAATTACAGAGATCTTGATATTGGTAGCAATCCAAGTAATTTCACCGATTTTGAAGAAGCTGAAGTTTATGGGAGCAAGTATTTTAAGGGCAACTTTGTCAAGTTAGCAGAAGTGAAACGGAGGGTTGATCCTGAAAATTTCCTCAAGAATGAACAGAGCATTCCTCCCCTTCTTGCTTATTGAATAAAAGCATGTAACAGAGTGTTTGTAGAAATTTGATTTCTAGTTTTGCTCATATTTTTCTAATCTGGCTCACAATATGGCCTTCTATCAGTCATTGATGATGTAATTAATAAGCAAAGCATAGTTGATTTGCAATTAATAGTCAAATCCATTTGCAAAAAAATAATTTATTTTGGAGCTAGATGTAGAAATATTTGGCAATAGGAAAGCTTGGGAGCTATCCATAAATTTCAACTTTCAGTCCCTAAATACTCTTGTAGAATCATCTTAAAGAACAACTACATCCTGGGTTATATGCGCAGTGGTTAAATACGGCAGAAACTGCAAGAAAATTTTGGCACCTGACTCTGAATCCAATTGATAAGTTAATCTGTAAATGCCCTATATGAATGAAACTCTTCCCCAAATTACCATACTCTCACTCGTAGTCCAATCTGAAAAAATTTTCAATCCATCACCTTTTGTTTTAAGATCAAGCAAGTAAATTTATTTGCACACTGCTACTGTTTCTTTTCTTATAATGCTCGTTTTTTTTCCCATTTACTTACACATCACATGTTTCTTTTCTTGTAATGCTCCTGTGGAATAGTGAATTGAACTCTGATTATGGCTGATTGGCTAAAAGAGAGCGGCGGGGGAAGTTTAATGTGAATGTTGTAGTTCAAGGGTTGCATTTGTATGCAATGGTTGTTTTTAATTTTTGAGAATCTAAGAAAAAAAAAAAGAAATTGAGGCTTACCCTATGTTTGAATGAGGTATAAGAGAGTTAAACAAAGTAGGGTAAAATAAATTAAAGTAAAGTAAGATAAAATATTTATTTATTCATTTTTATATTTGGGAGAAAAAGAAAGTAAAATAAGTGATTTTTAAGGCGATGAAAGGTAGTTAAATATTAATTGATTAAAATATTTTTTTATATGAAATAAGTTATAATTATATAATTGATTAAAATTAGTTTTAATTATAATGTTACTAATCATAATAATATTTTCTAAAATTATTTTTTTCTCTATATATGAAAAAGAAAAATATATAACAAGGAGATTGTATAATAAAAGATTTATTATAATGATAAAAATGTAAAATAAAAGTTATAATACCCCTAACACCCCAAATGAGATATTAAAATTAAAAAAAAAAAAACACTTTTTCACACCCGTTAACTTTGTAAAACCTTCTACCTCAGTCTACCACAATTTGCCCTTATTTCTGTAAAACCTTTGTAAAACCCTTATTTCTGCTTAGTGAAATAGAGTCACCCAAGCACTATCATTTCCTAGAATAATTTATTAAAGTGTGACTATTAAAATATTTTTATTTAATTAAAAAAAATTCTTGTACGATGTTGCAGTTATTTTTACTCAATATATATATATATATATATAAATTTCAAATTATATAATAATTTCAAATAAATAATCATAAAAAATTAGTGTTCATAAATATTTTTTCCTTATTTAATAATCGTTTTAAATATATTAATAAGTGATCTTTTAATAGTTCATTCAATTACCTTCTATAAATAAAATTAAATATTATAATATTTTGATGAAAGAATTAAAAAGAAATATAACTTATAAAAGTATCTTATGTATAATAATAATATCTTCTCATCCCACGTCATCATCTCAATGTTATTTATACAATCAATATTATTGAAGCTTGGTACGTTATACGGATGAATTATTGTTAATCTTCCAAATTTTTTTTACGGAGCTCACCGTTTTTACCAAATCATACTTTTTTGCCATAATAATAACTAAAAGCACATGATATTAAATTAATTAGATATTACAAGTTTTTTAAAAAATATGGTGAATTTGTATAAATATTATTTATTGATTAAAAAAAATATACTAAACAACATATGAAAGAAAATGCAATGAATGATTAATATGAATTTTTTATATTTTATATTTTAAAATTTTAATTAAAAAGAATTATTCTATTTAATATTTAAAAAATATATTTTAATAAAATATGATACATGATAAGATTAGAAGGTAAATTATAATAGAATTAGCTTTAAACTGGCATGTTATGCTATAATAATTTAATAATTTCATACTTTAATTAATTTTTTGCGCAACTTTTTAATTAATATATTATTGGCTTAATTACAAAATATATATATATATATATTAATTTTATTCGATTTTTCACTTCCATAGTAAATTTTTTTTGACAAATTAATATATAAACTTAATTTCTAGTTTTAATTCTATTTTTTGACCGGCTGAGATTGTTTTTACATGAACTTCTATTGACATGTCAATGTTTATTTTTTATTTAAAAAAATAAATGAGCGTGCGTTAGTGTTATACTTTGCAAAACAAATGATTATTTAAAAAAAAAAAGTGTTAGTAAGTTACCAAAAGTGAGAAAAGAAGAAACTGCGTGTCTCTCTCCTATTTGTCTTAATGTCTTATTATTTATTTATTTTATATAATTTTTTAATAAATACATTTTGGCCCACTAATTTTAAAAATTAAAAATTTAAACTAATAAAAGACAAGTTAGAATGAAAAAAAAAAATAGACATTTTAGGGTAAAGAAAACTATTCAACCGCTGCAGTTGTTAATTAAATTAAGTGAAGAAAATTCTTTCAATTTTGTTCATTTTCTTCTATAGTCTCCTTTCTTTCATTTTCCCTGGATTTTTTTGGGTCAAGTTTAAAGACAATTCTTGAAGGAAATAATGTTTGTATGCATCAAAAGTTGATAATAATCAAGATAGCTTTGACTTATTCTCATTTTTCTTTTATAAATCTTAGTTTTTATTTAATTCAAATCTAAAATTTTCTTTGTTTTATTTGTAGAATTGAGTTATAGTAAAAGAGTAAATTATTATCATAAAGTAAACAAATTTGCTAAAAATTTATTAGATTATGAAAATTTTCATTAAAAACCCTAAATTTTTAATATTAAGTTTTTGAATAATTTCTTCACTTTAATTGGAATTTATTAGATTATATATATATGTGTTGCAATTATTTTTTAAACATTGAAATGAGATGAGATTAATTGTAATATAAATTTTATCATTTTTGCATTTTAATGAATAAAAAATAATGATTTAGAATTTATTTTGTCAAAGTTATTATATATTCCATTTTGTTGATCAAAATTATTAACAAAATTGGAAAGTTTTTTTTTTTGGGGGAAAATTTATTAGAATTTTTGTGATTTCAATATATACGGTTTTGGCCCTCCCAAGTGTGCAATCCTACGTCCACCCATGTATATACAGATTTAACCATTGAACATCAGTCAACCAAATGAGCAATTGGGACTAAAGAATTACAAAATGAAAAACTATACATTATGATAACGATAAAGCAAGAACCGAAACCTCGATTTTTTTAAAAAAAGAAAGAAATGTCTAATGAAATAATTGATCTGGAGAAGAAAATCAAGAAATAAACTAAAAATCAAAACGACAATAAATGATCTGTCTAGCAATTTTACTTCTCATTTCAGCAACTACTCTTGATGAGAATAACTCAGCCTCAGCTTTACAAAATTTAACTGTGTTATATCAAAGTGTTTCTTTATCAGGAGATTCGATTCAATGAGTTGTTGCTTATTTTACAGATGGATTATCTACAAGACTTCTCACCAAGAGATCTCCATTCTTTGACATGATTATCGGAGAAGCCACAAATGAAGAACAATTCTTGGCTTTCACTAATCTTTATCGTGCCTCTCCTTACTATACCAATTCGCTCATTTCACTGCAAATCAAGCAATTCTTGAAGAAATTGATAATGAAAAACAGAGCAACAACAGAGCATTATATGTTATTGATTTTGATGTCTCTTATGGGTTTCAATGACCTTCTTTAATACAATCTTTGTCTGAAAATGCGACAATTCGGATTTCTCTGAAAATAACAGGGCGTGAAATAAATATTAAAGAACTGCAAGAAACAGAGAGTAAATTAGCTAGTTCCGCAAAAGGGTTTTGAAATCTTGTTTTTGAGTTTCAAGGATTTTAGGGGTAGGAGTCTCAAAATAGGTTAGATGAGTTATATTTATATCATATTGACCCATTACGATAATACGATTAAGATCAACAAGAATAAAAATTATTTATTAATCGTGTCGATACGAACATGACAAAAAATTAAACAAATTATACAAATACCACATGAATACCACATTTACTTAAATATGTTATATATGAGTCACAAAATTTGACGCGACCTATTTAACTCATATAATATTTATAATATAAAATAATTTTATATTCTTAAATAATTAATTAAAAAAATATTCATATTATAAAATTATGATTAAAATAATTTTAAAATATAAATATATTAAAAATATCTTAAAATGCACAAAAAATAAAAAATATAATTCAATATGAAATAAATAATGTGTGTAGATTATCTTTTAATGTTAGAACTTAGTAATAAAGCAAAAAATTGAGATAATATACAGTTGAAAATATAAATTTTGCAATAAAATTTTTGAACATTTTATTTTATTTTCTATTTGTTTTTTCTATTCTAATTTTTTTTCTAAATTATATTCTAGATAATAAGTTTAAAAAGTTATTTGTTATAAAATATAAAAAATTAAACTATTTAGTTCATAAAAATTATTTAATTTTTAACATTTGATTTAGAAAATAATCTTTAAAATTCATAAAAATTAAATTTAAATAATTAATAATTAAATTAATAAAATAATTTAGTAATATGATGAAATTAATAAATTTTTAATAAAAATAATTAAAAATTTAAATAAATTATTTCTAAATAATATAATAATACATTATAAATAATATAATTATAATAATATATTAAAATATATAACATTTATTTTTATTCTATTAGAAGAAATAATAATAAAATGACATAGTTTTGAGTTGTATCAAAACTATGTCATTTTAATTAAATATATTATAGTTGATTTATGTGTTAACTAACTACATGACCCATTTAAAATTATATTATAAAGAGTCAACATGTTTATAACACTAATCCATTAAGGATAAACGCCAACTATCTAATTTTACGTATTTTTTGTATTATATTTGTGCGTCATGACTCATTTTAACATTCCTAATTACAGGCTTCGATATAATTAATCTCATCAAGAGGAAGAAAAACAAAACAATTATTGTTAATTTAGTCTTTCATTTAAATACTTTGATTGATTCTTAAAATATTTCCGATACATTGAAATTAGTACATCTTAACCCTTCTACTGTTTTCTTGGTGGAGCAAGAAAGTAGCAAAAGTAGAAATTCAAGATGATAAATTTATCTAATAATCCTCTACCTGGTCCTCAATAAATATATAATAGAAAAAGATGATAAATTTATTATTTAATTTACTCAAATATACTTGTTATACATAAAATGAAATTTGTGCCCAATATTATTTTTCTTAATCGCTGTCATTTATTTTGAATTCTTCATATTCTGATTCAAGTATTGATTCGTTCTATTCTAATTCTATATTTTCACTATTAATTTCCATTAATTGTCTAGTCAGATCATTCAAAGGACACGACTGAACGTCGTCAAATGTCCTATCTACATCTTCTTGATTTTCAAGATTATCTTCTTGAAAGACAGCTTCTGCTTCATGTTGATTTGAAGCTGATTTAGACAGGTCAATCCATTTTCTTGGTTTGGTAAAAGCTATCAAACATTTTATTATTCTTCATTAATATGTCCTTAATAAATTGGACCCATTTATCAAATGTTTTCCCAGATGTATGCTGCTCAAATTTTATATTCAAACATCATGCTATAGCTTATAGTAAAGTGTCTTTGACAATCGGGTTATAACTTAGTATCCAATGATTCCAACAAATTATAAAATTGTTTAGGAATCGAGTTTGAAGCCTCATCTAATATTAATTGATGGGCAGTACTAGGTTCAGCTTCAAAATTATCTATCATCCCCACTTCAAAGACATTAGGCTTAGCAGCATTATATACCATTTGTTGATATGAATTTTCAAACCCGGTATAAAAAGAAAATGTGTTTTGATATTGCTACAACTTCTTCTTCACCATACCTATTCCAACTAAAATAATCTAAGGTTCATTTATATTTTTATTGTAATAAATTTCATATAAATTTTTTGTCATTACTTTTTAATATTCTCTAAATTGCTTATGTCTAAATGCACTTTTATATTAATGTACGTTATATTATATTATATTTATTATATATAATTATTAATATAAATTATAAAATATATTTATTTTAATTGTATATATATGCTTAGGACCAAATTACTTTTACTAATTAACATTAAATGGATTTTTAAAAAATTAATTATGTTAATGTTGAGAGATGTCAAAATTATATCGTATTAACATATATATAGCATTTACAATATATATATCAAACATATACAATACATATACTCAGTAAATACAATACATATATACAGTATATACATTTGACATACTTAACACATGCCTGACACACAGAAAGTATACACAACACATACATTTAATATACCTAACATATACATAGGAAATACATCAAAGTTAAATCAAATTGCAATTTTCCAGCACATGCATAAATCAAATTACAAATTTTCTACATATACAATACATAAACCCAGGATATATAAAAACTATACCAAAAATATATTTTGCTCATACTAAGACTTACAATTAAACTCTCAAAAGATATACAAAATATCTTCCAAATATTCAAAATATACACAAAAAACATACAAAATACTAAAAGTATATAATATTTATACTATATATATACACAATATATACACATATTTTTAAAACATTTAACATCAACAAAAATAAAAAAAAATATTTTACATACCGTCCAACAATAAAAGAAAACCAAATTGGTAAATATAAAATTCAATACAAGTGGTTGAGAGAGAGGGAAAAATTAAACACATTTACAAAGGCCAAAAAATACTAATAGGAGAAAATAAAAAAAATAACCTACCTTTATTATTGAATTTACTGATGCTCTCCAATCGCCAAAGACAGAGACAGAAAGGAAGATGAAGAAGAAGAAGAGGAGGCGGGGAAGAGGAAAAAGAATTTATACTAATTTTAATTTTACCGAAAGACACTTACATTGCTCGATAAATTTACCAAATAAATTAAAATATTTATCAATGAATAATTAATGGCGCCAATAAGATGCGCCTTTTTATTTTTGGTCTTACCGAGAGAAGAGTGTCTTCTCTCGGTAAATATAAGAACTTTAGATATTAGGGCAATTAAATTAACAAAGGACAAATCTATTATCTCGGTAATTGAATTAAATATTATTTAAAAGATACGCCTTTTAATAAAATATTTATCAAGATAATGTAATATACTATGTCTTATCGAGAGAAGAGCATCTTCTCTTGGTAAGGCTAAGGACTTTGGATATTACGTCAAGAAAATTAGCAAGAGAAAATATATTTCTCGATAAACAAATTACAAATTATTTAAAAGAATTTATTTTGATATAATATTTATCAGGAGAATGTAATATATCTCGGTCTTATCGAGAGAAGAGCATCTTCTCTCTACAAGGCTAAGGACTTTTGATATTATGTCAAGTAAATTACCGATAAAAATATATACTCTAGGTAAATAAATTAAATATTATTTAAAAGATGCGTCTTTTGATATAACATTTATAGAGAGAAAAATTAGTCTCTCGGTAATTGAATTTGATATTATTTAAAAGACGAGCATAAAGGTATACAATTTACCGAGAGATAAGGATTATCTCTCGCAATTATCGAGAAAGATTCATGAAATTTTCTCGGTGTCAGAGAAATTTTTTACCTCCACTTCTATGTGGAATGATTCTTACGACTTTGACATTGTTAGACTCAAGGCCTTAGAGAACAAAGTGCCTAAATCCGAAGAAAATGGAGTCGCTACCCGGATGGGCCGAAAAAAAGAAAGGGGTAGATGACTCGATTCCTAAGAAATTTTTAACCCCCTAATGGGTTTGGAAAGTTGAGTATGCATGAAGAAAGTGAGAAATGACTCAGCACCCTTATAACGCCTAGTTTATTGGAATCGACCTCCTTTCAAAGTCTAAATATTATTAAATTCTTAAACATTATAATATTACTCATACTACATAAAATTATTAATAAAATGAATTCATTCATAAAATAAAATAAAACGGTACATCACAAAACAACATGAATACCCATCATTAGATAGAAACATACCCTTACAATCCTTAAATATCCATAAAGAAAATAAAATAGGACACCTACTAAAATATAAAAATGTGTCCCTTACAATTATCTCAAAGTCTTTAAACAAATTAAATTACAATCTAAATGAATAAGACACCCACATAGTGTGAAAATATGTCTTTTACATACTTGGAATAATAAAATTAACATAATTCATAGCAAAATAAATAATCCAAACATATAGTTTAATCATTACAGAAATAATAAATTAGAGTTTCACAAAAGAAATTTATAAAAATTACAATTTACAAACAGATCTTTATATTAACTTAATAATGAAATATAGAGCGTGACGACGAGGATCGCACTTACGGAGGTTTCGCTGGCCAGTTGACGGGCGGAGGTCAAGAGGACAGCGCCCCCGAAAGGTAAATGGTTTATATGATATGGTTTTATTTTGAAATTAGAATTTTGTGGTGGAATTAGAGTTTTTATTTATAAAATTAGGGTTTTTAGATTTATGGGATTAGGTTTTGGATTTAGGGCTTAAGTTTGGTGTTTATAGATTAGGGATAGGGTTTTTAGGAGTTACAGGATTAGGTCTTGGGGTATTTAGGGTTTAAGTTTAGGTTTTAGGTATTTAGGGGCTAGGGTTTTTTGTGTTTAGGTCTTAGGGTTTAACAATTTTATTGCTACTGGATTGTTTAAATAATTACAAAACACTTTCTGAAATAACAATAAAAGAAAGAATAATTACTGTAAACTTAAATGAAATAAACACAAAAGAACGTACTTTTGTTTGTTGGCTCCATTGAATTGTATGTTGATTCAAACCTCCTACTTGCACTAGTATTGAATCTCGGTTGAGCAAAGTGAAGACAGTGCCTACTGCCTTCTGCTGGGTATCTATTTTCTTTGAATTGATTGTTGTTTGCTCTTAAATGTTGTTGCTGCTTGCTTTTTGCTAATCCTGGTTGCTTATTGTTGATTGTGTTCTTGATAATTGATGATGCCTCTTTTAGCATTAAACATTGTTATTTATAGGCAAACCAAGTTAAAAGCCAAACCCCTAATACATAATCTGATGGTCCAAACAAAGTCCAACTTCATTATGCAATTAATAAACTGAATTAGGGTCGGATTAGTGGACTATGAAGAATTGGAAATTCCCAATTCTCCATGGATGGGTGTCCATGGTGAATTTGCTTAGCCAATTCATCATGGTTTTACTTTTTGGTTCAATTTGGCTTATTTTTATATTTAAAAATTGAATCAAATCTATTTTAATTAATTAAATGAAAAATCGGACTGGGTTTAAGGATTTAAAAATGAACTAACTTAATTTAGGACTTTCAAAACTAGACTGATCAATTTCAAAGTTATAAACTAGGTGTAAGCTTTTAAAATCGGACAAAATTTAACTTGACCTTCTTTAATTGAGATCGAATTAGCTTGGAGTCAAAATTAAGGGTTTACACTAGATATTATCGAAAGAACTTTTGCCCTCGGTAAATTGTAATTTTTTTTAAAAAAAATATGATATAAATATAAATTTATATATGTTTTATATTTTATATACATATATTTATTAATTTAAAATTACAATTAATGTAAATTCTAATATTGTCAGACTATACAGAATTGTCTATAATATTGAATTCCACTGTACCAACCATAGTTCATAAATAATTTTAATTTATTTTACCAAATTATTATAAATTTTGATATTTTAATAAATAAAAAAACATATATATAATTATATCAGAAAAATACCAGAATATATACACTTAATATATACAAAATATACAGAAAATATCTACTGGAACGAACCTAATTCAAATGACAGACAAGAAAAGCCCCAGGACGAGAGCCTTCCAAAGGAGATAAAAGACTTGGCACCTTCCCTTATTCTCCTTCCTTCCTTTCCGCCGATGAAACTCTTTTTGCTTTTGTTGAAAAGTAAAGAGGTAAAGGTTCACATCTTTGTAACTAATCAAAGCATTGGAAGGAAACTGTGGGCTTACATGTATAGATAGCTTAGTTTATGAATAGATAATACCTTCCTATAGAGGTGGTAGGGGTGAGCTAAGCTAATCAGCAGGCTTATTCAGACATGCTTATAGGCAGATAACAGATATTGATTCAACTTCTCTCATCGCGTCATTAACCGGTATAGGATTAAAGATCAGGTCCAGGATTCGAGTCAAACCTTCCTCTCATTATCACTCGAGCATCTTCCAAACCTCTCATCTCGCAAGGAATTCAATCAAATATTAGTTGTTCATTATCTCGGCTGCTCAAAAAATATAAACAAATTTGCATAAAATATGCAAAAAATATGCTCATATATGCTGAAAATATATAAAAATATAAACCATTATACAAAAAAAATACATAAAATATACACAAAATACAAACAAAAATATCCAAATAATATATTCAAAATATATTAAAAATATACACAAATATACAAAATATATATAGATATAATATACATAAATATACACGAATATACATAAAATATGCTTAAAATATAATCATAATATATATAAAATATACACAAATATACGTAAAATATATAAAAAATATACTCAAATATAAAAAATAAATGAAAAATATATACACAAAATATACTACAAAATATAAACAAATATATACACATATACAAAAAATATACTCTAAATATTCAAAAAATATACATAAAATATACACAAATATTCAAATATATATATATAATATACACCAAGTATACACATATTCACAAATATATAAAAAATATATTAAAAATATATGCAAAAGTTAGAGAAATATACATGAATATACAAAAGATATACTTAAAGTATACTCAAAATATACATGAATATACACAAATACACTCAAATGTACTCAAAATATAGACAAAAAACAACAGAAAATTTATTAAAACAAAAACTTACTATTCAAACTAGCGGGAAATTGATATCGGTCATCGGTATAACTGTATCGGGAGACAAAGTTATAAAGAGAGAGAGAAGATTAGTTATAGAGAGACAGAACAACAAAAAAATTTACATTAATTACAAAATATTATAAAATTTACTAAACTAAAAAGTTCAAAAAAAACTCACAGGAGAATAAGCCAGTCGCCGGAGTTGGTTAGTCGCTAGTGCAAACACAGATAGAGAGAGATGGAGTGAGAGAGAGAAAGGTGGGGTGAGAAAGAAAAAGGAAAGAAGAATTTATACTAGGATCTAATTTACTAAGATAATAGTGTTTCTCAATAAAATACCAAGAGCAATCTCTCGGTAACATTTTTTTTATTTTTCAGTTCATAATTTACTGAGAGACAATATTTTTCTTTCCGTAAATGCATTAAATAAAATTTTCGAGAGATAGGGTGCTCTCTTATTAATTCTGATCATTTAAAATTTAATGACTATTCATTTTTAAATTTTAAGACTAAATACAAATGTAGCCATTTGAACTTGTAATATTTTATAACTTTGCCCTTTAAACTTTCAATTTAACCATATAGTCCTTTGAACTCGTATTTTTTTAACTTATAAATACACACTCGTTGAGTTATATTGAGTCAAGCCGAGTCACTAAGATATTTATTTGATATAAAATATATAAATACAAAGAGTAAAGTAACTAATATTTATTAATATAAGTGTCTATTACTAAATAATAAAAAAATTTAAAAAATAAAATAGTTAAAATAAAAATTTAAAAGTCAAAATAACTAAATACTATAAGTTCAATGATTATATAATTTTAATTTACCAAGCAACATCAACTATCTCTCGATAAAATGTATTAAATAATATTTAAAAGATGCGTCTTTTCAAAATCAACAATTATATTTATCGAGAGAATCATATATACTCTCGGTAAGTATATTAAATAGTATTTAATAGTTACGTTGCTTCAGTTTCATTTACTGACAGAATTGAAACTCTGTCGATAGTGCGGAGCGACTATTGCTTATTGTAGGAAAAGTTAAAGACTTTTCATGTTTTTTTTAACTTTACTGACAGAGAGTTATATTATCTCGATAAATAAATTAAATACTAATATTTAATAGACAATCATCGAATTTTCATATCTCAAGAAATATCCTAGTTCTCTCAGGAAGAGTGATATTTGCAGATAGATTTCTATGTTCTCAATAAATTTTCTCGGTATTACGTGGCAACATAATTTCATGCCTTTGTTTATCGACAAATGTTATATTCAGTTGATAAATATCGTGGGTAGATGGTGGCGCCACCTTTTCTTGGCGCCATATTTATCGACTAATCTCTTGTCGGTAATTTGTCCACTCGATAAACGGTTAGTTTTTTCTCAGTATGTTTTTAAATAATTAAAAATAAGCATTCTCTCTATAGCCAGTCAACAATTGGAGACAAATTTTTTCTCTCAGGAAATTTTGATCAGCAATTCAACAAATTCTTGTAGTGTTAAAATTTTAAAAAAATTATTTGACTAATTATTATCAATATCAAATAGAATTTTCTAATTCTATTTGAACTCTCTAAGTAAATATTTATAATAATTAATTAAGTATCTATTATAATAAAGAGGAATGCTAATTACAGTAATTTTGGAGAGTGATTGTTAGACAATCTCTTTTTATTTGCTAAAAAATATTAATTATAATCTCTCATTATAAATGAACTTATAATAAAAAAAATTTAGCCAATAGAAAGGAGATTGTCAAACAATAACTCTCCAAAGTATCTGCATTTAACATTTCTCTTATAATAAATAATAACTTTAACATTTTAAAATTTTAATTTAAAATTTTGAGAAATTGAAATATATGGCAAAATGAAAGCGAGATATATAGCACAATATTACGTTAGTGATAGTCAATTGTATTATAAACCATTCTAATAAATAATAAATTTAATATTGTAAAATTTTAATTTGATTAATTATTATTAATATCAAATAAGATTTTCTAATCTTATTTGAACTCTCCAAATAAATATCTATAATAATTAATCATTTATTCTAATAAATAATAAATTTAATAGTTTAAAATTTTAATTTGAAATTCTATGAAATTGGAAAGGTAAAATGAGAGCAAGATGTGTGTATAATATTGTGTTAGTTACAGCTGATTTAATATAACAATATATATAGATTTGATGATATTTTTGTAAGATTTTAATAATTTATGAAAATGAAAAATTATTTATTAGAATATTTAGTATTTAAAAATTTTGTTTTGGATATTTTTGAAAAATAAAATTATAAAATCATAGAAAACCACCATAATTTAAAAATTAATAGTTTTTAAATAACAAAACTATCATAAAAAATCAGACCATCGTAGATGAAAGTCAAAATAAATAACAAATTAAATCACATTATACATTATGAAATTATGAAAAAAATATGAAATAAAAAAGTAGAGAGAAAGAAATGTTAAAGATTATTTTAGTTGTGAAAAATATTTTCTATTTTCATTTTTTTAGCTTTTTTATTTTCTGATTTTTTCAAATTGTATTTTTCTAATTATTTTTCAAATAGAAAACTAAAACATTGAAAATATGTTTACTTAATCTTGTTTTGTAATTTTTTATTTTTTATCTCTTATATAATATTTAAATAATTTTATATAAAGTATACATAAAAACTATTTCATAATCAAAATATTTGTATATAATAAATAAACTATTTCATAATCAAAATATTAATATATAATTTTCAAATTAAAAATGAAATCATAAAATAAAAAAATTTAAATTATTATAAAATCAACCTAAAAATATTTTCAAATTTTAAGATATAAAAAATATTTTATCAAATAAAAATATTAAAGTATAAAAAAGTAAAAATAAAAAAATAGTTTGCATCAGAAACGGAAAACAAACTTTGTATTAATATAGAAAATTATTTTCTAATTTTCCAAATCAAAAATATTTTTAACTAAATAATAATTTTTTTTATGACTGAAGCAGCCCCTAAGATTTGAGTTTTAGAATGGCCATGCATGGCAACATTATCAAAATGGTGGAATAGTATCTGAGATTATCCATCGAGAATTTTGTACTTAAACGAGAACACAGTATTTGATGCCTTTTCCTCAGAAATTAGAGTTGACAATTCAAACAAGAAACCAAAGCTACAAAGATATGTTTTATTTCTATAAATGTGTTTCAATTTCAATCAAACTATAATTTGAATTACTTTCAAGATATTAGAACATTTGTTGAACATCTGTAATATTTCTGCAATTTTAGAAGCTTCAAGTACGTAAAGAATTTGAACTTAGGCTCTGTTTTTTTTTTTCGCAGAAAGTAACTTATCTTTGAAAAATCTTTTACAAGGAAAAAATATTTTTCAGGGAAATACTTTTCTGTTGTTTGGTTAAATATGAAAAAATCAGTTAAAAGGTGTTCAAATTTTCAATTAATAAGACTCTAAACATATTTAAACTTATTTATTTTGAGAGAGAATTTCTCTGAGTTAAGGGACAATCATCTTTAATTATTTGCATTTTGAATTAATTATAATAATAATATAAAAATTTAAAAAAATAATTAAACTGATATTGGACATTTATTTTTTATAAATAATTAAATAAATTTTAATCGACCTATAAAATAATATAATAAAAATTAAAGCCTTGCAAGATGTGGGCTAACTTCTAGTAAACCAAAAAGTTATCTAGAAATGGCTACAATTGAATTCCAAGCCAAACTTGATTTTGTAAATGGAAAAGTTGAAAGTTATGGATAAATGGCAAAAAAAAAAAAGTTTTGAATTTCCAAAACATATTAGGTCATGATTCAAATTATTAACTATTAAAATTAATTATTCACGTCATAAACTGATATAAAGTTCAATTTACATTAAGAAAAAAAAAGAAAAAAATTATTTTTGAGCTTTTGAACTTACCTTTTTTTTTTTGACATTAAGAACATGTATTTAACTCTGATGATATTGAATCCTTAAACTTTTTTATTTATGAAAATTAAGCATTCAACTAATAAAGTTGGCTAACATAGGCCACGTGGACTAACGAAATGTCATGTGAGGTATTTTAATGAATGCTTGACACTTTTATCATATTAAATTCAATTTTATCAAATTTATAGGAAGAATAAGTTTATAGAAATTATTTAAAAATTAAATTAAAATTATATTAGTTGGAGAAACTAAACATAATTAAAACCTAATTTAATAATATATATAACAATAAGTTCTTAAATTTCAATTTGTAAATTTTTTAATTTAAATAAATTCAATTTTATCAATTTTATAGAAAAATAAGTTAATAGAATTCATTTAAAAATTAAATTAGAATTGTATTAGTTGGAGAAACTAAACTTAATTAAAACATAATTTATAAGGAGTAGACTGTTTCTTTGCATAATTTAATTAAAACAAGTTCTTAAATGTCAATATTATTAGTTATTATAAAATAAATAAAATAATTAAAAATTAAAATAATTATTTACTGTACATATTATATATTTTTATACAAAAATTTAATTCATATTAATTCTATTAAATTTTTTTCAAAAGAAAGTACATAGGTCTCTTATAGCAATGAACACATGGCAAAAGCATCAAGTATGTAGCAATTATTATACAGCTCTCAAGGGTGAGTTACCTGTGTTTGTGCCTCAAGTGCACAACTGTTGTTAGTTAAAAGTCTGATTTTTATGAATTACAAATTTTAAGGTCTTAATATCAGTAAAGTTACGTACAGAAGCTTAATGTTAAAAAGTTATCAAATTGAGGGGCTCTAAAATATTTTTTCCAAAAAAAAAAAAAGAAAGAAAAAGAATTATCTTTAAATTTTGATTATGTTTAAATTTTGCTTAGATAGAATAAGTTATTTTACTATATTTTGGAAAGAATTTTAATTGAATTTCTTAAATCAATTAAATCTAAATATATTTTTTAATTATCACATTAAATCTTCTTTTTGTAAATTTTTTATAAAAATTTAACATTAATGATCTTATTGAAATAAAATCCCATGTAATCTTCCTAAAATCAATTGAGATTTACTAATAAATTCCATTACCTATGTGAAATAAGTAATTGAACATTGAACTGAATCAAGGCTTGAGGATCAAGTTGCAAAGGAAGAAAAGTTGGTAGACTTTTGTGATTTGAATTTTGGGCTTTTGATAAAAATATAAAAAATTTTAAATTTATCATATTTATAAATAATTTACCAACATATAGAATTTATAAAATATATATCAAAATATCAGATTTTTATTAGTTTACGATGAGTTTATTATAAGTTTATGATGAGTTTATTATAAGTTTATAAACTTTAGATAGTTTATAATTAGTTTATTATGAATTTCTAATAAAATAACTAAAATATCTCTAGTAAAAAAATAAAAATCTTAAAAAATATGATAGATGATATTATTTTTCTTTGAATTTTTATATATTATACTGTGTTTCCATTTGGAAGCTGAGCATTATAATATTTGCATTTGTTGACAACATATTTTAATACAGAATAAAAATGATACTACCTTACATGTTATTATGAGTAATATTTATCTTATAATATAGTATAATATAGTTAAAAATTTATTTTTAATTGAATTAAAGGTATTGTATAAAATTTTACTAGGTTAAGAAAATAAGAAAAGGCTTTAAGGATATAATTAATATTTAAAAAATTTATTGTAAATATTTTTAAAAATAAGATTATAAAATTATGAGAAATAATAAATTGATGATTTGAAAATTTTATTAGGATTGTTTACACATAGAAAACAACTCCGGTTTTCAAAAAAAAATTTAAAGAAAATAAAAAATAAAAAATGTTATTTAGTTAAAAACATTTTTCATTTAGAAAATTAGAAAATATATTTTTTATATATATTTATTAGCTAATAATTGAGTTTTAAAAAATTACTTTTAGCTATTTTCTAAATGAAAAATGCGCTATTAGTGAAAATAGTTTTCTAAAACTCAAATATTAATTAACAAATATAAATAACTATTTTCTAATTTTTAAATTAAAAATTATTTCCAACTAAATAATAAATTCTAGAAAAATTTGCTAGAAAACAATATTTATTTTCTATAACCAAATAACTTCCTTGTTTGTTTCAAGGTTTGTCGTAGTTTTATATAATATGATATGATTTCCCATATTAATCTTATAGTTTGAAAACTGTAAATTTTCAAATTACTAATTTAATGATTTTTCTTATAAGATTGTAAAATCCTTGATTTTTGGGAAAATTAGAGTCTATGGGTAAAATGGTAATTTTACCTTCAATTCATATTTGTGTGCATTTTATAACGTTTGATGCTTATTTTCATAATGTGGGTGTTGAGATTTTTGTTTTGAGTATAATATTGTGTTTTTTGCTTCGGGGGGTATTTTGGTCATTTTGGCGGTCGAAAAATTTTCGGGTTTCATTTTGCTGTTTTTGATGTCATTTTGGTGATCGTGATGTCGTTACGGTTATTTTAAGTATAATTTTGCTAGAGATTGTATTTCGAGAATTTTTCGGGTATTTATTATTTTTTTAATTAAAATAAATTAAATAAATAAATTAATTAAATAATTAATTAACTAATTAAAATATGTCTTAAAATAATTGAATTAGGGGTTAGTTGTGAATTTTTATAAGTTAGTTGGGTATTTTTTTTAAATTTTTAAAGAGTTTTAGGGTATTTTTAAATTAAATAAATTAATTTAGGGGTATATTGGTAATTTACCACCCAAAAACACTATAAATATGGGTGTTAGGGCACCCAATTAGAGGCCTAAAAATCCTTGTGCCGTCAGAGAGAGAAAATGGAAGAAAAAAAATTATTTTTGGGTCAAAAACTGAGGGCTGTCGTTTGGTCAGTGCGCGCTCGGATTAGCCAGTGTCGTTCGGCGTGCAAGCGTGTCGTTCTGCGCTGAGCTGCGGGCATTAGGTGTTGTCGTTCGGCGTGCAGAGCTCGTCGTTTGGCGTGGCAGCGTGGAATCGAAGACTGTAGTTTTGGCTTCTAATTTTTGGCAGTTTCGAGATTTTGAGGTTTTCTTCAATTTCTTCCAACTTCATGGCATTAGTTTTGTTATTTGGTGTTAGTATAACATATAGGATGTTTAAAAATAAAATTTTAAGGTTGATTTTGATTTTTAATGAATTTAAATAGATTAAATTGTTTAAGGGTGTTATTGGTGTTATTGAGTTTGGATTTAAGATTTATGAAAATAGGCTTATGATTTGTAACCAAATTTGATTTGGATCTGTTTTAGGGATGTTAGGTTAGCTGTAAAATTTTATTTGGGAATTTTAGGTTAAGATTTATATTTTTAATTGAATTATTAATTTAAAAATGTTGTCTGTGCATAATCACTGTAAATTCAATATCTTTGTCAAAATTTTAAAAATAATTGGCGTTTGATATTAATCTAATTTTTTGATATGTTGTTTACTAGGATGTTGTGAATCTGTGAAAAATAATTTGGAGTCTGGTTCTAATGTTTAGGTTCCGAAATAAATTAAGAATTGACACTGCTGTTGGTTAAGGGTTTTCTGATGATGTATGTTTTAAAAATTATTTTGAAAGTCTTAGACGTCTTGAAAAATTATGAAATTTTTATATGTTGTCCATCCTGATGTCTATAATATGAGAAAATTATTTGGATAATTTTGTGGTAACGAAATGTGAAGGATTTATGATGATTTTTGCTGTACTGATTTTTAGTGGTTCAAATAGAACCAAAATGTTGTAAAATATTTTTGGGGGATCAAATAAATTTGGATTAATCTGAAATTTTGTACACACATTATTTAGATGTTGGAGAAGCTACTGAAATTTTTCCAGAATTTTTGAATGATGGAATTATTTTCTGGAAAGTTTTGAATTATAGGGACTACTTAAAAATTTTTATCGGTTTTGGGTGTTGGTAGGAATTATGATTTTTGCATAGAGACTGATGTGATATTATTTGATAAATGAGTTATAAAAATTGAGTTGAGGTTCTGGTTCTAATAAATTTTAGATAATTAATTGATTTTGTATTTTTGATGTGCGATCGGTTTAACCATTGGGTTGAACCATAATTTTGAGTTGAGTCGGGTTGGTTTTTAATTTTGAATTATCTTGGTTAATTGTTGGTTAAGTATTGGTCTTTTTACATCCATAGCATGCATTGCATCCGTCATGATAGATGAGATAGTGGGATTGATTGTTGGACTATGTAATTATCTTTCCTTAGGCAATAATCTAACTGAAGCTCAGGGTCAGTAGGTTGTGAGGATTTGGCTAAGCTTTCTTTGGATACCAGGTAAGTTCATGGGTGTATGTGTATTATTTGTGATGTGCTATTTGCTAACTAAGTTATTATATGTATATAAGCCCTTCGTATATATTATTCTTTCTAATTTCGATATATTATCTTTTCTTGCCCTAGCCTCGCGTATGAATAGGAGACAGATAAACTTATATGCTATTTGCTAAATGCCTTGATATGATATTGAATATTCTTGTGATGTGCGATGGTGTGTCCAATGGGGACGGAGGATATGGATTGTGATTATGGAGATTATTTTATATATCGATATCGATCTTGTTCTTGGGGCTTATGCCTACTTGCTCTTGGGGCCACGTGGCTACTTGTTCTTGGATATGGTTGAAGGAGGTTGATGTTATATTTTGTAGACCCCGATACATCATCATGTATGAGATTATTGTGGATGTTTACTTAATATATATTACTTTGTTAAATTGTATTAGTGTTTCTCTGCCTCTCATGAGCTTACTGAGCGTATATATATATATCGCTCACACCCTTATAGATTGACTTGCATGTTGAAGTTATATTCCTTAGTGAGCTCGGTCGTTCTCTTTGTGGGTTCTTCTAGTTGGTTGTGGATTTTGGTTCATTTGCATATTTTCTTTACTCCATAGAGATTTCTGGATATTTTTGGGCGAACCGTATTCGAACCCTTTTTCTTGTAATAAGGAGTAGACTGTTTCTTTGCATCTAGTTTGAGTTTTAGTTATTGAACTTGATTTTGGATAGTATCATTTCTATTGATGACTTGATTATGGGATAAATTTATTGAACTTAGTAATTTTGCACTATAATAATAAATTTGAATTAGGCTTGTAAGGTTGTACTTAGGTATAGCCTTACGCTGGTCCCGGCTTCCCAGTTTGGGTCGTGACAAAAGTGGTATCAGAGCACTAGGTTTCGATTTTGTTTAAACATTATCCAGAAATCATTAGGATACTTCATTTCAAATCCTTTACTTCCTTTCTGCGTTAACCAACCTGTTTCTCTGCTAGCAGGTGCAACGTCTCAACAAAACACTCGTTTTCCTTTAATTGGTGGGACCAGCAACGCTGGGGTATCATTCGAAGCTGAGCATCAGCCAGCGATTCATATTGAGGAGCCTACTCTACCACATAGACGTGGAAGACCTCGGAGAGTAGTAAATGAAAATGTGCAAGGGATGGAAGATCAGAATTTTATACCGGAAAATGAGGGGCTATTTGAAGTACCACTTAGTGAAGATCAGGAGTCACCACCTCCAACTCCTGATAATGTGCATATGCCAGGTCAAGTACCAGTTCAAGGAAACCCAGATGCATATTTGGCTGCTTTGCAGACATTGAATAGATCTATGGAAGCTCTCGCTGATGGAGTAGTTCGGGTTGTTCAAGGCATGGGTAACAATATGAATGCTAATGCTCACGCTACAGCTAGAGGAAATGGATTAACTGATGACCTGGATTTGCACAAATTTATTAGAGTTGATCCACCTACATTCTCCAATCTTGCTACAGAAGACCCTCTAGTATTTCTTAATAAAGTTAAGAAGATCTGTGATGCTTTGAAATGTACTGAGAAGAGAGCCATAGAGTTAACTGGGCATCAAATGCAAAAATCAGCTGAAGAATGGTATATGATCTCTATCCAAGGCCAGGTTGAGGTATGGGAAGACTTCAGAAGAATGTTTATGCAAAACTTTATGCCTCGGAATGTGATGAAAGCAAAAGCAAGGGAGTTTGAAATGTCGACTCAGGGCAACAAGTCTATAGCTGAGTATTGGGAGCAGTTTCAAGAGCTAAGGAAGCATGCTACACGTGTGTCTCAGGATGAAGAATCTATGACTGATAGATTTGTGGATGGCTTGAATGATAAATACTATGAGTTGATAGCCAGTCACAATTACAAGGAAGTACATTTGGTTGTTAATGCTGCTCTGGGTTAGAAAACAGAAAAAGGAGGGATGATGCTGGAGAATCAAGCAGAAAGAAGAACAAGCCAGGGAATCAGCCAAGTTATCAGGGGCAGTATAATGGTCAGAGAGGCAATGAAAATGGTGGGCGCTACCAGCAATAGGGTCCTAGAGCCCCTACTTGTGAATCTTATGGCTTACATCATACGGGAGAGTACAGAAGGAAGACTGGAGCTTGTTTTAACTGTGGACAAATGGATCACCAAGTTAAAAATTGTCCAATTCCTAGGCGCAATCAAACTCAGGCAGGTCAGCATACTCAGTTCAAACCAGTTGGCAATCAAGCATATAGGGGTGACTATCAGAATGGAAATGGTTATGGTAGAGGTAATAGTGGTCGTGGACAGTTTAATGGTAACGGATATCAGGGAGGTCAAGGCTTTTCTTAACAGGGTGGTCGAGGTTACAATGGAGGCAGAGGTTATCAGGGTCAGCAGGGCCGAGGATATCAGGGCCAGCTGGGTCGCGGTTATCAGGGCTATCAGGGTCAGCAGTATCAGCAGGGTCGTGGATACCAGGGTGCTGCAAATAATGGAAACCAACAGAATGGTAGAGCAGTTCAACCAGTGGGACAAGGTAATGGTCAAAACCAAAATCAGAATCAGAATCGAGGCCAAAACCAGAATTATGCTCGGGTGTTCAACCTAAATCATCAGCAGGCTCAAGTTGACAACAATGTGGTGCAAGGTACTCTTTCTATTTGCTCTCTAGATGCACACATATTGATAGATCCTAGAGCTACTCATTCATTCATATCACCTAGTTTTGCATCTAGGCTGAGTATTACATCTGAACCTATGGAAATACCATTAGTTGTTCATACACCTTTAGGAGAGGAGGTAGAATCTTTAAAGGTATACAAGGATTGCGTTGTTAAAGTTGAAAATGTTGAACTTCTTGCGAATCTAGTACCGTTAGATGTGATAGAATTTAATGTCATCTTGGGTATGGATTGGTTAGCTCGGCATGGAGCTAATTTGAACTGTAAGGATAAGGTAGTGGTGTTTGCATATGAGGCCGACAAGACTGTGACATTTTATGGCTCTAAAATCAATGGAACTAGTCAGTTAATTTCAGCTATGAGAGCTAGAAGATTATTGCGAAAGGGTTGTAATGCCTACCTTATTTCTATTCGGGATGTGAGCAAGGAAGAAGCGAAACTTGAAGATATCCCGACAGTACGAGATTACATGGACGTGTTTCCAAACGATTTACCGGGGTTACCACCGGAACAAGAGATTGAATTCTCCATTGATCTTGTACCTGGAACCAATCCTATTTCTATGCCTCCATATAGGATGGCTCCAGCAGAGCTTAAGGAGTTGAGAGAGCAATTGAATGACTTGTTGTATAAGGGATATATCAGACAGAGTACTTCACCGTGGGGTGCTCCAGTGCATTTTGTGAAAAAGAAAGATGGATCAATGAGACTATGTATCGATTATCGACAGCTGAATAAGGTGACTATGAAGAACAGATATCCATTGCCCAGGATTGACGATTTGTTTGATCAGTTGCAGGGAGCAAAGTTTTTCTCCAAGATTGATTTGTGGTCGGGTTACCATCAGTTGAGGGTGAAGAAGAGTGACATACCTAAGACTGCTTTTCGCACGAGGTATGGGCATTATGAATTTCTAGTGATGTCCTTTGGACTTACTAATGCTCCTGCTGCTTTTATGGACATGATGAACAGGGTGTTTAGTCCTTATCTTGATCGGTTTGTTGTCGTATTCATTGATGACATTCTGATATATTCGAAATCCAAGGAAGAGCATGAGCATCATTTAAAGTTGGTGTTGCAGACTTTAAGAGAACATCAGCTTTACGCTAAGTTCTCCAAATGTGAGTTTTGGTTGGACAGGGTTGTCTTTCTGGGACATGTTATATCCGCAGAGGGTATTCAGGTTGATTCACAGAAGATTGAGGCAGTGATGGATTGGCAGAGACCGAAGACTGTTACTGAGATTCGGAGTTTTTCTGGGGTTAGCAGGATATTACAGAATGTTTGTCAAAGATTTCTCCAGAATAGCAGCACCTTTAACAAAACTCACTCGTAAGGGTGTTAAGTTCATTTGGGATGATGCTTGCGAGGAGAGTTTTGCTACTCTTAAAGAAAGATTAACTACTGCACCAGTACTTGTGTTGCCAGAAGGCACTGAGGGGTATTCTGTTTATTGTGACGCATCAGGCATTGGTCTGGGTTGTGTGTTGATGCAATATGATAAAGTAGTCGCCTACGCCTCTAGACAGCTGAAGAAGCATGAGGTAAACTATCCTACACATGATTTAGAAATGGCTGCAGTTGTGTTTGCACTCAAGATCTGGAGACATTATCTTTATGGAGTTACTTGTGAGATCTTCACTGATCATAAGAATCTTAAGTATGTATACTCCCAAAAAGACTTGAATTTGAGACAGAGAAGGTGGGTAGAGTTTCTTGAAGACTACGACTATAGCATCCAGTATCATCCGGGTAAAGCGAATATTGTGGTTGATGCTCTAAGTCGTAAGTCTGTGGGTAGTCTGTCCCACATTTCAGTTTTCAGAAGACCGTTGATACGGGAGATACATCAACTGCTAGGTGATGGTTTAACTTTTCATATGTCTGGTAAAGAAATTGAAGGTGATAGAGGTGTGTTGTTGGCTAATATGACAGTCAAACCTGATTTCCGTGATGAGATAGTTTCAGCGCAGAATACAGATGAGGAGTTGTCAACGATCCGCCAGAAAGTCTTATCAGGTGAATCCACATAATTCTCGATTAATGAAAAAGGATTTTTGCGGTTCGGTTCAAGGTTGTGTGTGCCTTCAGTGGATGATTTAAAGAAAAAGATTTTGAAAGAAGCTCACTCTTCCAAGTACACTATACATCCTGGTTCTACTAAGATGTATCGAGATTTAAAGTAGATGTATTGGTGGAATGGAATGAAGAATGATGTTGCGGAGTTTGTTTCTCAATGTTTACCTTGCCAGCAAGTTAAGTATGAGCATCACAAGCCAGCCTGTTTACTGAGAGAGTTACCACTACCCGAGTGGAAGTGGGAGAGAATCACTATGGATTTTGTTGTCGGGTTGCCAAAGACTCCTGGTGGCTATGATTCGATCTGGGTGATTGTAGACCGATTGACCAAGTCAGCGCATTTTCTTCCGGTTAATACCAAGTACATAGTGTCTCAGTATGCAAAGTTGTATATTAATCGGATTGTGAGTCTGCATGGGGTACCAGTTTCCATTGTATCTGATAGAGGTGCTCAATTTACATCCATGTTTTGGCAGAAGCTTCAGAAAGGGTTAGGTATAGATCTTCATTATAGCACGGCTTTTCATCCTCAAACAGATGGACAGTCGGAGAGAACCATTCAGACCTTGGAGGATATGCTACGATTGTGTGCTCTGGATTTTAAGGAAAGTTAGGCAGATCATCTTCCATTGGTAGAGTTTGCCTATAATAATAGTTATCAAGCTAGCATTAGTATGGCTCCTTTTGAAGCATTGTATGGTAGACGGTGCAGAACCCCATTGTATTGGGAGGAGGTCGGTGAGCTTCGTATTGAGGGTCCCGATCTTTTACAGTATAATACCCAGGTTGTACCGGTAATTCAGGATCGGATCTGTACTGCTTTTAATAGACAGAAGAATTATGTTGATCTTAAGCGAAGGCATCTTGAGTTTGCAGTTAGTGATAGGGTGTTTCTGAAAGTATCACCTTTTAAAGGTGTTATGCGGTTTGGTAAGAAAGGAAAATTGGCTCCCAGGTTTATCGGTCCTTATGAGGTCCTAGAACGTGTCGGTGATGTTGCTTACAGACTAGATTTGCCACCCGAGTTAGCAGCTGTGCATCCGACTTTTCATGTTTCGATGTTGAGGAAATATGTATCAAACCCCAATCATGTTCTGGCTTCAGAGACCATTGAGATTACTGATGATTGTACTTATGAGGAGCAGCCTGTAGCTATTTTGGACCGTCAGGTCAAGCGATTACGTTCAAAGAATGTGGCTTCAATAAAGGTTCTTTGGTGTAACCATTCTGTTGAGGAATGCACCTGGGAAGCAGAGGAACTCATGCTAGCAAAATACTCTCATTTGTTTGAGTCTTAAGGTGCGTTATTGATTTCGTGGGCGAAATCATTTTAAGGGGGTTAGAGTGTAGTTTATTAATAGTCTTGATATAGCACCATATGCATGCATATCATTACATCATTATTACTTTTGTACATCATAAATGTATATGTGTTTTGTCTGGTATTATTTATGATAGTTTGCTATTAAATTGGTTATTGGAAGACGTTTTTGAATAATCTTGGTTTATTGATATCGGATGTCATTCTTGAAAATCTTGGTTTGTTGATATCGGATGTCATTCTTGAATAAGTCTGGGTTGTTGGTAGAATGATGAGTATCATATGGATAAGTGTTATATTAGTAATGGTTTTGGTTGATTGGGTTTGACTTGAACACTTGAGTTCTGGCTTTTTGTGATGATTGTTGATGAGTGAAAATTTAAAAGAAAATGCTTCTGTTTGATTTTATAATAAACATAACCTGGAGCAAAACTGGAACAGTCTATAGCGCTTAGTATTGTAGGGTTATGGCCTGATCACCCATAACAATATGTGCTAAGTGAGCTATGCTTTTCGGATTTGTGTATAACTTAAAATATAAAAGTGTTTTGATGATGAGTATGTTATTGGGTAAAATTTCGAGGACGAAATTTGTTTAAGGGGGTTAGATTGTAAAATCCTTGATTTTTTGAGAAATTAGAGTCTAGGAGCAAAATGGTAATTTTACCTTCAATTCATATTCGGGTTCATTTTATAACGTTTGGTGCTTATTTTCATAATGTGGGTGTTGAGATGTTTGTTTTGAGTATAATATTGTGTTTTTGGCTTCGGAGGATATTTTGGTCATTTTGGCGGTCGGAAAATTTTTGGGTTTCGTTTTGCTGTTTTTGATGTCATTTTGGTGACCGTGATGTCGTTACGGTTATTTTAAGTATAATTTTGCTAGGGGTTGTGTTTAGAAAATTTTTCGGGTATTTATTATTATTTTTAATTAAAATAAAATAAAATAATTAATTAATTAACTAATTAAAATAATTCTGAAAATAATTGAATTAGGGGTTAGTTGTGAATTTTTATAAGTTAGTTGGGTGTTTTTTTTGAATTTTTACAGAGTTTTAGGGTATTTTTAAATTAAATAAATTAATTTAGAGGTATATTGGTAATTTATCACCCAAAAACACTATAAATATGGGTGTTAGGGCACCCAATTAAAGGCCTAAAAATTCTTGTGCCGTCAGAGAGAGAAAAGGGGAGAAAAAAAAATTTATTTTTGGGTCAAAAATTGAGGGCTGTCGTTTGGTCAGTGCGCGCGCGGATTAGCCAGTGTCGTTCGGCGTGCGAGCGTGTCGTTCGGCTCGAAGCTGCGGGCGGTAGGTGTTGTCGTTCGGCGTGCAGAGCGCGTCGTTCGGCGTGGCAGCGTGGAATCGAAGACTGTCGTTTTGGCTTCAAATTTCTGGCAGTTTCGAGATTTTGAGGTTTTCTTCAATTTCTTCCAACTTCATGGCATGATTTTTGTTATTTGGTGTTAGTATAACATATAGGATGTTTAAAAATAAAATTTTAAGGTTGATTTTGATTTTTAATGAATTTAAATAGATTAAATTGTTTAAGGATGTTATTGGTGTTATTGAGTTTGAATTTATGATTTATGAAAATACGCTTATGATTTGTAACCAAATTTGATTTGGATCTGTTCTAGGGATGTTAGGTTAGCTGTGGGATTTTATTTGAGAATTTTAGGTTAAGATTTATATTTTTAATTGAATTATTAATTTGAAAATGTTGTTTGTGCATAGTCACTGTAAATTCAGTATTTTTGTCGAATTTTTAAAAATAATTGGTGTTTGATATTAATCTGATTTTTTGATATGTTGTTTATTAGGATGTTGTGAATCTGTGAAAAATAATTTGGAGTCTGGTTCTAATGTTTAGGTTCCGAAATAAATTAAGAATTGATACTGCTGTTGGTTAAGGGTTTTCTGATGATGTCTGTTTTAAAAATTATTTTGAAGGTCTTAGATGTCTTGAAAAATTATAATTTTTTTATATGCTGTCCATCCTGATGTCTATAATATGAGAAAATTATTTGGATAATTTTGTGGTAATGAAATGTGAAGGATTTATGATGATTTTTGCTGTACTGATTTTTAGTGGTTCAAACAGAACCAGAATATTGTAAAATATTTTTGGGGGATCAAATAAATTTGGATTAATCTGAAATTTTGCACAAACGTTATTTAGATGTTGGAGAAGCTACTGAAATTTTTCCAGAATTTTTGAATGATGGAATTATTTTCTGGAAAGTTTTGAATTATAGGGACTACTTAAGAATTTTTATCGGTTTTGGGTGTTGGTAGGAATTATGATTTTTGCATAGGGACTGATGTGATATTATTTGATAAATGAGTTATAAAAATTGAGTTGAGATTCTGGTTCTAATAAATTTTAGGTAATTAATTGATTTTGTATTTTTGATGTGCGATCGGTTTAACCATTGGGTTGAACCATAATTTTGAGTTGAATCGGGTTGGTTTTTAATTTTGGATTATCTTGGTTAATTGTTGGTTAAGTATTGGTCTTCTTGCATTCATAGCATGCATTGCATCCCTCATGATAGATGAGATAGTGGGATTGATTGTTGGACTATGTAATTATCTTTCCTTAGGCAATAATCCAGCTGAAGCTCAAGGTCAGTAGATTGTGAGGATTTGGCTAAGTTTTCTTTGGATACCAGGTAAGTTCATGGGTGTATGTGTATTATTTGTGATGTGCTATTTGCTAACTAAGTTATTATATGTATATAAGCCCTTCGTATATATTATTCTTTCTAATTTCGATATATTATCCTTTCTTGCCCTAGCCTTGCATGTGAATAGGAGACGGAGAAACTTGTATGCTATTTGCTAAATGCCTTGATATGATATTGAATATTCTTGTGATGTGCGATGGTGTGTCCAATGGGGAGAGAGGATATGGATTGTGATTATGGAGATTATTTTGTATATCGATATCGATCTTGTTCTTGGGGCTTATGCTTACTTGCTCTTGGGGCCACGTGCCTACTTATTCTTGGATATGGTTGAAGGAGGTGGATGTTATATTTTGTAGACTCCGATACACCATCATGTATGAGATTATTGTGGATGTTTACTTGATATATATTACTTTATTAAATTGTATTAGTGTTTCTCTGTCTCTCATGAGCTTACTGAGCGTATATATATATATCGCTCACACCCTTATAGATTGACTTGCAGGTTGAAGTTATATTCCTTAGTGAGCTCGGTCGTTCTCTTTGTGGGTTTTCTAGTTGGTTGTGGATTTTGTTTCGTCTGCATATTTTCTTTACTCCATAGAGATTTCTGGATATTTTTGGGCGGACCGTGTTCGAACCCTTTTTCTTGTAATAAGGAGTAGACTGTTTCTTTGCATCTAGTTTGAGTTTTAGTTATTGAACTTGATTTTGGATAATATCATTTCTATTGATGATTTGATTATGGAATAAATTTATTGAACTTAGTAATTTTGCACTATAATAATAAATTTGAATTAGGCTTGTAAGGTTGTACTTAGGTATAGCCTTACGCCGGTTCCGGCTTCCCAGTTTGGGTCGTGACACTGTAAATTTTCAAATCACTAATTTAATGATTTTTCTTATAATTTTATCTTTAAAAATATTAAAAATAAAATTTTTAAATGCTAAATATATGCTAATAAATAATTTTTTTTTTTCATATAAATGTATCCTTCTTGTATGGAAAATAATTCAATATTGTTTTTATAATTGACAGATGAAATAAGTATCTCGCTAAAAGTTAAATTATCTGTGACATGTTATTATTATCCATTATTTATATTGAAGAATTTCAAAAAAATAATGTAATTTTAATAGTTATGTAGTTCTTATATACTTTAAAATAAAAATTACACAGGTTACACACTTTTGTTGGTCACTTTTGAAAATTACATAGGTATAAGTTTTTTTTTTTTTCCATTTATGTAGAAAAGCGTAGGTAATTTTTTCTTCTCATTTTTAATTTTTTAATGTTGACTTTTATTTTTTTTATTTTTTTATTCTTTTTTACTTTTTTATTTTTAGTTTTTATTTATGTTGTTTTATTCAAATTTTTTTTAATATTATATTTTTAATATACACATAAAAATTATATATATACACAATATATATAAAATATACGCATTATAAAAATAAGTAAAATCTATCATATCTATTAAATATCTACTAAATATTTACTAAACATATACAAACATCTATAAAATATTTTTAATATTTTTTAATTTTAATTTTTTAATATTTTATTCTTACAACATCCACACAATTTTCAAATAATATCCATATAATATTTATATAAAATATATACAACATCTATTAAACATTTATAACATCTACCAAACCTATATAAAATATATATCAAATATCTACACAACATATATATAACGAAATTTATTTTTAACTTTATTTTTATGTATATAATATGAAATTTTTATTTAAAAATAAATTTAATAATTTTTATTAATATATTTTTATATATTTTACTTTTTATTATTTTTTGTGAGTATTATTTATTTTTTTAAATCAAAATTAAAATTTTTTGTTTATAAAAACTAATAAATTTTATATTCTGAAAAAATAATTTAAAATATTAATTTTTATTATTGTATTAGAATATTTTTATTTAATAGTGAATTTTTAATAAAAAAGTAAAAATTTAAGTAAAATATAGATTGTAGTTAGAGAAGAGATATTTTTGAAAAAAAAATTATTTTAGTGAGTAGTGAGGTATTTTTGAAAATTTATTTAAATTTTTTATGAAAGAGTAAATATTTTTATTTTTTGTAATATTTTAAAATAAAATTTATTTTTTGGATAATTTTATAAACATTTATATTTTAAAATTATATAATTTTATTTAGATATATATTTTAATTTATTAATGAAATTTTGCAGTGAAAAAATAAGACAATCGAAGCCTTGAATGAGCTGCATGTATATGAGATAATCATTCGCAAGCCAACATGATTACTTTTTATTTTTTTAATGGAATAAGACAATAACTAATAACAAGCCAATCAATTCTTCAAATTCAAAGTCAATAGTACAATGTCATATGAATCAAAGAAAGGAAAGTATTATCTCTGAAAATCGATATTAAAATTTTTTTTTTTTCTAAAAAAACAAATTTAACGGCAAGTGCAATCTCTCCTAATAAACTCAGATTGAATTCCCCTCCTCTAGGCTAATTATAATACTAAAAAAAAAAAGGTGGCTGCGCGACCTTATTGAGAATAATAAATTATCCATCCAGATACGGAATATCAGAAATTAATTCATAAATAATTATCTTTTAAATGAGTCCTAATCTTAATAATTTCCTCTTTTAGGGTTATCTGGAAAATACATGGTTGATTTTACTACATTTTGAATCTTCCATGCAATTTTTTTTCCTACTTTGACATTGACAATAACAACCATAAGATCATAGTCGCTTTCCATGATAGTTTCTTTCTTATCTCTTTCAGTTTTCCCTCTATAAATAGAATAGCAAAGTGATCAAATTCATACCACCTTCAAAATGAAGACACCATTACTAATTTCACTTCTTCTGCTTCTAATTTCATCATCAACTAATGCAGACCCAGTTCTTGAAAGCTTTCTAAAATGCCTTCCCAATCATATTAAGCCCTCTAATCCAATCGATAAAGCCATTTATACTCCAACAAATCCATCTTTTATCTCTGTTTTACAAGCCTACATTAAAAACAGAAGGTTTTTAACCTCTGAAACACCAAAACCACTTGCTATAATCACTGCCCTCCATCAATCCCATGTCCAAGCAACTGTTATTTGTGCAAAATCTCATAACTTGCAGCTCAGAATAAGGAGCGGTGGCCATGATTATGAGGGTCTTTCTTATACATCTGAAATCCCATTTGTGATTCTCGATATGTTCAATCTTCGATCCATTGATATAGATATTGAAAAAGAGACAGCTTGGGTTCAATCTGGAGCAACTCTTGGTGAACTTTACTACAATATTGCTAAAGAAAGTGAAGTTCATGCCTTTCCTGCCGGAGTTTGCCTTAGTCTTGGCGTTGGTGGTCATTTCAGTGGTGGAGGTTACGGAACAATGCTGAGAAAATATGGTCTTTCTGTTGATAATGTAATTGATGCCAAAATAGTCGATGTTAATGGTAATATTCTTGAAAGAAAATCAATGGGAGAAGACCTGTTTTGGGCAATTCGAGGAGGTGGAGGAGCAAGTTTTGGTGTTATACTTTCTTGGAAAATCAAATTAGTTAAAGTCCCTGAAAAGGTGACGGTTTTCAGAGTAGACAGAACATTAAAACAGGGAGCAACTGATATTCTTTATAAATGGCAACCAGTTGCTGGCAAAATAACAAAAGAACTGTTCATAAGCGCACAACTGGAAGTTCAGAATACAACAAATGAAACAGAGAAGACGGTTAGAGTTTCTTTTATTGGTCTTTTCTTAGGAAAAAGCGGGAAACTTCTTAGCTTGATGAAACAGAGATTCCCTGAATTGGGTTTAAAGAAAGAAAATTGCACAGAAATGAGTTGGGTTGAATCAGCAATGTTCTGGGACAATCTTCCAAGTGGAACATCTTTTGAAGTTTTACTAAACAGAACATCCCCTGCTCAAAGTTTTTCCAAAAACAAGTCTGATTATGTCAAAAATATAATATCAAAACAGGATCTTGAAAAGATTTGGAAAATGTTTTTAAAAACTGAAGGAATGATAATTGAAATGAATCCTTATGGAGGAAAAATGAGAGAAATTTCAGATACTGAAACTCCATTTCCTCATAGAGCTGGATATCTATTCAAAATTCAGTACATCACACAGTGGTTTAAAGAAGGAACAGAGGCGGCTAATCGACATATAAGTTTGGCAAGAGAAATGTATGAATCAATGGCTAAATATGTGAGCAAGAACCCAAGAGAAGCATTCCTTAATTACAGAAACCTTGACATTGGTAGCAATCCAAGTAATTTTACGGATTTTGAAGAAGCTGAAGTTTATGGGAGCAAGTATTTTAAGCGTAACTTTTACAAGTTAGCAAAAGTGAAACAGAGGGTTGATCCTGAAAATTTCTTCAAGAATGAACAGAGCATTCCTCCCCTTCATGCTTATTGAGTAAAATCATGTAGCAGAGTGTTTGTAGAAATTTGATTTCTAGTTCTCACGATATTTCCCTTCCATCAGTCATTGATTATGTAATTCTTATAAGCACTTATCATATAAATTAATTTGACTAAATAATATACTATATTATCTTTATTTAGTTCAATAAATACTTTTAATAATATAATTTTATATCTATTTTAGATATTTTAATAATAAATATACTTATGAGTTATTTTTTTTATTAAATATGTTAAGTATTTATTAGTTATTTATTCAAAACAAAACAAGTTTAAAATGTCTCCTTAAAAGTAAGAGGGTGCTTATAAGCTAGGCCAAGCCCCCTCTTTCTTTCATAAGAAAATTATTATTTATGATATTTTTTTTTTCATATTTTTATATAGTAATGGTGATAAATAATTGCTAAATATTATAAAAAGATTTATAAAGAATAAAATATTCATATTTAAAAAATATAAATATAAAAAAAATAATTATTTATGTTTTTTGTTATTAATGTAATATTCTTATATTTTATATCACACATTAATATACATATAAACACACTATAACAACTGTCATTGGTATAATATTTTGTTACGTATCGTTGTCTTAATCTTGCCATATATCCTAATTTTATAAATTTTAAATTAAATTATTATTTATTATAATAAATTTTTTTAGAGAGTTAAAATATAATTAAGATTGATAATAATTATATTTATCTTCTAGTTATTTATTAGAATAGATAAATATTTAATTGTTATAAATATTTATTTAAAAAGTTTAAATAAGATTAAAATATTATTGGCAATAATAAGATAAAGGTTGATGATTGAACTATTAATTTTTGCTTTTGGTGTAATTTTTATGTTTTTGCCTTTATTTTAAAGAATTTTTTATTCATATTTTGTTGCTATTTACGAAACACTCATGAAAGTGGGTAGAATGATTCATATTACCTTTTTTTGTTGTTTATTTTCTTGTGTGAATTAGTCCGCCAAATCAACTGTCATAAATAATATTACCGTGGATTCATTGGATGTTGTACACGTAGGAATATGCATGCAGTTCTCAAATCTCAAGAATATAAATTGTCAATCATTTTAATATTTTTATGATTAATTTTTCATGATTCTATACGTGACCATGTGTTATTCTTTTTTTTTTTTATTACAATATTATTCAGTTTCAAAACTGTAAAACTAACGTGCAAGTAACGATCATATTTTTATATTTTTGCCATAATTTTTGATAATTTTTCCCATATTATGTTTGATTTTTATTTATTTTCGTTTATTTTCATTTAATCATTATGCTTTTATATTTTTATTTCTAAATGGGGATAAACAATTATGATGATGAAGATTATTGTTGTGTAATATTTGTCTTTGAATTGTTTTGCTTTTTTTTTTTTTAACATTTGAAGGGACCTGTTGTTTATGTAAATATGAAAAAAATTGGAAAAAATTCGTTCTGTCAATTATGCCTTAACTTAATCAAATTATTAAAAGTAATGCCTAATAGGAAACCCAAGTAATTATGGCAATTCTAGACAAAGTGCAAGGATGAATTACCTTGATGATCTAGAGTAGTAGATAATTGGGAGTGATGATAGGATCCTCTTTGATATCAAGTAAGATTGTTGATTGCATATGTTATATGCTTCATTTTTTTTATTATTTCAGTGTGCATATGTTATCTACAGTCACATTATTTGTATTCTGTATTTTTAAATCTATTTAAATTATAAAACCTAATATTGAAATCCAAATAACTTACATAAAATTTTTTTATAATTTTTAATAGCACCGCAGCATAGTGCAGGGTATTTTCTAGTTATATATTAAAAATAAATTATATTCTTAATTACCATTTAATATTTTAATTGTAACAAATAGTAAAATTTTAACACAACCTACTTGCAATGACTATCAACACCTATTAGCCACTCGTGATAGTTATAGACTCTAAGTGTTCAATAATACAAAAATAAATTTTTGGGTGGCGAAATTTAGGCCCCACAAAGATAATAAATACACATACAATATATTTTCTCTAAAATATATTCAGATAATTATATCAAAGGTTATATTGAATTATAGTGTATATAATTTTATAATTTATATTTACACCCTACTCATGTAACTTATTTTAAACACCTCATCCTAAACTCTAAAAACTCTTTAATATATTTCAATTCTATTATTTTCATTATTTCTGGGTCTCAAACAATCTTCATCCTCACACTCAATTATTACTCTCACTAATTTATTATTTATTGGAGTAACTTTGAATTATTTAAAAAAATTTATTATTTTTAATTACTCTTATTCTGAAAGTTGGATTTCTTTATTAAAAATTAATTTTTTTTATTGAAAGTTGATATTCTTAATTTAATATTATTTAGAAAGATTTTTTTTAACTGAAAATTGTTTTTTCTAATTTGATATTATTTAGGAAGACTTATTGGATAAGATTTTTAATTTTTTTTACTAAATAATTAGGAATCATTTTTAATAAAATTTGTATTTTTTCTATTCATGTCAAGCACACACACACAAACATATATATATATATATAGAGAGAGAGAGAGAGAGAGAGGGAGAGAGAGAGAGAGAGAGACTCAATATGTAGTTATTTGGATGTGGCATTTTTGTATTTTTTTTTTCTTTACGCTCACAATGCAGTTTGTAATTAAATGAGATTGTGTGAGATTTTTTTTTGGTGTAATTAGATTAAGGGTTTTAAGTGTTCCCTTTTGTTTCTTATTTTTTTTTAATTGTTTAGTGAATTTTGCTCTTCTTTATTTATGGATGTAGGCTTACGCTAAACCACATTAAATTTTTAATTTTTCTGTTATTTTTTCATTCTTTCTTTTATTTTTCTCAATTTATATTTAATTATTTATTTTGTTGTTCTCATGAAGCCAATTCATATAAATATTTTTACAACTTTTATTCCTAATAAGTGGTATCAAAGCTTTGTTTATTAATTTATATTTATTTTGGGTTAATTATAAAGATAGAAATTTTGAAATTGAAAAGTATAATCGTAGTATTAACTTTGTTTTGTGACAAGTCAAGATTAAAGCAATTTTTACATAGAACATATTGCGCAAAATATTATTGGGCAAAGATAAATTGCCTAAAAAATTAACTAAGTAGCTAAAATAAGATTTGAAGGAAAAGGTTATAGCAACCTTTCGGATATGTTTATTTATAAGGTTTTGTATGAAGTCATTTATGAGAAATCTACCAAAGCCTATGGGAAAAAAATTAGAGTCTTTGTATATGAAGAAAAATCTCACCGATAAATTAGTTGTGAAGCATTGCGTGCACATGCTCAACATGGCAGAAAGCAATCTTTAAAATCCCATATTAATAAAATTAATTATATTCTCATGGATTTAGAAAATGTAAATGTTAAGTATGATGAGGAAGATAAAACACTTATGTCATTAAGGCCAACACCTCCATCTTTTAGAAATATTAGAGAAACTCTATTTTATATTTTAAAAAAATTTGGCTACTGAGGAAGTTAAAGAAACTTTGTTTGCTAGAAATCTTACTGATAAGGAGCTTTGTAGTGATATTACAGTAGAAATTTTAGCTATTAGAGATAAAAATAAACATAGTAATTTGAACTGTAATTACTGTGAAAGGAAAAGAGACATTAAAGTAAATCGTATTAAGTTACAAAATAAAAAAAAAAAGACTCAAGAAAATAATTCTGATGAGGTTGGTATTGCATCAGATCATTTTTATAGTGATGTCTATATTGTGACTAAAAAATGTGCCAAAATCAATGTAGAGTGGTTTTTGGATTCTAATTGCACATTCCACGTATGTGTTAATAGGAATTGGTTTTTTTCTTATAAATCAATTGATGGTAAAGCTATTTTAATTGGCAATAATTATCTATATAAAATTGATGGTACTGATACTGATAAAATTAGAGTGTATGGTGATATAATTAGGACTATTACTCAGGTTCGACATATTCCTAATATAAAAAAGAATTTTATTTTGTTACCTACATTGGATAATATTGGTTGTAATTTTACCAATGGAGGTAAAATTTTAAAATTTTTTAAAGGTTTTCACATTTTGATAAAAGCTAAATAAATTAGTAGATTATACATGTATTGTAAAATTCTACTGTTATGGGTTTAGCTACAAATTTGTCTTCCATGAGAAGTTTGAATTTGAATAATTTTGTGGTTAAACTTTTTTTGTTAAGTAAGTTTAAGCCTTGTTTAGGTTGGGTTGATATTTATAATGATTATAAGTTGTTTCCTTGTTTTGGAGAAGATAGAATACAATTTTGGTACAAGAGAAATCAAAGTCAAGGTGGAGAATTATTGGGAAGATTTTAAATTATTTAAAAAGTTTTGTTATTCTCAATTGCTCCTATTTTAGAAGTTGGATTTCTTTATTAAAAATTTTGTTTTTTAATTGGAAGTTAATCTACCTAATTTGATATAATTTAGTAGACTTTCAATTTTTTTATCAAGTAATTATGAATTTTTCTTTAATAAAATTTATATTCTTTCTATTCAAGTCAAGCATACCAATATATATAGCCTCAATATATAGTTATTTAGGTGTGACGGTTTTTGTATTTTTCTTTACTCTCACAGTGTATTTTATAAAAATGTGAGATTGTATGAGGCTTTTTGGGTGTAATTAGGTTAAGAGTTTTGAGTGTTTCTTTTTTTTCCTTGTACCTTTTCTGTTTTTGGTGAATTTGCTCTTCTTTGCCCTTAGACAGGTTTATACCAAATCATATTAAATTTTTGCTTGCTTTTTTATTTTTCCATTTACTCTTTTTTATTTTTTTTAATTTATATTTTGTTATTTATTTTGTTGTTCATATCAAACTAACACAAATAAATATTTTTGTGGCTTTTATTCCTAACATTATTTAAAGCTAAATCATGAAAAAATATGGATTATGAGTTTGCTGAAAAGTTTAAAATAAATATTTAGTGGTTAAAAAATAAATAAAATTAAATGATTATGTTATCAAGCTAATTTAGCTACAATTGTCTGGATAATTAAATATATTCAACTATATATTGTTGAATATTTTAGACTATTCATTAGACATTGGTCGAAGATAGATACTCTGGTTCAATGAACTAAGTCTAACTTTTGACTATGGATTGCTTAATATATATTATTGTTCAATTAATGGTGATGAAATATCAATTTTATATAGTTTTGTCTCGTTGAACAAAAATTATTTTTTCATCAATTTCCTACTGAATAAAATATTGTATTCATTATTTGTTGACTATTACATTGTTCAACCATTTAATCATTCATTATATAGTTAATTGCGAATGTTTGATAAATTCACATCAGAATATGTGCATTACATGAAATTGAATAGAAATATTTATGATTATTGTTTATGTTATGACATATTAATGCATCAAGCCATCATAATCAAGGCCGACATTAAGGTAAAGTAAGGCAAGCCTTTGCTTTAGGCCTCAAAGCGAAAGTAAGCCCCACCTTTTGATAAAAAAAAAATCTTCATCAATTTATTTATAAATTTTATTTTTTTATTTTATTTTAATTAGTTATATTTTGACTTTTAGTAATTTTTTATTTTGAGTCTTTTTGGACTCCAAATACATTTTCTTTTAAATCTTCTATTTATTTTCTCTCTTCTTATATTCTTCTATTTAGGTTAATCTTATTTTTTCTCTTATACTCAATTTTGCTTTTATCTTTATCTCAAATTCTAACAATTATAGATCTTTATTTTTATCTGATGGTTTTGAATATTTGTGTTTTGATATGTGGGAATCTATATATATATATATGTATATATGTATTCAAGTAGATTTTGTGCTAAAATATATTATAAAACAATTTGATTATAAAAATTTAATTAATAATTTTGCATCCCAAAAAGTTTTAAAAAATAAAATTTAAATTATTTTTTTGAATTTTAATAAATTAAAATATTATTATTATTATTTATTTTAGGTATGTCAACTTTTTGACTCGCTCCTGATCATAGAGTTGGATTCTCAAGCAGGTAATAAAAGGATTCACTATTCTTGAGAGAGAAGGTAGAGTTTCTTCTTTTGCTATTGGATTTTCGAGACATGTGTTAATTGGGTGATAATTTTTTTTAGAGAAATAGGCAAACAATTATGGTATAAACCAAAATTGAGTATAAAAATATAAAAGGTAGTATGGTCTTTTTATAAGGTATAATATTAAAAAATTAAATTTTAAATTTTATAAAAACAATATGTTAATAAATTAGAGTTGTGAACCATTAGTTTTACACTTAGAATAAACAAGAAGTAATCAAGGTTCTAATGCAACTTGAATAACTCAAATAGGTTCTAGACGGGCTTGAAATGAGCTAAAAATGAAAGCCCATAGTGGAAAGTCCGCACAGGCCAGCACGTGGCAACAGCCTTGCAGCCTGTGGGACAGCCACGTCTAGATGCGAGTTCAGTGATTTATTTCTCATTATTTTTCTTTAAAAATTAATTTTCTAAATTAATTTTTCTTAATTAAAATTTTCTCAATTAATTTCTTTTCTGAACATTAAGTCAGTAAATTTTATTAAGTTTATGGTGGAATTGAAGGATAGAAATGTGCTTGAACCCTTCATCAAATCAAACAACACACCTAATCAAATATTTTTTCAATTCAATAAAATAACACACCTAAATTAAACTAAGCCCTTTGCATCAAAGGCATGAACTACTAAGGATCATGATTCTCATTTAAAGAGATATGTAGGCACATCTGGGACTTTCACTTAAAGTGCTAGTCTTTTCTCATCCCCTCTCCTCTTCTGTTTATTCTTTCTATTTTTCTCTTTATTTTTTATATTTTTTATATTATTTTATTTTTATCAATCTCTTTTGAGGATTTATGTCTAGCATAGTACTAATAAGGGTTAGAGTTAAAACTCATCTTTAAATGATTATTTTTGGAGTTGTAATTTATTTCTTATTTATCTTGGGGATTTGTGCTCGACCTAGTGTCCATAAAAGCTAAAGTTGAAGCTCCTTTTTTAATGTAAATTTTTAGGTTGTAATTATTCTCTTATTTATTGGTTGAATAAATGTCATCTTATAAATTGCTTATGCATATTAATAAATGTCATTCATATTTATAATGTCATTTACGAAAATAAATTTTTTTCTCCAAAAAGTTAAAGCTTCTTTAAAGGGATTGATTTTAGACTAGCGCCTTTGTATGGAGTCAAACTAAAATAATTTTTCCTTAAATTTTTTCCAAAATAAATAAAATAAGATGACGACTCTCTCAAATAAAAAACTAAACAACCCCAACTTGGATCAAATACTAAGGCATAAGGAAGCCAACTTTAAGAAATCAATTTCCAAGTGTTTTATTTTTTCATGAAACACTGGATTTTAAATAAGGTAAATAGTTAATTGATAGTCACAGTAAAGCTGAATTGGAAGTGGGATTGAGATTTTAATTCTTGCAATAGATAAAAAATCCATTGTAGTTCACAACACATTACACCAATTAGAGTGCTAAGATTAATACACAATTAAAGTGCTTAGATCTTGGTGCATGATTAGAGTACTTAGATTCATTAAACGATTAAAGTACCAGTGCTTGTTTGAGCTCAGTGCTTGATTAGTAGTTGAAGATCTAAGTTGTTCAATGTTTATGTGTCCATACATGTACATTTTTTTTACAAAGAATTATGAGAAATGCCATGTGGGCATCTTAGCGGTGCCCTTCTTTCTTTTCCATTTTATATATGTACAAGTTCAAACTTTACATTAGAGAAATACAAAAGAAAAGAAGAAAGAGAATTTACATTAGGAAGTTGTCACTCAAAGAGCGAGCTACTGGAAGTATTGCTTTAAGTTGTTGGCATTTCACATTCTTGGAATCTCTCTTCCACTCGTAGTTTGGAGCTTTTTATGCACCGGCTTTGAACACTTCA
This sequence comes from Garcia nutans, assembly GCA_947685225.1. Lineage (NCBI taxonomy): Eukaryota > Viridiplantae > Streptophyta > Magnoliopsida > Malpighiales > Euphorbiaceae > Garcia > Garcia nutans. The sequence continues at coordinate 4,206,668 of CANTUV010000071.1, forward strand.
GTTACTATGTAAGGTTCTTATTAATTTACACCCATCTTTCTAAGTCCAATGGATCTATAAGTAGAGATGACCCTTTTGAAAACCAGATTCCCCTTGTTGAACTGCTTGTGGTGCACTCTTTTGCTATGGAAAGTGGCAATCTGAGCTTTGTATTCTTCTGCCATTATGTCTGCCTGTTCTCTATTGAATTTGAGCATGTCAAGGTTATATCTAGAGGCGGGCTCCTAGCTTTCTTCATAATTGATAGTTCTACCTGATAGGAGTCCAATTTCAACAAGGATAATTGCTTTAGTTCCATATGCTAGTGCGAAGAGAGTCTCTCCAGTCGCTGTCCTTGGTGAAGTGCGATAAGCCCATAGTATATTGTAAAGTTCTTCCACCCATCGGCCCTTGACCTCATCTAGTCTCTTCTTTAGCCCGGTGAGTGTAGTTCAGTTCATGATCTTACCATTAGACTGAGGATGGTAAATCAAGGTGAACTGAAGTTCTATCTTGAGCTCGATACAGTATTCCTTAAATGGTCTATAGTTAAACTATTTATTGTTATTTGTTATTAGAGTGTGGGGAATGCAAAATCTTGTGGTCACTAAATTTTGAAAGAACTTGATGATAGAGGCCAGAGTGATAGAAGCTAAAGGCTTACTTCTACTTAATTGGTGAAATACTAAGAACTTCTTTTAAGCTGTAGCTTATGGAAAATGTTTTAGGATGTCCATTCTCCACTGGGCAAAAGGCCATGGGCTCTTGATGAGTCTTTGGTAAGTTGATGGGTGATGTTGCAAATTGGAGTGTTCTTAGCAATTTTCACATTTTTTGACTAGGTTCTTTGCATCATCATCCATGGAAGGCCAAAAGTACCCTTGTAGCAATGTCTTTTGAGTTTGCTCCTTTATAAGCTCTACAAATGCCTTCATGTATCTCTCTTAGCAAATAATTACCCTCTTTTTTAGACGTGTTTGCTCTAAGGGTGAAAGAATGACCTTCTATATAAGAGTCTATCATGAATGCAGTATAGGCTAAACTTTCTGATAATCTTTTTAGCTTCTACCGAGTCCTCAGGAAGATCACCAAAATCCAAGAACTTGTATTAGCAGCCTCCAAACTTCCATAGGTTTTGCCATCATAATGAATAAGGTCTCATAGCTAGGCCTTTGAATTGATTTAATAAGAACTCCGTACTCAGGGGGCCCCTCCCCGACTGCAATGGCTTTACCAGCTTATCAGCCTATTCATTCTAAGCTCGGATTATCTGATAGATTTTCCAAGAGCAATTTTTCTTCTGGAAGGCTGAGAGGAGGTCGACAATATGCTATTTATAGCAAACATGTTCATCTCTCTGACCTCATATTTCTCAATCAGTTGGCTGACTACCAACTGAGAATTCGAGAAGATCTGTAGCAACTTAGGTTTGTCTTCCATGGCTCATCTGAGTCCCAGGTATATGGCTTCATATCGGCTACAAGTTGGAGGGTGAAAAGTTAAGTTTGGTCAAGTACTTGATAAGTATCTTCCCTAGGCCTGTAAGAACCATGCTAACATCGGCTCCTTTACTGCAAGATGCTTCTTCTACATTAAGGAACTAGGCTTCCTTTGGGCCTAACTCAGAGGGTTGCTAATATAATTTTATGACCAAATATGCCAAAATTTGGGCTTTCATGGTTCGCCTAGGTTCGTACCAAACATCAAAATGCCCCAACTTGGCGGCCCATCTAGTGAGGCAACTTGAGGTCTCTGGCCTTTGTTGTAACATCCGTAATTTTTAACAAAATTAAATTAAATAAATAATTTAAATAAAAAATTAAAGGATTAAAAGTGAGAAAGTAAAGTGTATATGTGAAATATATATTAAATATATATATATATATAATATATACAAAAGTCAACATTTAAAGAAGAAAGTCAAAGGTAAAATAGTAAAATAGTAAATATGCTTTATAAAATTAAAATTAATTAAATAATTTTAAAAAAATTAATTATGGATGGAAGATAAAAAATTATCATTTTTAAAATAAATAAATAATTAATTAAATAAATATTAAAATATTATATATATATATATATGGTTTTAAATTAAAGGAAAAAGAAAGAGAAAATAAAAAATTCATATCTTCTTCTTCTTCTCCAATGGGGCCGAACTTCCATTAAAGGAAAAGAGAGATCTTATCTTCTTCCAAGCACCAAGAATTGAAGGGATTTTCAAGAATTAAGTGGAGTTTTAGTGATTTCTTTTCTAATTAATAAGCTTTCCATCTTAATCTTTGAAATTTCATGAAATTATGTATATGTTGGAATTGAGATTTTGATGTAGCATGATTTAATTGCTTGAATGGGTATGTATGATGCTATTTTATATAGTAAGTAATGATTTTCATGTTAGATAGAAGAAAGGATTAAGTTTAGGTTGAGTTTGGATGAAGAAGATGATTTATGGTAATGTGTAATTTGAAATTTTACAATTTTGTGTTTTAATTATTCAAATGGATTCCAAAAGATGTTATTTTGATGCCTAAACAAGGATTTTAATGTCAAAAAATAAATTTAATCAAGTTTGGTTAGAGATTGAGAGATGTAGTATTGAATTTAGGGTTTTAGAAGAGAATTTTTAAAGTATGGTTGTCCGTTTGACTTTAATGAATAAATCATGTTATTAAAAGATTTAAATGATGTATATGGGCTCAGATTAGCATTTAGAATGGGTTAGAATGAAGAATTAAAAATGAAGAGGCTTAGGGTATATTTTAGGGTTTTGTTAAAGAATATGAATTTATTGGATTTAATTAGTTAAAACATGTTTTAATATGTTTTTAATGATAAAAATAAACTTAAAACACCAATTAGAATGTGATGGAATGGAAGTTAAAGTAAGAAAAGTCAAATTTTAGGAAATTAGTAGGAATGCGATTTAATTGAAGTTTGATGTTTGAAATTGGTCAAGTCTAGACTTGAGATTGTTTGAGCTTGAGGTGATTTTTGCTACCACAGGGTCCAAGCCATTTGCCAATATGTATATTATGTTTATGTTTTTTAGAGCATTATAAATTATAAAGAATTTTTGGATAAATTGTATAATGTGGAATCTGTATATGTGTTTATATATATATTTACATATATAAATGTTTTGAGGAAATGGAAGGAGTTTGAGAAGTTGGGGTAAAATATTTGATTTCTATTTATTGGGAGTGTGTTTTATGCAGGTTGGATATTGTTGATATTTTTGGAATGTCCAATTTATAGATAAAACTCTGACAAATTTTTTTTAAAGATTTCTATATATAATACTTATTTTGGGAATCTAAATCTAATAAAAAAATATTTTATTAGTATATTAAAAACACATTTTAAAGTGTTTGGGATTTAAAATTGGGAATTTGAAAACTTTTATGAAACTGTATTATGACATTCTTATACTTTATATGTGTATTTTACATATGCTGGTTGTATGTATTATATGTATATAAAGTATAAGAGTGTTATATTTATAAGATCTTCTTCAGGCATGAGTTAGTACGTACTATGATAAAGTGCACATCAAAGTATGAAAGGAGCCTTTTTGAGGCAATTCGAAGGGCCAATGCCAACTTTTCTGAGGGTGAGTACCTGAGCTTAGGGCCTTTCAAAGCATGGCTAGTTTAATAGGTTGGGTATTCCTGGCCATCTTCTTTTTTGACCAATACGGAGCCTATTGTTGCTGGAGAGCTAAGAGGTACACGTATAATGTTTTGCCCTGTATAGATCAACGTAGGAGGAGTGGGGAACTTAAAAACTATTATAGCTCGATGAAGGCCTATTGGCACTCTTCTATCCATTGAAATTATTTTAGGTTCTTTAGGAGCTTATAGAAAGGCAAGCACCTCCTCGCCGAGCATGAGATAAATCTTCCAAGGGTAGTAATTTGCTTATTTAGCTTATATATACCTCTTTAATATTCTTGGGAGGTTTCATCTCCCCCAAGAACTTCTTAGATTGAACTCCAAAAGCACATTTCTTTGAATTGAGCTTTATGTCTGCCCGCTGGAGAACGTCAAAGACTTCTGCAAGGTCTTTAGGATGTTCAGTCGAGGTCTTGGATTTGATGATCATGTCATCTATATAAACTTTCACATTTTAACCATTTGCTCTTAGAAGAGCTTATTGACGAACCTCTAGTAGGTGGTTCCTGCATTTTAAGGCCAAACGGCATGACCTTGTAGCAATATGTACTTTTTCTTATGATGAAAGAAGTTTTATTTGGGTCCTCGGGTTTTAAAGGGATTTAATGACATCCCAATGAAACGTCGATGAAGTTGTACTCTTCATACCCCCACTGTGGAGTTCATGAGACAGTTAATTTTTAAGAGTGGGTAGGAGTCTTTGGGCATGTTTTATTAAGATCAATTAAGTCTACACACATTCTCCACTTCCCATTGGGCTTCTTGGCCAAGACCACATTAGCTAACTAGTTTGAGAATAACATTTCTTTAATGAAATTGTCCTTCATGAGTTTCTCCACTTCTTGATCAGTGACCAACTGCCTCTCTGGCCCAAGGTTTCTTTTCTTCTACTTGACCAGGGTAGTGTTGGGATCCACATGGAGCTTGTGCATCATAAGCTCGAGTGGGATACCCTTAACATCAGTAGAGGTCCAAGCAAAGATATCCTGATATTTCTCCAGGACTTGGATCAGTTTAAGCTCCCTCTCACCTCTGCTGGAGCTCGTGATTTTTAATGTTTCATTGGTTCCAGCTTTATATATTTTTTTATCATATTAGCTAACTCAGCCATAGACTCAAAATTGCCAAGGAGGTTGAGGTAGTCAATAAGAAGCACTATATTAGCTTCTTTAAGGAGCACGACATATGAATCTTGTGTAGCCTATTGATTTCCCCTTATTACTGCAACTCCTTTGTAAGTTAGAACTTTCATAATCAAGATTTTCATAGAGATGTAGGCATCCACTCTTACTAGCAACGGTTGTCCAAAAATTACATTATAAGTCCAGCTCATGTCCACCATCATAAAGCATGCTCTGCAATTCCTAACAATTGAATCATTGCCTAGTTGTACCTCTAACATGATCGAACCTAACACATGCACGCTATGTCCGGACAGGCCCACTAGGGGGGTTGAAACTAGTCTAAGAATATTTGGGGACATGCTGAGCTTTTTGTAAGCATCTAAGGTCAAAATATTTATGGCACTCTTAGTGTTTACCAGAATGTGTTGTACCAGATAATCTTGAATTACAGTCTCTACTACCAAAGCATCGGTATATGGGTCGGTCACCTGGTAGGACTGCTCAGGGTAAAAAGTGACTGACGGGCTCTTTGACTTGGGCATCTTAAAATGATATTGTTTGTTTCACAATATCAGTCTCTCGTACATTTGTTTATCTATTCACAAGATATAAAGTATGGTATTTTTTTTATTAACTTTAGCCTCATTTTATTTGCTTTTACATATTAACGACTTAATTTATATTTATATTTTTATTTGTATGAATTAATGTTCCAAATAATATTCTTTTACAATGTACGCATGTGATCAATAATTTTATAACTAACTTATCTAATATATTTATATCATATATATATATATTTTTTTTATAAATTCACTAGTAGAAATATTTGTTCTAATTTAAAGTTTTTTAAGTGGATTATTATTGGCTACTTGTATTTTAATATTTTTTTCTTTTTTGTTGTTGTTAACGATTTTGTTTACTTAGGGATTGATTTTATTGTCTAAGTACAATAATTATTAGAAATAGATGATTATACAATAGGAAACCATATATAATGACACGAAAATTTATCTATGTACATGCAATTGATACTTCTATCATATAAAAATGACATTATAATGTAAAAAAAAAATGTATTTTTTTGCCCCTCAATTTTAAGTCAGTTGTACATTAAGCCCCTCAACTTCTTTTTGATAAAATCGAGCCCATAAACTATTCGGGATGGTAAAAATTAGCCCTTGTTTGACCATTATTAAACACGTATGCCTTAATCCTTGTTAAACACTTGTGAAACAATAAAAATGTCATGTTGGTGACATGTAATCAAAACGGTGAATTTTAATATGCAAATTAAACAAACAATTGAAGCAAGTTTCTGCCAAAATGATGTGTTTAGCCAAATATCGCCCTCAAAATCATACATATCTAGCATCAATCCTCTTACACCATTCTAGAAAACAACCATAAGAAATAAAAGCATAAATCACGAGAATATTATAATTTGTCAAATTGACTACAAAAAAAATATTTAATAGTTCAAACTCTCAATTTCCTTTCAATAAATGCTTCAAAACAAAGATAGGCATGAATCAAAATCAAAGGAACAGGAGAAACAAAAAAGTAAGAACAAAAAGCCTTCGATCTACCAATGTCCGATCGTCAAATTGCTATGTGCACTAACCATTGTGGAAGCTTACTCGACGAAACTTTCAATGCCACTTCAATCGCCGCCATGGCCTTTGGACAACGGTGCATATGTTGTCTGAAGTTCACAGTGTAGTCTCATTGTCGATGACTTTGACCAGATTTTTCATCCATTTTTCGACCTCCATTCACGATGATTCGGGTACCATTCAACTCCTCACTTTTTGAGCTTCATTTTGGTATATCATTTGCTAATTTTGGACTAACATTAATTTTGGCCAAACTCTGGTGAATTCAATGACTTTTAACACATTTTTTGGTGAAATTTTGATGAGTGAGGGAGAGTAGTGTATATTTTTGGAATTCTCTCATCGAGACAAATGCATAGGTATCAAATTTGCTACTGGATTCCTCCGTCAGAAATTTTTCGGCGAGAGTTCGGTGAGTATTAATTTTTGACAAAAAATTTCGTGCGTTAATTAATTAATTTATTGAAGAGGCACATTTGTATCGAGCCAGCGCATATATCATGTATCTCAAACTTGAACTCAAACTTGATTTAAATAAGTTTAACGAGTTTAATAAACTTATTTTAATTTTAATTTTTCATTCATTTTTTCAAAATTTTCATAAAAGATATACTAAAATTTATGTTTTTATGAAAGATGAATAATATAATTATATATTAAAAAAATAAAATATTATATTACTATAATTTTATATTTTATTATGAATTACTAAGCTACTTTATATTGTCTATTATTTAATTTATTTATCACATATACCATTTTTTTAAAGAAAAGATAATTATTATTTATATCGAATGTAGGATGAATCCATACAGTCAGAAGTCAGAATGCCTTTAAGAAAACTAGGCAAAGAATCAAATGTATTAAAATTTCGAGATACATGGTTTAATCTACTGTAAAGAGCAAAATAGTGGGCCGCTTGATTCCTTTCTCTGAAGGTGTGCTAGATAAATGATGAATTGCTATTAAGAAGGGACTTAAGATGAGCAATTGCAAGGTCCGAAGCTTGAGTGGAATTGGAAAGAAGAGCAACCAGAGTTTGAGAATCACTTTCAACTGGGATGTTTAGAAGATGATTATGAAGACACCAGTCCAGGCCAAAACGAAGAGCATTAAGTTTGGTCGAGGCTGCATTGATAGCATTAATGGGGAAAGAGAGACCGATTATGAATGAACTAGCTGCATCGCGAAGGACTGCTCCCCTAGTGGAATGAGAGGGAGTAAAAGAGGCGTCTATGTTGAGCTTCAAGAAACCTGGTGGAGGTTTGTTCCAATAAACAAGGGATGGTTTTAAGCTTTTCAAATCGAAGCCATCCGGGAGAAAATCAGAGAACGCAGGGATCGGTCTGGCAAAACTGTCATTAGCATGTGTTATACCCCAGTTTAAAATGAAACTTGATATTTGATGATGCACCATAGGAAAGAAAACTGGTTCATCACCCCAAGTTAGCCGATAGTAGGCCGACCAAATGAAAGAAATAATAACCAAAGGTACCAACTTCCTAATTCGGCCAGCCATAGAATTAGGCAAAGAGATCAACCACCAAGTCATGAGCTCTTGTTTCAAGGAAGCTTTAGTGGATATATCAAAAAGAAGATAAGATCCATAGAGTTTTCAGATTTTCTGAACCGGGTCACAAAAATAAAAAATATGGTCCATAGACGCGGTATTGGAGTAGCAAAAAGAACAAGCCGAAGCAAGCTTGATACCAAGCTTTTGAAGCCGATTTGGAAGGGGAATGGCTCCTCTCAAAATTTTCCAGGTGAGAATTGATAATTTCAATGGAATACAAGAGTCCCAAATCATCTTACTAGAAAGAGTAGTAGACTTATGTTCCCTAACAGCATCATAAGCTGATGATAAGGAGAATAGTCCCGAAATAGTACCTTTCCAGCTGACCGAGTTGTCTTTAAAATTCATAAGATCATAGCCTAAAGAATGAGCATGATAAATCCTTTTCCAGGTACAAGAGTCAATAGCTTGATAGGACATTTCACCTTTCCTCTGATACTTATAGTGCATTTATCAAATATACCATATATTAATAAATTATATAAATTAAGTTAGTCAAAAAATTAATATATTCACATACATAGTTTAATATATATAAATTAAATTATATATATATATATTTAATCCAATAGATTAAATGAGCTAGCTTACGAGCTTAACTCACGAGTTTTTTAAATAAGCTAGCTCGCGAGTTAACGAGCCGAGTATTTCACAGCTTGAGCTTGACTCATTTAATAGATGAACAGTTTGAGTTCAAGCTTGAACGAGCTTTTACCGAGCTGAGACCTAAGCCGAGCTCGAATAGCTTGGCTTATTTACAGCCCTAATGACGGATATGTGGCCAGCTGTTGGCCACCTGCCAATAGTTGCTGCACAATATAGTGTGCCAACAGCACAAATTTGTAATTTGTGCTGTTGGCACACTTTTTTTAAAAAATTTAAATAAAATAAAATTGTTTAAAATCATAACTTTACCCCACTAAAAAAACATTTGAAAGGTATTTAATGAAAATAAAAATATTTTAAAAAATCTATAAAGATATAATTTTTTATTTTATTTAATAATTTTTATTAATTTTTTTCAACTATCAAATTTTAATTCTTTAATTTAACTCTCAATTCTCAAACTCTCAATTCTCTAATATATACTCTCACAAATTTTAGCTATTAATATTAATATTATTATTATTATTATTATTGGTATTAATTATTATTATTAGTAATATTTATTATTTATTATTATTAATAATTATTATTGTCAATAATATTGATTGTTTATAGATAATTATTATTTTTATTATTATTTATGTTATTATTATTAATATCAATTTATATTAAAATGGAAACTTCTAGTCACTTTGACAATATTATTGATGATGAGCAAATTTCATAAGAACATAATAATATTTTGGATGATGAGGAAGAAGTGGATTGCCAAGACACATTTGATGAAAATCAATCTAGTAAAAAAAGAAAATTAAAATCTAATATTTTTCTTTTATATTTTTTTAAATAGGTAAATGCGAAAGGCCAAAAAAGAGCATATTGTAATTATTGTTCCTCTTCATTCAAATTTGTAGATAGAAGAGGTTACAAAATATTATAGAGACATCTCAACAAAAAATATCTTGTTCAAACCGGTATAGATAATACTGAAATAAATTGACAGAATTTATACAATCAAGCTCATAATCTAAATCTACTAAAAAAATAAGGTCTTTTTCACTACGACAATAATATGGTCAAAGAGGAATTAGTAATGCGCCTTTGTATCGATGAATTATCTTTTAATTTTGGTAGAAAATTAGGATTTACTACTTTTATTCAAAAATATGTGAATTATGTTTTTTCAACGTATTTTCCGCTCAACTTTAACGTTCATATTATGCAAGCTTTATGAAAAAAGCAAAAAAAAAATTTATACATATTATTTTTAAATTGTCATTTTCATCTTTCAATTTATATTGATGTTTGGAGTGATCACTGGCAAATACATTCATATATGGGTGTTACATGTCATTGAATTGATAATCAATGAAATTTATAAAAAAAAAAATTGCTTGCATTTTGACTTTTTGATGATAGACATACTGTTGATAATATAAATAAAACAATAAAATGTATTTTAGAAGATTATAATTTAGTTCAAAAAAATTTTGCAATTTCTTTTAATAATGCTTCTGCAAATACTGCTTCTATGCTTCTATTAATGATTTAGAATAAATTTGTAGACCAAATTTAGAAGATAATTTTTTTCGTGTTAGATGCATATATTATATCATAAATTTGTGTGTTCAAAGTGGTTTGAAAATTTTACATTTTTTATATGACCCAATTAAAACTGCACTAAACTATTTGTGGTCTAATCCTCAATTGTATAAAAGTTAGGGTAAATTTTGTAAACAACATGGTATGCCTTCTAAACGATTCAAACGGAATGTTTCAACCCGCTAGAATTCTATTTATGAATTACTTTGTGATTTTTTTTTCATATCGTGAATTATTATATAGATTTCTTGAACTTCTACTCAATGGAATTATTGTGAAAAATTATTAACCTTTTAAAAGTTTTTAATGATACTACTAAACATTTATCTGGTGTTTATTATCCTAAATCTTATTTAGTAGTATTTGAAGCTTTAAATATTGCAATTGTTCTTGATAAGTATAAAAATGATATTGAGTTAAAAGAAACTATTATTGTAATGAAGAACAAATGGTTTGATTATTTTAAAGATTTTCTTGCTCTTAATCTTATTACTTGTGTGTTGGATCCTCATGTACGAATTAAAATTTTAACTGATTATTTAAGCAATTATTGTTTTCTATTAGATTTAAAAGATGTTATGTCACTAGAATAATTGATAGGAACAATAAATATTTTGAATTTATATAGAGAATATACATCAATATATGCATCAAACTGGCGGTTCAAATCAGAATCAGAATCGAAACCGAATTGGTTTTCAATGGCATGAACCTTAATCAAACCGTCTTTTAACAGTTAAGGTTAATATTCACAGTTTTGAGGTTCCGGTTAACAGAACTGTGGCCATAGTTATTTTCAATTCTCCAATTGCTCTTTTATCTTCACTCATTTTAACTCCCGATTTTTTTCTTGTTATATTTTCATTTATAATTTATCATCTCTAACTATAAATATAAGGTAAAACTATAAAAATTTATTAAAAAATTGAATTTTTGTATTGTTTATTTTATTGTAACATTTTTTAATTTAATTTTTCTAGGATCATTACTGAAATTGTTGAAGATATAAATATTTTCTTTGCATAGGGTTTAATTAAATTCTTAAAAATTTTAATTATTTCATATATTTTTAATTGATTGTATATATATATATATATATGTGCAATCTTTTCTTGTTATTGGAAAACTTTGGAAACTCTAGCATATAAGGTATATTTCTTATTTTAAAATTGTATATTTATTTGTTATAATTTATAGTTTGAACTTTTCGTTATAGTTATATGCTTGTAATGTTTTTACTTGGCATGTTAACCCATTAAATACATAAATAATAAAGAAATATAAATTTTGGATATATTTTGAAATAATTTTATTATTTATTAGGATATATGAGATTGTTTAGGGCTTAAAATTCATATTATAATTTTTTTCTATGAATTTGTAAATAAAATTTTATGTTGCATTTTGTTATTGCCATGTTAATTATGTATATTATTGTCTCCATTCTTAAATCCTGTTTTTTTTAAATTAATTATTTGGGAATAAATTAGTTACTATTTGATTTTAAATGTAAAATTAAGTTATGATATGAAAGATTAAATGTGATGAACTTATAAGAATAATTTTAAAAATAATTGAAAGATTTTTTTTATATTTTTTATATTTGATATGTAAATTTTTTATGTGAAGAAATGAAAGTAAAAGTTGAACTTAATTATATGGAAATATTTTAAAGTTATTATACTCCATCTATTCTCTTTATATATAGAAAATCGAAAAAATACTAGGATTAAGGAGGTAGTTAATAAATTTATTGATCACAATTTATCTTAATTAGCCTTAAATAAGTATAATCATGTATATTTATAATGTTAAGAGAGAGACAACTCATGGACACAATACTCTATAGAGCATTTATGTACTTAATTTTCGTTTTAAAATGGAGGAGATAAACTGTCCTCCACTTATATAATAAGTGTACATATTCATGTGCAAACAACGTGAATCATTGAGTATAATTAAATCATTTTCATATAATGCAATATTTCATAAATTTTTGTGCAAAATATTAAAGAGGAAAGAAAAATATATAGCGATCGTGTACAAATCTATAAATTAGAGCACAAATATCAATCGTAATTGTGGCCTAAAAATGACAATGTGTCATTTAACACAAATGAATTTATTTTAAAATTAGTCAACAACTTCGACATGAATATATCAAACCATATCGATCGATACAATTTAAAATTGTGCCCAATTTATCAGTCTAATACAAATATTACCATCTCTTTCAAATAACTAGGGTTCGATATAGTCTCAGATCATTCAAGTAGGGGACAAACTATAGACCCTTAATTTTTTACTCAGTCCAATCCGATAGTCCAAAATAATTTTTGTGGCATTTTTAATAAAATTTATTACTTATAGTATTTATTTTTAATTAAAATAAAAAAATATAAAAAAAAAGAAGAAGAAAAGATAGAAAAATAAATTGAAAATAAAAATTGGCGACGGAAGAGGCGAGAGAAAATTTTTCATCGCGGGAGAGAATTGGCTTGGGCCAATTCGCCGTAGGAAAATCCTGCGGCGAACTGGCTGGCCCGCGCCCAGCGCTCGCAGCAATTTTTTTTCGCCAATGCACTTTCGTACGCCATGCCCGCACGCGGTTTTTGCCAAAACCCTATTCTACTTGGTTTTTAATTTTATTTCCTAAAAAGTTTTTATTTTTTTTAGCCAATTAGGATTAGATTTATGATTTTTTCTTATAAATACCACATTAAAGACACATAATGAAGGAGCTGAAATTTTTTACTTGAACTTGGACTTTTGGATTTTTTCGGCCAATCTCAAGTTTGAAAGATTAAGAGGCAGCAAAAAAATACTCTATCAAAGGCAACCTACATTGTCTTTATTATTGTTCAACCAGAATTCAAAAATTATGGTGAAACCAACAACGGAGGTTCGAATCTCTATTTCTTTGTTTATATTTACAGTAGCTTGATCAAGTTGGATTAATTGCATCATCATATAATTTGATCAATTATTCTACTAACCATCCAAACTTTATTTGAAACTCTAAAAATATTTCTTCAAAACTCTAATGCCTTAATACCCGTAACACATATTTTTAAAATCTAAAACCCTAAATTACACTTCTAAAACCACAATGATCTTTTTTCTTAAAACCCTAACCAAATTTATTTTTCTAAAATCACAGTAGCTTATTTTTTTCAATACTTAATCTAAAAACCAATTTTCATGATTTTCAATCTTATTTATTTAAACCCTAAATTTTAATATTATTTTCATATAACTTCTGAAACCCTAAATCCAAAACATTCATTCTTTAGATTCAAACCCTAATTTATTTCAAATCTAACCTTTATATTCAAACATCTAGTAGCCATGCTATTTCTTTAAAATATTTTTTAACTAATTAAACTAGTATATGCAAAACCCCAATTGTTAAATATAAAATCCAAGAAATCTTAATTGATGCATGAACCCTAAAGTTATATACTTACCATTTTATTTAAATTAGATGAATGCTTATTATATATTTTGATTGATGTTTGATGTCTTTGATGAATGATTTATTTATGATGAATGGATGTTTACTTTTATTGATTTATTTTGATTTCAAAACATTGTAAGAGATATGTTTCCATATTTTGGGTACCTCATTAGTTAAATTTTATGTAATTTATTTTATCTTAAAGTTTTTGGAACAATGCAAAGGACACGTTTCCACCTTTTTGTGGGTGTCCTATTTAGTTTTAGACATGGTCGATGTAAGGACATGTTTCCATCCTCGGATGGGTGTCCATTTATTTATTTTGTTTGGACATTACTTTGATTTTAATATAATGATGCTTTATTTTAATTATTGCATGTAATATGGATAATATTGTTATACTTAAGAATTTTATAATCTTAAGACCTGCAAATGAGGCCGGTTCTAATGAACCTGGCATTGTGGGGGTGCTCGGCCATTTCTCACATTTCCCACATGTACCCAACTTTTCTGAACTCATTAGGGAATTGGGGATTTCTTAGGAATTGAGTCATCCACCCTTTTCTTTTTTTCTGTCCGTCCGGGTGGCGACTCCATTTTTCTCCAGGCTTAGGCCGTATTCTCTAAGGCCCTGAGCCTAAACAGTGTCAAAATCGCAAGAACCATTCCACAGGAAGTGGGGGTGAAAATCTCTGCTCACAAAGTGTTTATTAGGGTTGATTTCAGGAACTTTTGACACGTGAGTACCTTAAGATTATTTAAGCCGAAATCACGTACGAAAGACAAGAAAATAAGCTATTTTGGGCAAATTCTTCAAGTAACATGCCCAAGGACATGGGCGTATCAATGATTGTGTCATTCAACTACTTTACAGAAGCTTTGATATACTCAGAGACATGGACGTGTCACTGAATGAACCATTACTCCTGATTTACAGAAGCTGTGATATGCCCAAAACACTGTTGACAAGCCTACAGACACAGGCGTGTCTATGGGCATGTCAGGCAAAAGTCTCTAGACTATAAAATCTGAGCTACAGAGCAAATTAGGGATCCAATTTTATTTTTAGAGTTGACCTTCTGAGAAAAAAAGAGTTTTTGGTAGCTAAGAGTGAAGGTGAAGACCCAATTCATGCGATATTTAATCCTAGATTCGATGATTGAAGTGAAGAAACACAAATCGTTCATTATGGATTTTTTGAATTCTTTTACTTATTTCCTCTGTTTTGGTTTTCTGGTTATGAATATGAGCTAAACATTTTATCTATCTAGATATTGATGAATGCTAGCTTTATTGTATGGATTGAATAGTTCTTATTAAATTAATTGATTTGGATATAAGTTATAGGATCTAGTAAAGAAGAAAGTCATCATGTCTAGAGATGTAATTTCCATGAACATAAGACCTTGTTGAATTTTGAGACATCAGAGAAGAGTACAATTAGTGATGAAATTCTTATTCTTGTATTAATTTCTCCTTCAATCAGAAATGCCATAAATGAGGGAGAGTTGCTTGAAGAACATGATATTGATAATATGCCAACATTAACTAATGTTGATGATGATGCCGAGCAGGAGGAGCAGCCCTTGCCTCCTCAGATTGAGAAGAACCTCGAGTTAGAAGGTCAACCAAAGCACATCATCTATCTACCAGGTGTCTCAGTTCTGAGTATGTAATAGTTACTGAAGAAGGGGAGTTAAAAAGATTCCAGGAGGTTCAAAATCATAAAGAAAGCAATGCCGAAGGAGATGAGTTCTTTAAAGAAGAATAATATTTATGAGCTTGTTGAACTTTCATAAGATAAAAAAGCCTCGAAGAATAAATGGGTACACAAACTGATGCATGGAGATAAGTCAATAAAGTACAAAGCTCGTTTGGTAGTAAAGGACTGCAATCAGGTGAAAGGAGTTAATTTTAATGAGATTTTTTCTCCTGTTGTGAAGATGAGTTCTATTCGAGTGATTCTTGGTTTGACTGCTAGCTTGGATCCTAAGCTTGAATAGTTAGATGTAAAATCTGCATTTCTTCATGGTGATTTTAAGGAAGAAATTTACATGGAGCAACCAAAGTTTTGAAGTAAAAGAGAAAAAACATATGGATTGCATATTGAAGAAGAGTTTGTACAGGTTAAAACAAGCTCCAAGACAGTGATATAAGAAATTTGATTCTTCATGGTGAGTCATGACAATACCAGAATAGAAATAGATCATTATATGTACTTCAAGACATTTTCAGGTAGTAAATTTTTCATTCTTTTGCTATGTGTGGATGATGTGTTGATAATAGGGCAAGATGCTATAATAATTAATGGTTTGAAAAAGAAGTTATTTGGCTCCTTTGATATGAAGAATTTAGGACCAGCACGATTAATTTTAGACATGCAGATTATGATAACTCGTAAATCCAACATGTTCTTGTTCCTAATTTTATGCTGAAATTGTCATTATTTGTGCTTAAAATAGAGTTTTTATTTGGTTTATTATTTTTATGCTAGGAAATGTTGGATTTGGTGAAAAGGAAGCAAATAGGAGCATAATGGAAGAGTTTTGGAGCGAGGATGCAACTGCTAGAATTTCATAGTGGAAAATCAAGATTGTCAGGCCTTACTCTTGGGCAAGACTAAGTGCAAAGGAGCTGTTGACGGGCAGCATTTAATTGGACAGCTGGCCCACCCGTTTTAATCACGTTTTATACTTATTTTGGAGCTGAGGAAGATGTTAAAACACTGTGTTTTGGGTCTTTATGGGATATATTTAGTTTGGCCCCACTTTGGGGGATATATAAGTTAAAAATTAGGTTTTGAGAAGACACTTTTTGCCACCCTTGGAATAGTGACGGGATTGAGAGAATTTTGAATAATTTTATGATGTTTTCTTCAATAGCCATGTGTGACTAGTCGTCCTTTTTCAGTCAAGGTTTAATCCAAGGTAGGAGCTTGATTATGATTGTGAGATTGAACAATTTTTAATCGAATTCTTTGATTTCTCTTACATTTATAATCTTTTTGTGATTTATTTGGAAAATCCATCCCTTAGTTTGATTCTATTGAATGATTCAACAGGGCCCGTTAATTGTTTGATAGCAATCTTCATAACCATTCTACTTAATTGGATACATAATTATTTAATTAGGTTGATAAAAGTGGTAATTGATACAAACCTAATTGGGTAAAACTTTTTAGGTTGTATTAAGAAAGATTATAATCTGATTCAAATGGAAGCTCGTAGTTTCTGTTAGTTAGGTCAAGGTCCTACTAATTTTTAAGGCTGTTAACGGTTAAACCTTTCGTCGTACTTAGGGTTGCTAGTTAATTAGGGGTTATTGTTAGATCGAATCTTAATAACCTAATAGTACGGTAGGATTGGTTAGGTTGACGTTCTTCCTAACTATAACTTGTCTGTAATTTGGAATTAAGAATTATTATTTGAATCAATGATCAATCATAATAAGCTTCGAACTGCGGTATACCTTGGCTGAATTCATCTCTTTGATTTCAGGTTTTAATATTAATTTCTTTCTTTACTTTAATTTTATTCAGTTTCGATTCTGTTTTCAAATCCCCAATTAACTTTTAGTTATTTGCAATTTTATAATTCAGTTCTGGTTTATTCTTGACAAGCTAGTCTCTAGGGATTCGACCTTTCTCACCCTATTTACAAGTTTTATTTGTAGGAAAGCAGGATATTATTTTTGGTGGATTCGGCAACCATCAGATTACTTGTTACAGAAAAGCTAAAAAGTTATGGTTGTCACAAGAGAAGTATGTTGAGTAAGACATAAGCATATTTAATATGAAAAATGCTAAGCTAGTTAGCACACCTCTTGCTAATCAGTTTACACTTAGTAAGAAATCTTACCTACTATATAAAAGGAAAAGGAAGAAATGACAGCTATTCCTTATTCCTTTGCAATTGAGAGTTTATTATATGTTATGGTTTGCACTAGATTAAATATTGCTCATGTTGTTGGTTTGGTCAGTAGGTTCTTTAAAATCCTGATAAGGATCACTAAGAGGCGATCAAATAGATTCTCAAATATTTGGCAGGTACTTCTAAGGTATGCTTATGCTTTAGAGGCTCAAAACCAATTTTATAAGGATATACATATGCAGATATGGTAGTTGACCTTGATGGTAAGAAGTCGATTTCGGTGTATGCATTTACTTTTGCAGGGGTGATGTACCATGCCAGTCTAAATTACAAAAGTGTATTACTCTATCCACAACTGAGGCAGAGTATATGGCTATGACTAAAGCAAGTAAAGAGATGTTTTGGTTGAAAAGGTTTCTCAAAGAGTTAGATCTGAAGTAAGATGAGTATATGATGAATTATGATAGTCAAAGTGCTCTAGATTTGAGCAAGAATACCACATACCATGGTCAGATTAAGCATATTAATGTGAGAAACTATTGAATTTAAGAAGTGGTGAATAATCAAAAGATATTATTGAGGAAGATTCACACTGAAAAAAATTCAGCTGACGTATTGACTAAAGTGGTGACTCGTGACAAATATCAGTTTTGCACTAAGATGGTGAGATTGAGTGGTAATTGAGCAATGGATGCGTGAACATCTCCCCATGAGTTGGAGAGGGAGATTCTTGGCTCATCCAACCTATTAAAATGGAAAAAAGTGGATTTGGTAAATGTAAAGTATTTGACAAGAAAATAAAAGGGAAAGATGAAAAAAAAATATTAAACACATTTTTTAGCCGTAAGTAGAATAATAGCCGTAATTGGAATATGAGCCTTAATTTGAATAGGAAGAGATATTGGCTATAAATACTCTCTCTTCCTATGTAAAAATATACAAGAAAAAAAAGAAACAAAAAAAAAAGGATTTCAAGTAGTTTTTGAGATAAATATTAGAGAATTATTCTCTAATTTTTTGGTGTGATCATTGAATGAGTCAAAATTTACTAGAAATGTATTTAGCTATTTTCTCCATTATTGGTGATCTCAAGTATAAATTATTTAAGAATTTATTGTACTTGATCTTTTTTTTATTAGTGGATTTTATTTCTGAACTTGTCTCGTAATTTTTTCCTCTGCAGTGGAGAGTTTTTCATGTTAAATCTTGTATATTTTATTCTTGTAGTTATTTTTTGCTTACTATTATTCTGTATTGATTTAAATAATTAATTATTATTGACAAAGAACCCAACATCTTAATGATATAGACATTTTATATATAGACATTTTACATTTTATAATAAATATCACTTTAGTGTTGTATTTTATATATAAATATCAAAGAATTATAAGATATCAAACAAACACTAAATCATATTTTAGTATTATATTTTATTTATATTGATAATTTAAATATATTTTTTCCTTATTATTGTAACAATATTAATTCCCGCAAACTATATATGGAAATCCAAATTGTTTAAAACTCTCACCCGTTCTACTTTAATGAACTTCTTATGCATATAAAAAAATATTTTTTAAAGAGAAATAATGTTATGCAGAGTTATTATTTAATTGTTACTCATTACCGATAATTGCTGCAAATAAATGGTAATTGATGTTTAATAATTAAAAAATATATATAATCATTTAATAAATTTTATTAGCTAATGTTATTCAAATGTTAAATGACATATAATAATATGGTTTATTTTTAATAGACTATTATATGTTTTAGTTATTTTTCTTTAATAATGCGTGACAGAAATTATAAAACATAAAATAATGAATTAGTAACTAAAAAATATAAATAATTATCTTTATATATTTATAATTTTTTGTTCAAATATGAACTTGCTATTTTTTTTATAAATATGTTAATAATTATTTGTAATCATTATAATTATAGAAAAATATTTATTAATAATATTTTTATTAAAATTAGAATAATTTTATTTTTTTTATTAAAATTAGAACAATTTTAATTCAAAACAAATATTAACCAATCTGAAAACCTAAAATGAACATTTTCAAATATTCCAACAATTATTTGATCTACTCCAAATATCTTAG
Source organism: Garcia nutans (assembly GCA_947685225.1). Lineage (NCBI taxonomy): Eukaryota > Viridiplantae > Streptophyta > Magnoliopsida > Malpighiales > Euphorbiaceae > Garcia > Garcia nutans. Next base: position 4,226,279 of record CANTUV010000071.1, read on the forward strand.
CAAATGAGTTTCCAATTGTCAAGGCTACTTTCATTAGATTTCAAGTGACCCAATACCATTTTCAATCTGTTTTCATTACATTAATGTGTATTTTTCAATGGATAATTAGGTAAATAAACCATTGATTTTTGCAAAATCTCCTATTACAAAAATTATATATCCCATATTAAAGTATTAAAGATAACTTTTAATGTTGTCCCAAGATTGCAACCAAGAGAGGGGGTGAATTGGTTTCCTCAAGAAATAATGATAATTAAAAAACTCAACAAAATATAAATGCGGAATAGAGAGATGGTTGAGTAATGGAAGAAAGAAAGAACACACAAGATTTATAGTGGTTCGGATTTACTTCAATCCTACATCCACTTCCTTAACAACTTGTTAAGGTTCCACTAATCTTTGAAGTTTTTACAAGCTCACTTCCAACTTTGGTGTTTTCACAAGTTCACACCTAACTTCACAAGTGTTTTCTAAGGCTTACACTCAAGAACCTTTAAGGAGTTTTTAAGGCTCACTCTCACAACCCAAACAAGAGTTTTACAAGGCTTACTCTTACAACCCAAGTGTTTTTCCAAGCTCACACTCAAACTTATACAATGGTGTTTTCAATGCTTACACCTAACATTCATTACAATTCAAATGTAAGTTTAAGTAAAAGAAAAGTTGTTGCTTGGCTATCAAATTCTATATTGCTTCACTTATATATTTCTTTTCTTATAGAAGCACTATATTTATAGCCAATGTGGTCTTACTAGCCATTATTGATAGTAAGAATAAAGTCTTGGCAGTTTAGACCTTCTTTATTTAACTGTCCGATGTATTTCGCGGTCGTCCTTCATACAAGGATGGTCGCGCTCACATCACACACGGTCGTCCTTGGACAAGGTGCGGTCGCTACATTTAAAAAAGCTTTAACGGTCGAATTTTAGTGCTCTGCAGTAGGAATCTTGCCCATGCTGTGATTGTCGGGACGGTCGCACCTAACAAAGGTGCGGTCGCCCTTTTTGAATGTTGAAGTGGGTTTATAACGGTCATGTCACGTGTCATTCTCTGACAGGGCAGAAGAGATGTCCGCCAAAATTTGAATGTCGCGGTCGCCCTAGGTAGCATCTCGCGGTCGAATTGACAAACTCGCATCGAACTTCTGGACGCACCTGAGGACGCGAACACTACTGTCTCTTTAAGCAATTTTCTCCTGTATTGGCAGAGCGGTCGCGAATATGCAGCGCGGTCGCTAAAGTGGTAAGCGAGGCCGTGTCATTCGCCGTTCTTGTCACCGCGAACCTTACTGTGATTAGAATGATTTGATTTGCTTGAGTAGCGGTCGTCCATAACTTGGGACGGTCGCTCTTCTTTAGGTGCGGTCGCTATTGAGGTCGGGTTTTTGACCGCGAAACCTACTGTGATAAGGTTTCATCCTTTAATTGAATGGTGCGGTCGTATTCAGGTGTGGTGCGACCGCTAGAAGTGTTCTGTTCAGCTTTATTTGAAGCAATCTAAGCCTGCAACAAGATTCTCCAAATACATGTTAAATGGATCATTCATTTGAGTTGTCAAGGATCAAAATTGAGATCATTTGTCTAACAATCTCCCCCATTTTGACTTTGCCAATTCAAATGGAATGATAAGAAAAATAATAAGTCTAAAATGCTCCCCCTTAACATATGCATGAATCATGGTTAAGTAATCTGGGTGCATTGATATTATTTGATTATCTTGGTATATTGAATCATGTTTAAACAATCATTCCAAGTTCCAAGTTGTTTACTATTTCTCCCCCATTGTCATAGGCAAAATGCATAATAGAAAGCAAGAAGTTGATTAAAAAGATAGTAAACATCTTGTTTATTAAAAGATGGAGGAAAGTACAAGGAAATTAAGCAACAAACATTCAAGACAAAACATAAAATGCAAACTATTAAGACTAAACATCTTGAAAATTTAAACTATTAAACTATTCAGAATCATCATCCTCATCTATCTCTTCTTCTACTAAAGGAGCTTTTCCTTTATCTTGAGGAGCAAAAGAGGTAGAGCTAGTGCTAATGGACTCTTCTTCTTCAGGAAGGCTTTGGGTATGATCACTTATATCCCAATCTTCAAGATTGCATTGAGGCAAGTCCAGTTTGCCTTGCATACATATAGATCATGATGCATGTGAGATATAAGGTCAATTCTCTTGTTCAAGTGCTAGAATCTCTTGGAGACACTTTTCTTGAACCTAGAGAGTTTCCTGGAGAGAGATTTGATAGCATTGAGGATGAGTTGAGTAGAGGATGAGGTAGTTTCTTGAGTTGCTTTTGATGAAGTAGCTTTTGGAGGTAATTCCACAGCAACTTCCACAGAGTCTCCCTCTTCCTCAATTGTATACCTTGACCTTTTCTTTTGTCTATCCACAACTCCTTTCTTGCCAAAATAGTATACATATGTGCCTTCAATCTTCCTTACACATCCAGCATGTTCTAGATAATCAATTGTGATGGCACTAGAGGCTAGATTGAAAGGGTTTCTCAATGTAGCTAGGTTCAGATCATTTAGAAGGTTCAGGTGCCTAGCTATTTGAGCAATTTGTGAGGATAAGAAGAAAGTTCCAGTTCTTGTAACTGCATGATGATAGAGGGTGTCAATCAAGAACTTGGTTGTGTTCATTTGGATGTTGTGGGTGAAAGCATATAAAAAGATGAGGTCTCTTTTGGTTACTTTTTCATTCCCATCTGCTCTTTGATGGATGGTGTAGGTGATAATCCTATGGAGCATCCAATGGGTGAGGGATTTGATGTGTCTGGCTTTTGATTCTTTTTCAAAAGAAGTTTCTACAGAAATTTCTTGCCAGAATGTAGAGAGAGTTTGGTTGGAAAAGATTTGATCGTTGTAGGAGGTTATATCATCAGTAGGAAAGTTCCAAATATTGCCAAAGTCTTCTAGGGTTAAGGCTTGGTATTGATCAAACAGTTTAAACCTAACCCCATACCATCCCAGTGCAAAATTAGCTCTCTTTTCTATTTGGAAAGACATAAGAAATTCCTTGCTTAAACTGGAATAGCCTACCTCTTCAGGAAATACAAACTTTCTCCATCCAAGGACATCTAGTAATCTTTCAATTTTGTCCTTGATATTTAGAGCAGAAAGCATCCCACCAAAAGGAGATTTGGTTCCCTCAACTTTCTTTCTCTTCAGCATAGCATATCTAACATCTTCCTCAGAAGTTTGATGGTGAGGTTTGTGAATTTTCTCACCTCTTTTAGACTGTGGAGGAGATGGAGGATCATCTATAGGTTCTCTTATTATGATTCCTGGAGCTCTCTTTGCTTTTCCTTTTATTTTGGAGGTTGTCTTCTTTTTGAGAGCCATTAGAATAGAAAGAAAAAGAAGAAAACTGGAAAACAGAGAGTGATTTGAGAAACAGATGAGTTTGAGAGGATTTTCGAGATTCAGAGGGAAGTTTATATGCTTTAATGACCAAAATATCAAAGAAACTGATGTATCATACTCTTAAATAGAAGAAATTAAGAAAATAGCCGTTTATGACTGTTGAAAGTTAAGAGTTGCGACCTGTCATACAGCCAACGGTTACAAAATTTCGAGCAAAGTGTACAAAAGGGTGCGATCGCGAACTGCGGTCTAGCGACCATTAGCATGATCAGTACGCTCGTGGGTGAAGAAACTATCTGTAACGGTCGAAACTGTTCAAATTATTGCGTCCGCGCACAAATTTTCTCGACCGCGCACAGTTTTTTATTTGAATGAATCTGGCAGACGAGATAGCGATCGCTATGGTCAATGGAGCGAACGCGACTCACTTAGAAATGAAAGAGTCAAGGAAAGATGGAAGATTTTTCTAATGTTTAGGCAAAAAAAGGTTTATGCATATTGAAACTTCATTGATAGGCAATTTTTTTGATTAATTCAAAGTGATTCCATCAATCATTCCTAAATTAAGTTTACTGAAGTTAAGTCTATCTTCATTCAAGGGTTTTGTAAATATATCAGCAAGTTGATTTTGTGTATCTATAAATTCTAAGATTATATTCTGATTTTGTACATTTTCTCTCAAGAAATGATGTCTAATATCTATATGTTTGGATCTTGAGTGTTAGATAGGATTTTTAGACAAATTGATAGCACTAGTGTTGTCACATTTAATGGAGATATTGTTAAATACTTTACCATAGTCAAGCAATTGTTGTTTCATCCATAATACTTGTGTGCAACAAAAACATGCTGCAACATATTCGGCTTCCGTTGTGGATAAAGCAACCGATGCTTGTTTTTTACTATGCCAAGAAACTAGACAATTACTAAGAAAGTGACATGCTCCTGTAGTGCTTTTCCTATCTAAGATACTACCAGCATAATCTGCATCTGAAAAGCCTATGATATGAAATGATGTGTTTTTAGGATACCAAAGTCCTAAATGCATTGTACCACTCAAATATTTCAAAATCCTCTTAGTGGCATTCAAGTGTGATTCTTTAGGATTAGTTTGAAATCTAGCACAAAGACATACACTATACATTATATCAGGTCTAGAAGCGGTTAAGTAAAGTAGTGATCCGATGATACCTCGATATTTCTTCTCATCTACTGCTTTACCATTTTCATCTTTGCCTAATTTCAAGGATGTGCTCATAGGAGTTTTGCTAGTTTTGTAGCCATCCATTCTAAATTTCTTGATGAGTTCTTTTGTATATTTGGATTGGTTGATGAAGATCCCATCTTCACATTGCTTGACTTGCAGTCCAAGGAAGAACTTGAGTTCACCCATCATGCTCATTTCAAATTCCCTAGTCATACAAGAAGCAAATTCTTTGCACAAGGCTTCATTAGTAGCTCCAAATATTATGTCATCCACATAAATTTGTACAATTAAAATGTTATGCTTGTCCTTTTTAACAAAGAGGGTTGTGTCTACTTTTCCTTTTGAAAAACCATTTTCAAGTAAATATGTACTAAGTTTATCATACCAAGCTCTTGGTGCTTGTTTCAATCCATATAAAGCTTTGGTAAGTTTGAAAACATGATCATGAAATTTGTAGTTTTCAAAACCAGGAGGTTGTTCTACATAAACTTCTTCGCTTATAAGTCTGTTTAGAAATGCACTTTTAACATCCATTTGAAAAAGCTTAAAGTTCATGTGACATGCAAAAGCAAGTAATATTCTAATAGCTTCTAATCTGGCTACGGGGGCAAAGGTTTCATCATAGTCAATACCTTCTTCTTGATTATAGCCTTTGGCTACCAATCTTGCTTTATTTCTAACAATGTGACCACTTTCATCAAGCTTATTCCTATAGACCCATTTGCATCCTATTATAGAGTGATCTGTAGGTCTAGGAGTAAGTTGCCAAACATTATTTCTTTCAAATTGATTAAGTTCATCTTGCATTGCAGTTATCCAATTTTCATCATTTAAAGCCTCCTCAACAGTCTTTGGCTCAATTTGAGAAACAAAAGCGAAATTAACATCTACATGATTAATTTTAGATCTAGTAATTACTCCCTTAGATGTTTCTCCACTGATGAGTTCCTTAGGATGGTCTTTCTTGTATTGCCAATCCTTAGGTAGATCTTGAGTCTTTTCTTCAAGTTCATGCTGATTGATCTTTGGAGCATCAATAGATTCAAGAGGTTCAAGAGTACCTGCAGGGTCATTGAAAGTAATACCTTTCTTCTGATCACGATTAGATGATTCATCAAATACAACATGCATTGATTCTTCTATAACTAGAGTTTTCATGTTAAATACCCTATATGCTTTGCTATATGATGAATATCCTAGGAATATGCCTTCATCTGATTTGGATGAAAATTTTCCAAGATTATCCTTGGTATTCAATATGAAGCATTTGCATCCGAATACTCTAAAATATCCAATTCTGGGTATTCTTCCATTCCATAGCTCATAAGAAGTTTTATTAGTTAAATGCCTTTTGTAAACACGATTTGCAATGTAACAAGCTGTATTAACGGCTTCTGCCCAAAAATAAGATGGTAAATCATATTCATTGAGCATTGTCCTAGCCATTTCAATTAAAGTTCTATTTTTCCTTTCAACTACACCATTTTGCTGTGGAGTTCTAGGAGCAGAAAAATTATGTGAAATGCTAAGTTCATTGCAAAAGCCTTCAAAATTTTCATTCTCAAATTCTTTGCCATGATCACTTCTAATAGATGTGATCACATATCCTTTTTCATTTTGAACTCTTTTTGCAAACGTTTTGAAGTAATTAAAGGCTTCATTCTTTTGAGCTAAGAAATTAACCCATGTGAATCTAGAGTAATCATCAACAAGAACAAATGCATATGATTTGCCTCCTAAGCTTGTAACTCTATTTGATCTAAACAAATCCAAATGAATGAGCTCTAAAGGTCTAGAGGTGCTTATAACACTCTTTGATTTAAATAAGCTTTTATGTTGCTTACCATGTTGACAAGGTTCACAAATCCTATCTTTGTCATATTTTATCTTAGGTAGGCCATCAACTAAGTTTTCATTGCAGATATATTTCAATTGATCCATACCAGCATGTCCTAGTCTTCTATGCCATAACCATGCATCATTATTAGTGGACATTAAACATTTAAATGTATGATTTGAATGTATGTTGATATTATAAGTATTGTTTGTTCTAGTACCCTTAAATATGATAATATCATTTGAATTCATGATCTTGCATTCTTTGGAATCAAAATTGACAAAGTATGCTTTATCACAAAGTTGACTAACACTTAGCAAGTTATGTTTCAAACCATCAACAAGCCATACATCTTCTATTAAATCCTTACCAATAGAACCAATGGAGCCAACGCCAAGAATTTTACCTTTAGCATTATTTCCAAAAGTCACATTACCTCCATGTTTGTAGGTAATACTTGTAAAGAGCTTTGCATTCCCAGTCATATGCCTTGAGCATCCACTATCCACAAGCCATGTGCTTTAGTTGATAGTAGATTTTAGGCATACCTGCAAGGCAATAGTGATCATCTTCTTTTAGGTACCCACATGAAGTTGGGTCCTTGATGGTTAGTAGTAAAAGTGCCTTCTAACTTGAGATGAGCCTTTCTTATATAACAAGAAAAATTTTTGTGTCCGAATTTCATGCAATATGTGCATTGCCATGGTATTCTATACTTATGCATTTTTTTCTTTTTGTATTTATAGTATCATGCATACAACTACAAGTATGTGATTTCTTTTGTGCAGGTTTAGTGTATAAAAATGCATAATTATTTTTGGCTTTACTTCCTAGCAAACCATAAGAAGTTCTTTTGGTACTTTTAGACTTGGTGCAAGCATCTTTGATATGAACATCAGAAATTTCAATTGTAGATGCTTTTACAAATGTTGGTTTGCTTGGTACAATGGTGGTTGAGCCATTGAATCCTAATCCATATTTTAAGGAAGATGATCTTTGGTTATTAATTAATGTGTCTAATGCTTCCTTTCCTTTATGAAATCTGGAAATTGATTTTTTTAGTTCTTTTAGTTCATGCTTCAATTTTTCATTTTCTTTAATAACTTTTTCTAAGTCATTTGAGTTTTTATTTAACTCTCCTATCGTATTCATCAAGTGTTCATTTGAGGTTTTCAATTCTAAGGTAGAGTTCTTTAAGCATATAAAATCTTTTTCTAACTTAGAGTTTTTCTCTTTATAAAGCATCATTTTAGAAAAATATTTTTCTATTTTAAAGTTCATGTGCTCAATCAAATCACTATCATCTATATCATTTGTATCATTATGTGCTACTAGATCAAAGGATTGAGTACTTACCTCATTGGAGTCATCTTCAATAGCCATGAGACATAGATTTGCAATTCATTCTTCTTCTTCTTCTTCACTTGAAGAAGAGTCATCCCATGTGGCTTTGAGAGACTTTTTCTTTTCTTTATCCCATTTCTTTTTGTTCTTTAATTTGAAGCAATCTGATTTAATGTGACCAGTTTTTCCACATTCATAGCATTTTACCTCATTTTTCTTTTCTTTATCTTTGAAGGAGAATTTTAGAGGTGTACCTTTGTTTGCTTGTAATCTTTTCTTCCTTTTCCATTCATTGACTCTTTTTGAGAACATTGTCATTTCATCTTCATCATCAGTACCTTCATTGCTTGAGCTCTCAACTTCTTTGATTGCTTTGAGTGCAATTGGTTTTCTCTTTTCTTTTTCACCTTGATCTTCTTCTTTCTCACTGTGTAGCTCAAATGTGAGTAGTTTGCCAACTAGCTCGTCGGTTCTTAATGTGCTGAGATCATGAGCTTCTTCTATGGATGATACTTTTGATTCAAAGTTTTTTCTAGCTCTTAAGGCTCTCAAGATTTTACTGTTTACATCACCTCGATCATATACCTTGCCATACTTCTTTAGTTCATTGACAATAGCAAGCAAGCGATTGGTCATGTCGGTGACATTTTCATTTGATTTCATCTTGAATAGCTCATACTCATGAACATGCATTTGTTTCTTGGTAAATCTCACTTGAGTCGTACCTTCATGGTAGTTTTCGAGTGTTTTCCAAATGCAATGTGCACAAGTTAAATGTTGAACTCTTCCACCTTCTTCTCTTGAAATGGAATTCATCAAGATGGAAGCGGCTCTATTGTTCTTGAATCGATCTTTGACATTGCTAGCTGACCATTGTGCTTTGGGAAGTGGAACTTGAACACCTTCAGCTTCATAAGTGGGAGGTTTCCACTCACTTTCCACGAAATCCCATAGTTCAATCCCTTCACTGTCTAGAAACAAATACATTTTGTGTTTCCAGTATGAATAATCAGTTCCATCAAAGTAGGGTCTAAGAATAGTGTTAAGATTTCCATGAGAGTTTGATGAAGAAGAAGTTGCCATAGTGGATCAAATTTCACAATTAAGTTTAAGAAATCTCAGGCTCTGATACCAATTGTTGTCCCAAGATGGCAACCAAGAGGGGGGTGAATTGGTTTCCTCAAAAAATAATGACAATTAAAAACTCAACAAAATATAAATGCGGAATAGAGAGATGGTTGAGTAATGGAAGAAAGAAAGAACACACAAGATTTATAGTGGTTCGGATTTACTTCAATCCTACATCCACTTCCTTAACAACTTGTTAAGGTTCCACTAATCTTTGAAGTTTTTACAAGCTCACTTCCAACTTTGGTGTTTTCACAAGTTCACACCTAACTTCACAAGTGTTTTCTAAGGCTTACACTCAAGAACCTTTAAGGAGTTTTTAAGGCTCACTCTCACAACCCAAACAAGAGTTTTACAAGGCTTACTATTACAACCCAAGTGTTTTTCCAAGCTCACACTCAAACTTATACAATGGTGTTTTCAATGCTTACACCTAACATTCATTACAATTCAAATGTAAGTTTAAGTAAAAGAAAAGTTGTTGCTTGGCTATCAAATTCTATATTGCTTCACTTCTATATTTCTTTTCTTATAGAAGCACTATATTTATAGCCAATGTGGTCTTACTAGCCGTTATTGATAGTAAGAATAAAGTCTTGGCAGTTTAGACCTTCTTTATTTAACTGTCCGATGTATTTCGCGGTCGTCCTTCATACAAGGATGGTCGCGCTCACATCACACGCGGTCGTCCTTGGACAAGGTGCGGTGGCTGCATTTAAAAAAGCTTCAACGGTCGAATTTTAGTGCTCTGCAGTAGGAATCTTGCTCATGTTGTGATTGTCAGGACGGTCGCGCCTAACAAAGGTGCGGTCGCCCTTTTTGAATGTTGAAGTGGGTTTATAACGGTCATGTCACGTGTCATTCTCTGACAGGGCAGAAGAGATGTCCGCCAAAATTTGAATGTCGCGGTCGCCCTAGTTAGCATCTCGCGGTCTAGTTGACAAACTCGCGTCGAACTTCTGGACGCACCTGAGGACGCGAACACTACTGTCTCTTTAAGCAATTTTCTCCTGTATTGGCAGAGCGGTCGCGAATATGCAGCGCGGTTGCTAAAGTGGTAAGCGAGGCCGTGTCATTCGTCATTCTTGTCACCGCGAACCTTACTGTGATTAGAATGATTTTGATTTGCTTGAGTAGCGGTCATCCATAACTTGGGACGGTCGCTCTTCTTTAGGTGCGGTCGCTACTGAGGTCGAGTTTCTGACCGCGAAACCTACTGTGATAAGGTTTCATCCTTTAATTGAATGGTGCGGTCGTATTCAGGTGTGGTGCGACCGCTAGAAGTGTTCTGTTCAGCTTTATTTGAAGCAACCTAAGCCTGCAATAAGATTCTCCAAATACATGTTAAATGGATCATTAATTTGAGTTATCAATGATCAAAATTAAGATTATTTGTCTAACATTTAACAATATTGTTCTAACTTAATTATTAATATGTTCTCTTTAACTTAATTTCTAAATAAGAAATTAATTTTTTTAAGAGATAATTACACTAGACACTTTCTTTAACTTTCCGTTTGCAAAAAGACAGACATGCAAAGATTATTTATAAATTTACATTTTGAGCAGTGATTTTTTTCTATTTCATAATTTTATAATTTCATTTTATCTATATTTCTTATTTAAAAATTTTTTAATGTCATATTTTTAATATATACATAAAAAAATAAATATATATACAATATATACTTAATATATATAAAATATATACTTAATAATACAAACTACATCTACATAATATTTTTAATATTTGTTTAATTTTATTTTTTTAAAATTTTTTTATTCTCACAATATCTATATAATATTTACAAAATATTTAATAACTTTTACATAAAATACACACAACTTAGATAATAAATACATAATATATAGAAAATATCTATAATATCTACAAAACATACATAGAATATCTACCAAACATCTATATAACATATATATAATGAAATTATATGTTTTTTTTATTTTTTTCTTGTGTAAAATATATAAAATTTGTTTTAAAATAAATTTAATAATTTTTATTAATATATTTTTATATATTTTATCTTTTTATTTTTAGTGTTATTTTTTATAATTAAAATTAATTTTTTTTATAAAAAATTATGATTTTTATATAATAAAAATAATTTAAAATATTAATTTTTATTATTCTATTAGAATATTTTTATTTAATTATGAAGTTTAAAAAAAAGATAAAAAATTGAAATAAAATATTAATTGTAGTGAGAAAATGAGTATTTTTAAAAAAAAATCTTCTTATTTTAGCAAGGAATGAAATATTTTTTAAAATTTTATTTTAATTTTTAATAAAAATAAAATATTTTTCAGAGAAAAAAATAAAAATATTTTTAGTTTTTATAATATTTTCAAAATAAAATTTGTTAGATAGTTATGTAATTTTTTTTAAATGTCATGACTAAATTGTGCTCTCTACAATTAGGCCCGGCCTGCTCAGTTTTACCATTCGGGTTTTTGAATTTTTCAGGTTTGGTTAACTTAGAAAAGCATTGACTCAAAACTCACAAACTAAAAAATGCAGCAACATTCAAAATCAAACTCAGAAAAACCAAATCAAACTCAAAACTATATATATATACTTTATTAGTCTAATTCAAAACTCAAAGACAGAAGTACATAAACACTTAAACAGAAAAGCACTCAAGAGCAAAACACATAGAAACACTAAAACTTAAGAAGCCAAATCCTTATCCAAATAAGAACGGATAAACTCAAACTCAGAAAACTCGATCTTGTGAAGACAAAAAATAAGAAGAATCTAGAAAAAAAAAAAAGAGAGAAAACAACCAACAAATCGATCAATCATGAGGAGAAGAATTCAAAGAATTAAAAGAAGTGAGATCGAAGGAAAAATTAAAAAAAAATAAAAAAGATACAAGACAAAGTCAATAAGAGCAGAGACCATGAGCACGAGCCAAATATGACGAGCAGTGAGAGGCTGTAGCACCCAATAGAGACTCTTTTAGGGCTATCCTTCCTCTTTTTTATATTTTATTTGGATGACTGACAATATAATTTATTAATATATGATATGGTGTAATTTTTTTAAAATATATTACTGTAAGTAGTATTTATCATTTTGGATAGATGGTATGATACAATGTGGTACTATAAGCTTCTTTTATTTGATTTAATGATAAAATGATCAGAATGCCCTCAAATTGAAATTGATATTAGTTTTAATTAAAATTTATAAATAATTTTAATTTTAATTTTTAAAATTAATAATTAATTTAAATTTTTATTTTTTATGATGAATAATTAATTTATATTTTATTTTTTATAATCAATAAGTAATTTCAATTAAAGGCATAAAAGATAAATATTAAAATTAATAAAATATATAAAATAGATTATTTCCTAACAATCTAAATTGAGAAAATTATAATAAAATTAATGCAAATAGATAATAACAAATATAAAAAAATTATATTCTTAATTAGTGAAAATATCAATCTAAAATATTAATTTGAAAATAAATATTTTTGGTGAATTTAACAAAGAAAAATAAATAACAAAAGCAAAATAAATAAGCTAAAAAACAAAAAATAACAAACCTTTCTACTTGCAAAGAAAAATAAAAAACCAATTGCTGCAGTGGAATGGATGGCAGAGAAACATAAAAAAACGTGCAGAATTTTGTAATATAATAAAAGCAATGAGGGTAGTTTTGAAATATAAATTTAAAAAACCACGACAAACCACTAATTTAGTTGTTTAAAATTATTTAGGAAAAGTCATGGTTTTAAAAACACAACAAATCATGCTAAACTATACTATGAGTATAAAAATCAAAACAAATAAGTGATTGAACAATACCATACTATACTAAACCATCATATACCATCATGCAAACAAAGTGTTAATTGTATTTATATCGTTTTATTTGAAAATTGTGTATAAGGTTAAGCAATAAAGAGTCGAGCAATAAAGTAACAAGATAGTATACTATTAATTTTTATCATATTTAAAAAGGAAGATATGTCATTTGAAGATTAAATATTTTTTACTTGTAAGGTTATATATAAAATTATAAATATATTTTTATAAAATTTAACTCTAATTTATCTTGAATAATATCAATATTATTTTTTAAATAATGTCAATCTCAATAAATCTTCAATACTAATTTATTATTTTTAAAATAAGGTTCATATATTTTTCTAACTAATATTTTAATATTAGTTTCACTAAATATTTTAATATCGGTCCTAATAAGTATTAATTTTTTTCATATACTAATATAAAATTGTTGAAAATCAAATACATATGAGTAGAGGTTCAGATTTTATCTCTAGCGATATCCGTGGAAGATTAACTTTGTACTTGTACTACCAGTTTTCAAGAATAAAGATTAACCTTGTACTTATACTACTTGTTTTAAAGAAGAATCACCAAAGAGAAAAAGTTCTCGTTTTCCATAGTCTAAAAACTAACCTTAAACCTCTCAATTTTACACTTTTAGAATAAAGAGTTATGGGAGAGAAAAGAAACTAGTAGCCAACCTCTTTGAGTTTGCAAATACTCATATATTTATATTGGCAAAATTCTTCTCCAGAAGGATTTGTATTTTGATTTTAGAGATAAAATTAAACTTTCTTGGATTAATTATCCAAGAATATTATCTTCCTTAAAATATCTTAATATTATATGATAATATTAACTAAGATAAACATTATAATTTAAATAATATTTATAAACATATTGGTTCATAGGTTTATCCATCCATTATGGGCGAACCTGACCCAAAATCGACATCTCTCACTCCCACATGACATGACACATGCTCAAAAGTGGTCATGATTTAAGACAATTCGTACTAAATTAATAGACTATGCGACTGGCATACTACAAAAGCTCTAAGCTATACACTGCTAGAAATATATAATGCCTAGTTTGTTGAAATGACTTCGAAGTAGATACAGTATGTTTTACCTTATATTACTTATCATATTTTCACTATCCTCATAAGATCTCAGGAAAAATTTGTACCCACAATTATGTAAGCATTCAAACATAATTGGTTAACTTGTAGATATAAAAGGAAAGTGACAAACCAGTAATCTTCCCTTTTAGTTTAGTTCCCTTGATAATAATCAGACTCGCTTTTCTAAAAATGCCTCATTAGATTGAATCATACATAATCCTCTGGCAAAAGCCTAAAATAGCAAACATATAATTAAATCTCGAAAACTAACTAAAAAGTTATAAGGATAACAATGTTGAGAACCTTAATTCTCTAAGGGTCTCACTTTGACAAATAGAGATCAATGTTTAACCTTGAGTTCACATATCTACCCATGTTGTCTTAGAACTCACGTCTAGCGATATAGACAAGATTAGACATAATCACAATAAACCAACCATATGAGTCACAATATATGAGACGACCATCTTACTTCAAACATGAGCTCATTATCACCTAGATAATATTGTTTGAAACTGCCTCATCTTTATTTGTTACATAGACTAACAAAGGCAATTGATGTAATAACTCGATTTTTAAATTAATTTAAAATATTATTTCAAAAATATATATAACTATTTTATTATAAATTAATTTATTATTATGTAAATTATGAAATTATAAAAAAAAATAATATTTAAGCTTAAAATTATAATAAGTGTATATAAAAAAAGTCAAACCAATCAGGTTTGTGCATTAATTAAGGGAGATAAATTATTTATGAGGAGAGATGAAGAATTAATGAGGGGGAGAAAGAATTAATAAGGAGAGAGAGAGAGGGTGAGAGGGAGAAAGAGAGGGGAGAGGAGCAGTGACCGACACCGCTCGCACCACTGGAAAAACCATTGACTGGCAATCTTAGGGAGACAAACACCGGTGGGAACCATCCACGATCGGCGACAAACGTGCCCTCCGAAGGTAACGATGATGAAGTACTTCAACTCCATTTTTTGGTCGATTTCGGTGGCCATTTCAGGTGAGGTTGGTGGCATTGGATTCGTCTCCTCACGAGCTTCATTTTCATACCTACCATGCTGCTTGAAGTTCAATGGAGAGAGAGATCAGAGTTGGTGATCACCGAACATTCTCTCCCATTTTTCTGCCAAACGACGGCGATTGGTGGAGACAAACCACCATATTTGGACTCCTAACATCGAGATGAAGAGAATGGTAACGACTTCACCTTAAAAGCCTCCGGTGGTGGTGACGTATGGCCGACCGACGACTTTCCGACGATTTTTTCTATAAGCTAAATAAATAAAATAAAAATATATTTATTCATGTATTTAATTAAGTTAATTAATTTCTAATTTATGAATTAAGGTGTCATTATTGGTAATTAATGGGTTTATTAATTAATTAATTTAAATTAACTAGTTTCTAGTTTATGGAATAAAGTAAAAATTATTATTAAATAATGGGTTTAATTAATTAATTTGTATTTTTAGAATATATATATAATAAATAATATCTCTATAGGATTAATTACTTAATCAATTTAAACTAATTACTTACTTAAAACTAGTAATGTTATAATTATAGTAATGATAAAGTTGTTATTGTTTTTGTTTTTGTTGTTGTTGTTATCTAAGTGGTAAAATATTAATATTATTTAAGAAATTAACTAATATTTTCAATTTAATATGATATGAAATTGTAAACTTTTATTGTGAATAAAAATTATAATTATTAATTATGCAATATGGATAATATTGTTATTGTATATATCATTTAATTTTAAACTTATTATAAATTATTATTATTGAACTAAAGATAACTGAGTAATTATTTTACAATGGAAATAAATCAATAATTATTTTATAATGAAAACCTATTATATAATACTAATAATTTATTGAATAATATTCTTATTCTTACTTTTATTAAAATATAGATATTAATTAGATTTAGTTAAAGGTCAATTATGAAATTATTTTCTTGAAGCTATTTAAAATTATTTTGAAGTATATTTAAAAAAAAAAAACTCAAGTAATTATGTTGGAAACCTAATAAATGAAAATTAATGTTGATTTAATAAATTACTATCATTGTATTATATTTGTGAGATGTGTGTTGAGTTTGGATTTGAAGCACAGATGGGGCAGTGGATTGATGTTCGTTATTGTGAATTATTTTAAAGTGTTATTTGATTATTTTATTTTGAGGAAAATGTTCTTATTATAAGAGAAACTCTGCCGAAATTTTGACAGAATATTTAGAATCATCTATCCATTTATATTCTAATAGATCTTGTTATTAGTTGAAAATAATTTTTAGGTGTCTTCCATTTTCAATAAGATGTTCCACGAAGAATCATTGGGTATTTCGTATATTTATAAGTTATATAGATAATATAATACTCTGCTCTACTAATTTACGATAAATGTTACATTTGCATAATTTCATTAATTGCTTGAGCAGTAGTCATATATAATTATTATTATCAGCACTAGATTATAGAAACATAATGTGTATGATGCTTGACTTGAATTTGTTACAAATTCTATGTGTTTGCCGGATAGGGTTAGGATGATCTGAGACCATACATGATGGGGATTACAGGTTATGATATGATGACACTATATGATGATGAAATTAGGACCGACGTGACAATAAGGACATTCTCATGCTCAACTCTACTTGTCAGTTGTGTAGCGTTGCTTGGCTACGGCTGTGACGACGGACTCTAAGTATTGGATCCTAAGAGAAACATATAGACTAAGAGAGCCAGATAGGAAGATTGGTTCCCCAGTTTGGGTTAGTGTAACACCATTGACTTACTCTTATCGTTGTTTGATTATGTAATTTTGGTGTTCTGGTTGACATTTGCATGAGAATTATTTGCATTGGTTCGTTGTATTATATTAATTACTATATAGTTCATTGAGTCGAACGCTCATTGTTGTTCACTATTTTTCCTCCAGGTTACAAGTTGAGCATATGAGTACGACTTATTAGTGTTGTCCTGCTTTTTTATTCCTCGGCAGGAATTATGCAATTATTTATTTTATTATTTAACTATTTAATCTTGTTTTATTTTAGAACTTCGCATGATACCTCCTTCTCTATCTATCTTTCTATTTAATTCTGTTGTTTAGTCAAATATGATTATTAATCAATGTATAATAATGATGATGTAATAGTGTACTGATGTACATAGTCCGCAAGCTTGTGGGCGCGGTTCGAGATAGTGATTGCTGTCTCAATTCAATTTTCTCATAAATTAAGTTGTTAGACTAACTATAGATTTTGAAAGCCACGTACTTTTCTATTTTCTAGTGCTGATCACGTACCCTATGGTTTGGGTAATGACAATTGACTTAGTGAGAATGTCAATTTTATCTTTCCGACATGCTCATCAAGTGTAACAAAAATATTTTTAAAAAAATTATGTAAACACAAAATAATCATCATGTATTAGCATTAACAAATAACAAGTGAATAAAGTTTAGGAATAAAAAAAAACACATTAATATCTACATAAACCTAAAGACTTAGTATGTTTAATAAAAACATCTCTAGGTATAGATTTCATGAAAGGATCAGCAACCATATTATGTGTAATTATGTATTTCATGTCCACTTCTTTTCATGTAACCATGTCTCTAATAAAATTGTAGTTGATATCTATGTGTTTGGTCTTACAATGAAACTTTGGGTCTTTGGTATAGGCAATTACTGCTTGACTATCATAGTGTATTGTGACTGAGTCATTTACAATATCAATGCCCAAATGATATAAGAATCTCTTAAGCCAAACACCCACTTTTATCGCAGCTAAAAAATGCTACAAATTCAACTTCCATAATGGAAAGTATTGTACATGATTGTTTCTTGCTACTTTATGAGATAAAAACCTTGTTGAGTACGAAAACAAATCCTGAGGTGGATTTTTTTTTCCTCTGGCGTCTCCCACTCAATCAACATCTGTGTAGCATTTTAAACTTAGACTTTCATCTTGATAATGCAATGAATAATCAGTAGTGTCTTTTAGGTACCTTAAAATCCTCTTAACTGCTTGCCAATGTGTTGGACCAGGATTGAATTGAAATCTGCTTACCATCCTAACAACAAAGCAAATATCGATCTCAGTACACATCATCGAATATATTAGGCTTCCAACAACACTTGCATAAGGGACATTGATAATACATTCTATTTCATCTGGAGCTTTAGGACACAGCCTTCAGTTCAAGCTTTCACCTTTGGCAATAGGGCAATCTATGGGTTTATGTTGCGCTCAAATTAACTCTACCACAAAGCGTCACTCGCAAGTATACGAGGTAGCTGTAGCAAAGGTGATCGCCCCAAGGTCGTTCTCTCAAGGAAGCCAAAGTGGGTAATTGATTATCAAATTAAAAGTAACAAGTAGTAAAAAAAAATTTAAATTGCAAAGTAATGAGAAAATTGATTTAAGCTGAAAACAATAAAAATAAACAAAAGCTGATGTTTTGATTTACTTGAGAAAAGGGTCTAGGGTTTGCACTTCTCTACTACTCATATGTATGAACGATTATTCCAGTTAACTAATTTAATTTCTAAGATTAAATCTCAAACAACTTAATTAATTGAGTCAAGGAAATAAGCTCTCGCATTCAAACCTCTTACAACTAATCTTGTTATAATTGAACAATCTTTTTAATAGGTTATATCTCTAATTCACCTAAGTCCTTAATTGAATTATTCCAGTATTAGACTTCATCTCTCAATCCATCATCTAATACCTAAAACACACAATTGATGGCCAATCAATTATATGTAAACAATGTTTCATTCAATAAAGGCAAAAGAAATCATTAGTTAAGAGAATAACCAATTCATACAATCATAGTAAATCCATACAAACCCTAGACTAGATTAAATTAGTTCATGATGTTATCAAACATACTCATCTCATTAATAATCAAAGAAATCAATTTAGACATGATAATGTTCATAAACACAATTTCAATGAAACTAAAGAGACAAAGTTTAAGAATAAAACCAAGTTACAAACTTCTTGAAGCTTTTGATGAATCTCTTGATCGAATCTTGCAAAAAGGATGAATCAATGGCATGAACAATCTAATCTAAACTAGTTTAATCCAAAGTAAGATCAAAATCCAATAAAACAAATGTTTAAACCCTAAGATCTCTCTCAGTCGGCTAAACTCTGCTCAAAATCGTCAACCACCTCAACCCTAACTTTTCTTTTTTCTTTTATACGAAACGTCGGCTTTAAAATTTGGTGCGCGTTTGGTTCATGAGGGACACGGCCAGGTGATGAGGGACACGGCCGTGTGAGGGCTTGTTGGAGGGACACGGCCACAAGACACGGCCGTGTCCCTTGCCAGTGTCCGCCTCTGCTTGTTTCTCTCTTCTTTCTTCTTTAGTTGAGTGACACGGCCAAGTCATGAGTGACTTGGCCGTGTTGCACTATGATTGAGGGACACGGCCACATGACTTGGCCGTGTCCCTTGCCTGTGTCTTCCACTGTGAGTTTTTAGTCTTCTTTGCCTTTGGAATTGGTGAGACACGGCCAAGTCAGAAGTGACTTGGCCGTGTTTGAGCATATTTGGAGGGACATGGCCATGTTTGAAGTGACTTGGCCGTGTTGCTTCATTTTGGAGAGACATGGCCAGGTGACTTGGCCATGTCGCTTGCATGTGTCGCCTG
This sequence comes from Garcia nutans, assembly GCA_947685225.1. NCBI lineage: Eukaryota > Viridiplantae > Streptophyta > Magnoliopsida > Malpighiales > Euphorbiaceae > Garcia > Garcia nutans. The sequence goes on from CANTUV010000071.1 coordinate 4,245,803, forward strand.
ACTTGGCCATGTCGCTTGCATGTGTCGCCTGACTTGGCCATGTCGCTTGCATGTGTCGCCTACTGTGATGACTTGGCCGTGTTTGAGCATATTTGGAGAGACATGGCCAGGTGACTTGGCCATGTCGCTTGCATGTGTCGTCTGACTTGGCCATGTCGCTTGCATGTGTCGCCTACTGTGATGATTTGTTCTTCTTCAGTTTTGGTTCTTTGGCTTTTTTAACCTAAAACAAAACTCAAACAAACTTTAAACAAAAAGTAAATAAACAATAACCAACAAAACATAAACACCATACTAAAAACTAGATCAAAAATGACATAAACACTGAAATAAACTAAAACTACAAAATTAACAAAAACACTAAATAAACCGATTTAAACTAATAAAATACCTAAATAAAACAATAATTATTATAATAAACAAGACACAAATCTATAACAAAAACTAACAAAACAACTACCCCACACTTACAACTTTGCTTGTCCTCAAGCAAATTCACATGGCATAAATCAAAAACTCACACAACCTTAACTATAATTCCAGTACATAGATGAAATACTTTAAGACTCAGACATAAATAATTGCATCTTACTTCAATCAAGGATTTTCTTAACTCATTCATTAATCCAGACATACAAATCTCACCTCTCATCTAAGTGTTTCACTCGATTTCAAAGGTTAATCACTCAAACCACTCATGACTACATGCTACCATAAACTTGCTTAATTATCCAATCTCCCTCACTGATTTTCTCAAGAAATAATCCGAAGGTCTTTCATTTGGATGTAATGGGGCTAAGGTAAAGGTGTGAGAAAAGACATTTAGGCTGGAGCATCAAGAAACGGAGTATCTAAATTAGACACTACTCTTGCTAAGAAACTCATAACTCCTTCAAATAGCATACTCACCAACCCTTGATACCTCACATACTTGCACACTAAAAGAAAAGTACATGAGTCGACATTCCTCTTTTGATAACCAATGCTAGAACATATTTGGCTTTTGTATATATATATATCTCTTTTTTTATTTTTTTATTTTTTATCATTTTCTTTTTCTTTTATCATTTTTTTAATATATATATACAAAATATAAACTTGCATGGAACATCTAGCTTAAAATGTAGAGGAAAAGAATAATCAACTCTTAATATAATGTGCAAAGTATGCATTTCAACCCCAAATAGCAATACAAAATTATTTTTTTTTACTTGATTACCCCACACTTTGAAATAAACCACCCTATTGTCATATCATAAAACTCCATTCCTTAATGCAGGTATGACGATAATAAGAGAAAGTTGAGCTGTGAATTGTGTTGATCAAACAAGAAAAGGTCAAAGGCTCAACTTGGCTCACTAAGGAATTCAATATTAAGGGAGGTCTTTTTAAGCTAAAGGGTTAACCTAATTTGCCTTCATCATTTTAAAACTTGAAATTAAATCATAATGTGAGTTCAATTAGTATGCAAAAGCAAACTCTACAGATGCAAAGTCATGAAGGTGCACACTTAAGAAAAGAAAATCAACTGAAAATAATATCAAATTATGAGGCTCAAAACTCACAAAGGTGGGTTCTCAAAGATTTATATGTCATGAACCACAGAATGTGAAAATTAATCCTGAATGAATTCAAATGCTAATCTCTATGCTGATATTAAAGTCTCAACTATAATGCTAGAATCACAGAAAAGATCACTAAATTTTCAACAATTATACCATGCACAACAAAAACAATAAACAAAACAAGAGAAACAAAACAAAAATTAAAGAAAAGCCAAAGATTACCCCACACTTAAGAATTTCCATTGCCCTCAATGGAAAACAAGAATAATAAAGAAAAAGAGTTTAAGGATAACCTGTTTTCCATCGCACCCTGGTGAGGCAAAACTCTATCTTTCAAACACAGATGTGCAAAAACAAAATGCAAGAGAGCTTTAGGGTTTCTATTTATTTAAACTAAACATAAAATCAAAATTGCACAATATAAAATTATAACTATGAAAAAGAAATTCAAACTAATGGGTTGCCTCCCATTTAGCGCTTCTTTAATGTCATAAAGCTGGACATCATGCAAGACAAGGAATCATGGATCAAAAGTGCTGTCAATGATCCTCAATTCCTGAAATCCTTCTTTATATAGCTTAACTCTATGTCTATTTGCTTTAAAAATCTTTTTGGTTCTAGAGTTTAGCAATTCAATAGCACCAGAAGGACATACCTTAGTTACCTCAAAAGGACCACTCCATCTAGAGTTGGGTTTACCTGGAAACAGACGGAGTCGAGAATTAAAAAGTAAAACTTTCATACCTGGACTCAATGTCTGTCTCACAATAACTCTGTCATGAATTTCTTTTGTGTGATCCTTGTAAATCCTCGAGCTCTCAAATGCTTTTGGGTTAGGGTACCCTCGGGTCTCCCTCACTGATTTAGCCTCCTCTTCTAAATTCAGTGTCAGCTCCAATTTATCTGGGGAACCTGTCTGCAAGAAAGCATCTGAAACAACTGCTTCAACAATTAATTACAGAACATTCCTCATATAAAGCAGTTGTAGGAATGGGAGAAGTATTAAAAATAGAAAATTCCACAGTTTGTCCCAAAACAGTCATTAATAATTTTCCATTTTTAACATCTATCAAAGTGTTAGTAGTCGCCATAAAAGGCCTACCCAGCAGAATGGTGTGTGCAGATGGTGAAGAATTACCTACTTCCATATCAAGAACAATGAAATCCACAGGTACTATCAAACCACCAACTTTAACTAACACATCTTCTATAACCCCTTTCGGGAATCTAAAAGACCTATCAGCTAATTGCAATACCATTTTTGTTGGTTTAAGCTCCCCTAGTTCTAATTCTTTAAACACAGAGTAAGGCATTAAATTCACACTAGCACCTAGATCACACATGCCCCCAGTTCCTTTCCCATTCCCCACAGAAATTTGAATTATAAAGCTTCCAGGATCCTTTAGTTTGGGAGGTAGTTTATGCTGCAGAACAGCACTAGCTACCTCAGAAACTATCACCTTTTCATTCATCTCATACCTCTTTTTCTTGGTGATTAGGTCCTTGAAAAATTTGGCATAAGCTGGCATGTTCTTTATCGCCTTAAGTAATGGTAAGTTAATACTTACCTTAGACAGCATGTTGAAGATGTTAGAAAATTGCTTATATAGTTTATCATCCTTCAACCTGCTGGGGAATGGTACAGGTGGCCGGTATGGATTGCTTGCTTTATGTAGCTCTGCTGTAGGGGACTTCTCCACTGATCTTTCTCCAGCACCTTTGTTCTTTGGTTCTCCTTCCTCCTTGTTCTCTTTGTTACCTGCATTCACAGAATCATTTTCAACATTATTATAAATTTCCTTACCACTTCTAAGAACAGTCACTGATTGTGCCTGCTCAGTTTGACTTGGGAACTTCCCCTTTTGTTGAATCTTCATCTGTTGTGCAAGTTGTCCAACTTGTGTCTCCACCTTCTTAAAAGATGCTTCTAGTGAATCCAGTCTCTTGTTGGTCACCTCTTGATTTTTAGCACTGACTTGGATAAAAGCTTGTAAACTTTCCTCCAAGCTCTCTATCCTAGACTTCCCTTGACTTGAGGATTGACCCTGCTCTTGGTTCTGACTTTGGAGCAAATGGAAAGGCTGCTGAGAATTATTCCTTGCCCAAGAAAAATTTGGGTGATTCCTCCACCCAGGGTTGTAGGTGTTGGAGTAAGGATCATTTCTGGCCCTAGGTTGGAATCCTCCCATAACATTGACTTGCTCAGCTTCATTCCCATAGGACTCATATGCAGAGGGGCAAATATTTGCTCCATGCCCTAAGTTTCCACAAATTCCACAAATTTCTTGAGTGGATGAAGAAATATTGTTCTTCATATTCAGCATCTGCACTTGCTTTGTCAACTCAGCTATCTGACTGACCATCTCACTATTGGCTTCTAGTTGATTCACCCCTTTACTTCTTCCCCTGACACTCTTCTGTTGAGAATTAGCTCCCAACATCTCAAAGATATCATAGGTTTCAGCTGCTGTCTTTTCTCCCATGGCTCCCCCAGCTGCATTATCAACAGTGTTCTGAAATTGCTGGGTTAGACCATCATAGAAAAATTGGTTCAGAAGTTGAAGTGGATAGTGATGATGTGGACACTGGATCAATAACATCTTGAATCTGTCCCAAGCCTCATGAAATGGCTCTCCTTCAACTTGAGAGAATGTAGCAATTTTCCCTCTCAATTCAGCTGTCTTTTGATGTGAGTAGAACTTGCCCATGAATTTATTGTAAACTTGCTCCCAAGTTGTCAGTGAGTTCTCGGGCAACATCATAAGCCAGCTCTTTGCCCTATCCTTCAAAGTATAAGGGAAACATCTCATCCTCAACTGATCCTATGTTAATCCTCCCAAAGGAAAAGTGTTGAGGGTGGAGTAGAAATCCCTAATAAAATTCAAAGGATCTTCATTTGGAACTCCATAGAATGATGGCAGCATGTTATAGTGAATATTCTTCAACTCATAGTTCCTTGCTGCATCTGTCAGTCTTATGCAAGAAGTGGAAGTCCCAATGACAGGTCTAGCAAAATCTCTCATGGTTCTTTGTCTTTCTTCAGCCATTTTAACAGATTTTTCAGATTCTGACTCAAAATCCGAAATGTCCTCCTCTGAAGTATCAAATCCTGTGAAAAGCTCAAACTCCTCTCTGCTCCTTTTTACTCTCTGAATTTCTGGAATGAATGGATGCAGCTCTCCTTCAAGTGATCTCCTGCCTTGCATAAACAAAAATTTCTAGAAAAAAGAAATATCAAAAGCAGAAGACAAATAAAATAAAATGAAAAACAATGAAAATAATCTGAAATATATTTTATTATTATTATTATTATTATTATTATTATTTTAAACAATTACGCCAATTAGCTTCCCCGGCAACGGCGCCAAAAACTTGTTGCGCTCAAATTAACTCTACCACAAAGCGTCACTCGCAAGTATACGAGGTAGCTGTAGCAAAGGTGATCGCCCCAAGGTCGTTCTCTCAAGGAAGCCAAAGTGGGTAATTGATTATCAAATTAAAAGTAACAAGTAGTAAAAAAAAATTTAAATTGCAAAGTAATGAGAAAATTGATTTAAGCTGAAAACAATAAAAATAAACAAAAGCTGATGTTTTGATTTACTTGAGAAAAGGGTCTAGGGTTTGCACTTCTCTACTACTCATATGTATGAACGATTATTCCACTTAACTAATTTAATTTCTAAGATTAAATCTCAAACAACTTAATTAATTGAGTCAAGGAAATAAGCTCTCGCATTCAAACCTCTTACAACTAATCTTGTTATAATTGAACAATCTTTTTAATAGGTTATATCTCTAATTCACCTAAGTCCTTAATTGAATTATTCCAGTATTAGACTTCATCTCTCAATCCATCATCTAATACCTAAAACACACAATTGATGGCCAATCAATTATATGTAAACAATGTTTCATTCAATAAAGGCAAAAGAAATCATTAGTTAAGAGAATAACCAATTCATACAATCATAGTAAATCCATACAAACCCTAGACTAGATTAAATTAGTTCATGATGTTATCAAACATACTCATCTCATTAATAATCAAAGAAATCAATTTAGACATGATAATGTTCATAAACACAATTTCAATGAAACTAAAGAGACAAAGTTTAAGAATAAAACCAAGTTACAAACTTCTTGAAGCTTTTGATGAATCTCTTGATCGAATCTTGCAAAAAGGATGAATCAATGGCATGAACAATCTAATCTAAACTAGTTTAATCCAAAGTAAGATCAAAATCCAATAAAACAAATGTTTAAACCCTAAGATCTCTCTCAGTCGGCTAAACTCTGCTCAAAATCGTCAACCACCTCAACCCTAACTTTTCTTTTTTCTTTTATACGAAACGTCGGCTTTAAAATTTGGTGCGCGTTTGGTTCATGAGGGACACGGCCAGGTGATGAGGGACACGGCCGTGTGAGGGCTTGTTGGAGGGACACGGCCACAAGACACGGCCGTGTCCCTTGCCAGTGTCCGCCTCTGCTTGTTTCTCTCTTCTTTCTTCTTTAGTTGAGTGACACGGCCAAGTCATGAGTGACTTGGCCGTGTTGCACTATGATTGAGGGACACGGCCACATGACTTGGCCGTGTCCCTTGCCTGTGTCTTCCACTGTGAGTTTTTAGTCTTCTTTGCCTTTGGAATTGGTGAGACACGGCCAAGTCAGAAGTGACTTGGCCGTGTTTGAGCATATTTGGAGGGACATGGCCATGTTTGAAGTGACTTGGCCGTGTTGCTTCATTTTGGAGAGACATGGCCAGGTGACTTGGCCATGTCGCTTGCATGTGTCGCCTGACTTGGCCATGTCGCTTGCATGTGTCGCCTGACTTGGCCATGTCGCTTGCATGTGTCGCCTACTGTGATGACTTGGCCGTGTTTGAGCATATTTGGAGAGACATGGCCAGGTGACTTGGCCATGTCGCTTGCATGTGTCGTCTGACTTGGCCATGTCGCTTGCATGTGTCGCCTACTGTGATGATTTGTTCTTCTTCAGTTTTGGTTCTTTGGCTTTTTTAACCTAAAACAAAACTCAAACAAACTTTAAACAAAAAGTAAATAAACAATAACCAACAAAACATAAACACCATACTAAAAACTAGATCAAAAATGACATAAACACTGAAATAAACTAAAACTACAAAATTAACAAAAACACTAAATAAACCGATTTAAACTAATAAAATACCTAAATAAAACAATAATTATTATAATAAACAAGACACAAATCTATAACAAAAACTAACAAAACAACTACCCCACACTTACAACTTTGCTTGTCCTCAAGCAAATTCACATGGCATAAATCAAAAACTCACACAACCTTAACTATAATTCCAGTACATAGATGAAATACTTTAAGACTCAGACATAAATAATTGCATCTTACTTCAATCAAGGATTTTCTTAACTCATTCATTAATCCAGACATACAAATCTCACCTCTCATCTAAGTGTTTCACTCGATTTCAAAGGTTAATCACTCAAACCACTCATGACTACATGCTACCATAAACTTGCTTAATTATCCAATCTCCCTCACTGATTTTCTCAAGAAATAATCCGAAGGTCTTTCATTTGGATGTAATGGGGCTAAGGTAAAGGTGTGAGAAAAGACATTTAGGCTGGAGCATCAAGAAACGGAGTATCTAAATTAGACACTACTCTTGCTAAGAAACTCATAACTCCTTCAAATAGCATACTCACCAACCCTTGATACCTCACATACTTGCACACTAAAAGAAAAGTACATGAGTCGACATTCCTCTTTTGATAACCAATGCTAGAACATATTTGGCTTTTGTATATATATATATCTCTTTTTTTATTTTTTTATTTTTTATCATTTTCTTTTTCTTTTATCATTTTTTTAATATATATATACAAAATATAAACTTGCATGGAACATCTAGCTTAAAATGTAGAGGAAAAGAATAATCAACTCTTAATATAATGTGCAAAGTATGCATTTCAACCCCAAATAGCAATACAAAATTATTTTTTTTTACTTGATTACCCCACACTTTGAAATAAACCACCCTATTGTCATATCATAAAACTCCATTCCTTAATGCAGGTATGACGATAATAAGAGAAAGTTGAGCTGTGAATTGTGTTGATCAAACAAGAAAAGGTCAAAGGCTCAACTTGGCTCACTAAGGAATTCAATATTAAGGGAGGTCTTTTTAAGCTAAAGGGTTAACCTAATTTGCCTTCATCATTTTAAAACTTGAAATTAAATCATAATGTGAGTTCAATTAGTATGCAAAAGCAAACTCTACAGATGCAAAGTCATGAAGGTGCACACTTAAGAAAAGAAAATCAACTGAAAATAATATCAAATTATGAGGCTCAAAACTCACAAAGGTGGGTTCTCAAAGATTTATATGTCATGAACCACAGAATGTGAAAATTAATCCTGAATGAATTCAAATGCTAATCTCTATGCTGATATTAAAGTCTCAACTATAATGCTAGAATCACAGAAAAGATCACTAAATTTTCAACAATTATACCATGCACAACAAAAACAATAAACAAAACAAGAGAAACAAAACAAAAATTAAAGAAAAGCCAAAGATTACCCCACACTTAAGAATTTCCATTGCCCTCAATGGAAAACAAGAATAATAAAGAAAAAGAGTTTAAGGATAACCTGTTTTCCATCGCACCCTGGTGAGGCAAAACTCTATCTTTCAAACACAGATGTGCAAAAACAAAATGCAAGAGAGCTTTAGGGTTTCTATTTATTTAAACTAAACATAAAATCAAAATTGCACAATATAAAATTATAACTATGAAAAAGAAATTCAAACTAATGGGTTGCCTCCCATTTAGCGCTTCTTTAATGTCATAAAGCTGGACATCATGCAAGACAAGGAATCATGGATCAAAAGTGCTGTCAATGATCCTCAATTCCTGAAATCCTTCTTTATATAGCTTAACTCTATGTCTATTTGCTTTAAAAATCTTTTTGGTTCTAGAGTTTAGCAATTCAATAGCACCAGAAGGACATACCTTAGTTACCTCAAAAGGACCACTCCATCTAGAGTTGGGTTTACCTGGAAACAGACGGAGTCGAGAATTAAAAAGTAAAACTTTCATACCTGGACTCAATGTCTGTCTCACAATAACTCTGTCATGAATTTCTTTTGTGTGATCCTTGTAAATCCTCGAGCTCTCAAATGCTTTTGGGTTAGGGTACCCTCGGGTCTCCCTCACTGATTTAGCCTCCTCTTCTAAATTCAGTGTCAGCTCCAATTTATCTGGGGAACCTGTCTGCAAGAAAGCATCTGAAACAACTGCTTCAACAATTAATTACAGAACATTCCTCATATAAAGCAGTTGTAGGAATGGGAGAAGTATTAAAAATAGAAAATTCCACAGTTTGTCCCAAAACAGTCATTAATAATTTTCCATTTTTAACATCTATCAAAGTGTTAGTAGTCGCCATAAAAGGCCTACCCAGCAGAATGGTGTGTGCAGATGGTGAAGAATTACCTACTTCCATATCAAGAACAATGAAATCCACAGGTACTATCAAACCACCAACTTTAACTAACACATCTTCTATAACCCCTTTCGGGAATCTAAAAGACCTATCAGCTAATTGCAATACCATTTTTGTTGGTTTAAGCTCCCCTAGTTCTAATTCTTTAAACACAGAGTAAGGCATTAAATTCACACTAGCACCTAGATCACACATGCCCCCAGTTCCTTTCCCATTCCCCACAGAAATTTGAATTATAAAGCTTCCAGGATCCTTTAGTTTGGGAGGTAGTTTATGCTGCAGAACAGCACTAGCTACCTCAGAAACTATCACCTTTTCATTCATCTCATACCTCTTTTTCTTGGTGATTAGGTCCTTGAAAAATTTGGCATAAGCTGGCATGTTCTTTATCGCCTTAAGTAATGGTAAGTTAATACTTACCTTAGACAGCATGTTGAAGATGTTAGAAAATTGCTTATATAGTTTATCATCCTTCAACCTGCTGGGGAATGGTACAGGTGGCCGGTATGGATTGCTTGCTTTATGTAGCTCTGCTGTAGGGGACTTCTCCACTGATCTTTCTCCAGCACCTTTGTTCTTTGGTTCTCCTTCCTCCTTGTTCTCTTTGTTACCTGCATTCACAGAATCATTTTCAACATTATTATAAATTTCCTTACCACTTCTAAGAACAGTCACTGATTGTGCCTGCTCAGTTTGACTTGGGAACTTCCCCTTTTGTTGAATCTTCATCTGTTGTGCAAGTTGTCCAACTTGTGTCTCCACCTTCTTAAAAGATGCTTCTAGTGAATCCAGTCTCTTGTTGGTCACCTCTTGATTTTTAGCACTGACTTGGATAAAAGCTTGTAAACTTTCCTCCAAGCTCTCTATCCTAGACTTCCCTTGACTTGAGGATTGACCCTGCTCTTGGTTCTGACTTTGGAGCAAATGGAAAGGCTGCTGAGAATTATTCCTTGCCCAAGAAAAATTTGGGTGATTCCTCCACCCAGGGTTGTAGGTGTTGGAGTAAGGATCATTTCTGGCCCTAGGTTGGAATCCTCCCATAACATTGACCTGCTCAGCTTCATTCCCATAGGACTCATATGCAGAGGGGCAAATATTTGCTCCATGCCCTAAGTTTCCACAAATTCCACAAATTTCTTGAGTGGATGAAGAAATATTGTTCTTCATATTCAGCATCTGCACTTGCTTTGTCAACTCAGCTATCTGACTGACCATCTCACTATTGGCTTCTAGTTGATTCACCCCTTTACTTCTTCCCCTGACACTCTTCTGTTGAGAATTAGCTCCCAACATCTCAAAGATATCATAGGTTTCAGCTGCTGTCTTTTCTCCCATGGCTCCCCCAGCTGCATTATCAACAGTGTTCTGAAATTGCTGGGTTAGACCATCATAGAAAAATTGGTTCAGAAGTTGAAGTGGATAGTGATGATGTGGACACTGGATCAATAACATCTTGAATCTGTCCCAAGCCTCATGAAATGGCTCTCCTTCAACTTGAGAGAATGTAGCAATTTTCCCTCTCAATTCAGCTGTCTTTTGATGTGAGTAGAACTTGCCCATGAATTTATTGTAAACTTGCTCCCAAGTTGTCAGTGAGTTCTCGGGCAACATCATAAGCCAGCTCTTTGCCCTATCCTTCAAAGTATAAGGGAAACATCTCATCCTCAACTGATCCTATGTTAATCCTCCCAAAGGAAAAGTGTTGAGGGTGGAGTAGAAATCCCTAATAAAATTCAAAGGATCTTCATTTGGAACTCCATAGAATGATGGCAGCATGTTATAGTGAATATTCTTCAACTCATAGTTCCTTGCTGCATCTGTCAGTCTTATGCAAGAAGTGGAAGTCCCAATGACAGGTCTAGCAAAATCTCTCATGGTTCTTTGTCTTTCTTCAGCCATTTTAACAGATTTTTCAGATTCTGACTCAAAATCCGAAATGTCCTCCTCTGAAGTATCAAATCCTGTGAAAAGCTCAAACTCCTCTCTGCTCCTTTTTACTCTCTGAATTTCTGGAATGAATGGATGCAGCTCTCCTTCAAGTGATCTCCTGCCTTGCATAAACAAAAATTTCTAGAAAAAAGAAATATCAAAAGCAGAAGACAAATAAAATAAAATGAAAAACAATGAAAATAATCTGAAATATATTTTATTATTATTATTATTATTATTATTATTATTTTAAACAATTACGCCAATTAGCTTCCCCGGCAACGGCGCCAAAAACTTGTTGCGCTCAAATTAACTCTACCACAAAGCGTCACTCGCAAGTATACGAGGTAGCTGTAGCAAAGGTGATCGCCCCAAGGTCGTTCTCTCAAGGAAGCCAAAGTGGGTAATTGATTATCAAATTAAAAGTAACAAGTAGTAAAAAAAAATTTAAATTGCAAAGTAATGAGAAAATTGATTTAAGCTGAAAACAATAAAAATAAACAAAAGCTGATGTTTTGATTTACTTGAGAAAAGGGTCTAGGGTTTGCACTTCTCTACTACTCATATGTATGAACGATTATTCCACTTAACTAATTTAATTTCTAAGATTAAATCTCAAACAACTTAATTAATTGAGTCAAGGAAATAAGCTCTCGCATTCAAACCTCTTACAACTAATCTTGTTATAATTGAACAATCTTTTTAATAGGTTATATCTCTAATTCACCTAAGTCCTTAATTGAATTATTCCAGTATTAGACTTCATCTCTCAATCCATCATCTAATACCTAAAACACACAATTGATGGCCAATCAATTATATGTAAACAATGTTTCATTCAATAAAGGCAAAAGAAATCATTAGTTAAGAGAATAACCAATTCATACAATCATAGTAAATCCATACAAACCCTAGACTAGATTAAATTAGTTCATGATGTTATCAAACATACTCATCTCATTAATAATCAAAGAAATCAATTTAGACATGATAATGTTCATAAACACAATTTCAATGAAACTAAAGAGACAAAGTTTAAGAATAAAACCAAGTTACAAACTTCTTGAAGCTTTTGATGAATCTCTTGATCGAATCTTGCAAAAAGGATGAATCAATGGCATGAACAATCTAATCTAAACTAGTTTAATCCAAAGTAAGATCAAAATCCAATAAAACAAATGTTTAAACCCTAAGATCTCTCTCAGTCGGCTAAACTCTGCTCAAAATCGTCAACCACCTCAACCCTAACTTTTCTTTTTTCTTTTATACGAAACGTCGGCTTTAAAATTTGGTGCGCGTTTGGTTCATGAGGGACACGGCCAGGTGATGAGGGACACGGCCGTGTGAGGGCTTGTTGGAGGGACACGGCCACAAGACACGGCCGTGTCCCTTGCCAGTGTCCGCCTCTGCTTGTTTCTCTCTTCTTTCTTCTTTAGTTGAGTGACACGGCCAAGTCATGAGTGACTTGGCCGTGTTGCACTATGATTGAGGGACACGGCCACATGACTTGGCCGTGTCCCTTGCCTGTGTCTTCCACTGTGAGTTTTTAGTCTTCTTTGCCTTTGGAATTGGTGAGACACGGCCAAGTCAGAAGTGACTTGGCCGTGTTTGAGCATATTTGGAGGGACATGGCCATGTTTGAAGTGACTTGGCCGTGTTGCTTCATTTTGGAGAGACATGGCCAGGTGACTTGGCCATGTCGCTTGCATGTGTCGCCTGACTTGGCCATGTCGCTTGCATGTGTCGCCTACTGTGATGACTTGGCCGTGTTTGAGCATATTTGGAGAGACATGGCCAGGTGACTTGGCCATGTCGCTTGCATGTGTCGTCTGACTTGGCCATGTCGCTTGCATGTGTCGCCTACTGTGATGATTTGTTCTTCTTCAGTCTTGGTTCTTTGGCTTTTTTAACCTAAAACAAAACTCAAACAAACTTTAAACAAAAAGTAAATAAACAATAACCAACAAAACATAAACACCATACTAAAAACTAGATAAAAAATGACATAAACACTGAAATAAACTAAAACTACAAAATTAACAAAAACACTAAATAAACCGATTTAAACTAATAAAATGCCTAAATAAAACAATAATTATTATAATAAACAAGACACAAATCTATAACAAAAACTAACAAAACAGTTTACAATCACGCATAATAAACTACTCAAAATACTTTTTTATATACGCCTCTTAAGAAAGAGACAACAATTTCCTCCAATGACCTCTTAAAATCTTTACTCTGAGAATATATGCGGCCTCACCCATGTCTTTCATCTCAAAAATAGTTGATAACCATTCTTTGACGTTATCCAGAAATACTTTGTCATTTTTAGCAATTAATATGTCATCAACATATAACGACATTAAGACAAATTTTGTTTTTAACTGCTTGATATAGAGGTAACAGTCTTCATATATCATGGTAAAACCATATGATATAATTGTATTATGAAAATAAATATACCATTATCATGAAGACTATTATAGGCCATAGATTGACTTTTTCAACCTACATACTTGTTTTTTTTCCTTATTTGATGAAACCTCCTAATTGGTAAATGTAGATCTCTTCGTCTAGTTCTCCATTGAGAAAAATAGTTTTCACATCCATTTGATGCAACTAAAGATCTAAATTTGCCACAATTACTAATATCAATCTTATATATGTAAATCTCACAACATGTGAAAATGTCTCTTTATAGTCTATTCCTTCTTGCTGTGTATACCCCTTTGCTATGAGATGAGCTTTGTACCTCTCGATGCTACCATCAGCCTTCTGCTTTATTTTGAGAACTCATTTATTCCCAAAGGCTTTGCGACCTTTTGGAAGATCAACTAAATTCCAAACTTGGTTTGATCTCATGGAGTCTAACTCTTCTTCCATTGCTTTTATCCAATTATTATTGGCTGAGCATGAGGGAGCCTCTTTAAAGTTTCTAAGCTCATCATCGTCTTAAGATACAACCATGAATACCTTATCACTACCTTTAATATTAAATCAACAGCGAGGAACGATTGCTCTGCCTCAAATAAGAATATTGAGGAACATTTTCTTTAAGTTCGAAAATTGGAATGTCAACTAAATCAAGATCCATAGGACTCCCACTAGAATTATGATTAGTACTCCCACTCAGACTAGGATCACTTTTAGCTGCATCAGTTGGTAGAGTTAAGTGCACCAAAATTCTCCCACTCAAATGAAGTGATCCTTATGAACTTTGATCCTCGGTTTCATACAAGGAAAACTCTTGATTTAGATCACCGTATCTAGGAAAATCATTATCTAAAAAGGTGACATTTTATGATTCAAACTTAGTTATCCTCCCACTATCTTGTTCGCCTATGAAGATATATTCTTTGGATATGTTAAAATATCTCACAAAGATACTTTTTTTTTTTATCTTTTGGGCCTAATTTCTCATATTTATGTGAGGTATTATAAACATAGGCAGCTTATCCCTAAGATTTTAGGATGCTCGTGTCAAGTTTTTGCCCTATCCATAACTCATATGGTGTTGTTAGGATAGATTTAGAGGGCACGCGATTAAGTACATATGTGGCAGTTAATAATGCAACCCCCCAGAAGGTAATGGACAATTTAGCTTGTGCCATTATAAACTTAACCATTTCTAGGAGTGTCCTATTTCTCCTTTCATTAACACCTTTTTGTTATGGAGTTTAAGAAATAGTAAGTTGATGCTCTATGCCCTTTCCACCACACAATTGTTTGAATTGATCAAACAAATATTCATGACTTTTGTCGGTTCAAAGTGCTTTTACTTTCTTTGTCTAGTTGATTCTTAATGAAGTTGAGGTAGTTCTTAAAGCAACTTAATACTTTATATTTATGTGCAATCAAGTGGACATGACCATACTTAGTATAATCATCTATGAAGGTGATAAAATAGTAGGCCTTGCACTCATATTCATTAGACCATAAATGTTTGAATGTATACATTGAAATAGAAAGGTAGCTCTTGTGCCTTTACCAAAAAAATTTCTTGCAGCTTTTCTTGCTAGACAAAATTAGCAAGTAGGTAATTCTACTTTACTAAAGTTCAATAGGAGACCCTAGCTAATCTATCCATTCATTGTTGGCTAATATGACCTAATCTAGCATGTTATGTATTCATATCATCATTAAAGTTACTTGAAACGGTAAATATAGAAAAACTGTTATTAGAAATAGAATCATGTTCAACATCTAATATGAAAAAAGTTGTTTAAAAAAATATCCAGAACCATAAAAAAGTTTGTCCCAAATTTAAAAGTACTATATTTTTATGAAAATTCAAGGAAAAACCTAACCTAAGCAAACCAATAACAAAAATAAGATTTTGTCTTATTTGTGGAATGAAGCAACAAGGTTTGACCTCCATGCAACATTAATTTGCAGGTGCCAATCCCTTTCACCTTAATGCGACCGTTGTTCCCCACAAAAATTCATCTCGCTCTGGTGGGTAATCGCCAAAATTCAACGAAGGCTTCATGATCCTTCATTATATGGTTGGTGGCTTCGAATCTATAACCCACTGAGTATTAGTTTCAGTTAACAATATTGAACTTGAAATCATTATTCCATTTACACATGAGTTAATGGATTATACCTTCTTATGTGCAATGCAGTCCTTAGCATAGTGACCCTTATGTCCATAATTGAAATATTTGACTTTTGCAATATTTCTCTTCTCAGGATGCTTCCTCATGTTTTGCTTTGGCTTTTTGTTATCCTAGCTATCCTTTATTTTACCCTTGCCTTTGTTGTTATGGTACTTGCACTTGGTGCCACGTTGTATAGCTGCAAGTCTATCAGCCTCCAATTCCATGTGATGGGAGGCATCAACAAAGGTCTTGATAGCTAGACTATATGTTAGGTGCATTCTCATAATCTCCCATCTCTCTCATATTCTATTAATAATAAAATTTATAGTTCATTAATCATAAACGAACAAGAATGACCAAAATAAATCCACTAGAAAAATCTTTATTATCATCATTTTTACTAACAAAAAAATAAGAATGACTTAAGATTTGAAAGTTAGACTGAAAAACTACAGATGACTTAACTCCTGACAGGAGCTAAATCCAAAGAGCATTTCTCGAGTCAATAGGTAAGTAATATATGGTGTCTTTTATAAATCTTTTGACTACTAACTTAATCCTACTACGGAGTGTCATACTCTCATGTCTAAAGTAAGACTTCATCACTACCTTTGGGAACACCAAAATCTGAATAAAGAAATGAGAACTACTCAATATGTCATATATCTTTAACCTCATTCTCGATCAAGCACATCACGAAGTGCTGGATGAACAAACGAATTCCTCAATACCCGGTACATTAATCTTTGAGAACTTATTTCCATCAGCTACACCATTTCTTGACAAATTTTACATATACGTAATATATGACACACGAGAAAATCTAAGTTATAAATATAACTATTAGAATATATTTCATAAGCTTTCAGTTTATTTTTCAAATTCGCAAATTTTGTCTTTCTCCTAACTCTAAATTTAGGTAAATATGCCACATAAGATCACATGACGATGATAGCCATATGTTGTAACTTTTCACAATAAAAAATTGGTCAGAAAATATAATTATACACTATAGTACAATTAATAAATTTAATAAATAACACATCTTCATTAATATAGGCACATACATATTCAAAAATAATTTTTTTAAATTTTACAGATCTAAAAAAATTTCCAGTAAAAAATAACTTTTTTTCATTAAATTTTTTTTATTAATTAAAAAATTATTTAAAATGAAAAATAATTTTTAAGCTCCTAGAAAAATAAAATAAATATTTTTAAAAAATCAAAAGACAATTTAGAGCCAATTTGAGAAAAAATGAAGAAAAAAAAGGAGATCCAGATAATTTTTTTAATCAAAAAATAGGTTCTAGCTAATCAGGAGCTGCCGCTGGTATGCTGTATGCATGAAACAAGTCATTTTCTCACGGTGATGTGCCATAGTCATTTTACACTGGGTTGGCACGGCCCAGGGAGTAAGTCATGTGAAAGGCTGGGAATCCCAGTCTCCATAAGCGACAAGTGGCTTGCCAGCCGATTCGGTCGGTCAGGCTTTTTTCAATGGAATTTTAGGGTACAGGATTTTAGTGGTATGGTAAAAAATAATTTCAGAGCACCCTAACTTATTATTTTAATATAACAATAGATTAATCCTTAATTGAAATTTAAGCATAGTAGATTAAAATTTTTAAATTAGAGCATCCAACTTTAAAAGGTTATATCTTGTCCAATTTAACTCTAATTTTTGCAGATAATATACCAAATCGAAGCTCTAAATGTCTACTCCCATATAAAATCATAAAATCACATATGCAAAAGCAATAAAGCAGAATTTTTTATGCCTAAAATATGCCCCTATGAGTTGATTACCAAAGTTTATAAATAATTCAACAAAAATTATTTTTAAATAACTAATTAACTTAAATATTCATAAAAATTAGAGCACAAACAACCATGACTCTGATACCAATGTTGGAAGTTAAATTCATATGAATAGAGGTTCGTATCTTACATCTGGAGATGTTCGCAGAAGAGAATCTTGTACTTGTACTAGCAGTCTTAAAAAATAATCACTAAAGAGAGAAAATTCTCTCTTTCCACAGTCTAAGAATCAACTCTAATCAAATCTAAACCTCTCAATCTCATACTTTTAGAGTAAAGAGTTAAGGGAGGGAAAAAAAACTAGTAGCCAACCTATTTGGGTTTGTAAATACTTATATATTTATAGTGACAAATTTCTTCTCGTAGAAGGATTTGTGTTTTGATTTTAGAGATAAAATCACTCTCTTGGATTATTCTAATTATCCAAAAATATTATCTTCCCCCAAATATCTTAATATTATCTAAAAATATTAACAAAGATAAATATTATAATTTAAATAATATTTATAAATATATTGGTCCATATTTTATCCACCATTGATGGACGAACTCGACCTGAAACAAACAAAAATGATCAAAATTATGCAAATAAATGAAAATTATTCGCACAATATATTTTCAACAAGTAATAATAATTAACAATGAAAATATAAATGCTTGTTGGTTGAACAAAATAAATAAAGAATAACTATGAAATTCTATTAAAAAATATGAGTAATATTGGAATATATTTTAGTGAACCTTCAAAAATCTCTAACTTGAAGGTACAATATAATGAAAGCAAATCTATCATATTTAAATTTTTAAAAACCTCTATTTATTTTAACATACTTTATGAGATATCTGAATACCTCCTTTCAAATATAATAATAATCTTTCCATATTTTTTAAACACTCTCACTCTCTCCATCCGAACATACTAGGTTGAAGGTGAGCAGTGTAAGATGAGATAAGAGGCATGACCAAGTGTATGTAACCCTAGAAATATAAGCGGCGTCGTTTTTAATACCATTCGGCCGGGGTCAATTTGATCCGAGGAAATTTGGCTTGGATCTGAAGACCGAACCCAGACACACTCGGTTTCCAGCATAAAACCTGAAACTGGGCCTGGTTTCATTTTATTCTATTTAACTCCCTTTCGCCCATCCAAACATAGCGTTAAATGTACAGAATCTTTGTTTTATTAATCTATCAAATGAACTGGAACTGCTTTGTCTTCTTCTTAGGTTAGACTCTAATCTAAACCAAGCTCAAGCTGAACACCCAACTCACTGAGAAAGGGAGAGATCTGAGAACTCTTAAGTTGTGGTTATGGCAACGACGTCTACATCATCGTCCAAGAAGAAGAAGAAGGAAGGATTAGGGTGGATAGAGTGGTCAAGGGGATGGATGTATGTGATACATGAGATGCTTTTTCAAAGAATAATGGCCAGTCATTTACAAAACCCTCTCCCATTGCCTCCCATTAATGACCTTACTTGCATTGTCACTGGATCCACCAGTGGTATCGGCTGCGAAATTGCCAGGTCTATTTTCTAATTTCCTACTTCTTTATGTTTCTTTTTTGCATTTTTTTTATTAGCATAGTGAAGTAGTATTTTTTTTTATCTCCGTTTGAAATTAATAATTGGGTAGGTGAAAATGTCATGTAAAGTTTCCTTCTTCGCTGATATGATCGCTTAGCATTGGTTTTTTTACAAAATAATTTGATTAAAGGAGGGTATATATTTATTTTAACAGATAATTCCTTCGAAGAAATTGGGAATTGGTGATAATGAATTGTTTTGCTTTTCCACTGCGTTTAGATGAAAATTCTTTGGTATTTAGTACCTTATAGTCTTTGGATTAATTAGCTGTGTGCAAACAGACTAGAGTTTGAGCTCATTGCTTGCTTTAACTCCCTTCTAGAGTGAACAGAAGAGAGGTACTTTTGATCTTACTCCCTTCGCCGAAAATGACAGGACACTTCTCATTTTTAATGAACAAATTTTTTTTTATAATATATCCATTTAACCCTCCATTTATAATAAAAAGCTATTGATTGTTGCAAAAATCAAAAATTAAAATAGCTATTGATTGGTCAAAATAATTATAAGTTAGAAAATATAAATAATTAAATGCAATATTGTTGATTATAAAATATTTACATAAGAGTATAATGGTTAATTTATAATGTAACTATAATCTAAATAAAGTAATGAGACTATATTTTAGGATAGGCAAAAAAGAAAAACATTCTATCATTTTGGGACGGAGAGAGTGTGTTTAAGGTTTGATTTTTATGGGTTTAAACAAAATGTAAAATATGAGAGTTGGTGTGAAATAAATTCGAAAATCTATCCTTTGGACCTAGCATTCAGTAGGCATTATTTCTGAGGTCCCATTAATCACTCCTGGAGCTAGAATGCTAAATAAGTGCTGAAAGCCTTAAAAATTTCTGTAACCTTCATATTCATTTTTCAATCAGACAATATACGTTTCTAGCATGTATATTTG
The DNA here is from genome assembly GCA_947685225.1 of Garcia nutans. Classification (NCBI taxonomy): domain Eukaryota; kingdom Viridiplantae; phylum Streptophyta; class Magnoliopsida; order Malpighiales; family Euphorbiaceae; genus Garcia; species Garcia nutans. Next base: position 4,265,730 of record CANTUV010000071.1, read on the forward strand.
TATGCTAAATAAATAACCCAAGATCTTTAAGGGTATGGACTCCTAAATCAGGAGCCACAAAATTTACTACCTTGGCTTGGGAAACCTAAACAAAGACCACATGTTTAGTACCAATACCACTTGAGTTTTTATAAAATCAGGAAATTGCAGTTGAATTTAGGTTTTCTATTGCATCATAACACTGAGGGATGTTCAATTTGATTTTCTACTGCAATAATGTGTAGGAAAAGTTTGCATCATCATTTTCTTTTTAACCAAGGGCGTTTGAGTTGCTTATTTTACTAATTGAACATAAACAATGCTGTGCAATCTTTTTTTCTTGATGGATTAGTGAATCTGTTGTCTTTCACTGGATAGGCAATTGGCAGAGTCAGGGGCACATGTGGTTATGGCAGTGAGAAATACAAAGGTAGCCCATGAACTGATCCAGAAATGGCAGAATGAATGGTCTGGAGTTGGCCTCCCACTCAACATCGAGGTATCTAACAATTTCAGATTAGCTATTGGTGATATGAATCTAAATTGTCTTATAATAGGTCCATTTGCTAAAATGTATTGTTTGAATCTTCAAATAAACATTTGATTATTATATATGGAAGACAAAATGTACGAATTGAAAAAAAAATTCATAGCCAAGAAGTTTCTTTTGCACCTTGCAGTTTGAATGATTGACGTATGTTTGTGATTCTCAAGGTGATGGAACTTGATCTTCTCTCCTTGGATTCAGTTGTGCGGTTTGCTGAAGCATGGAATGCGCATTCAAGGCCTTTGCATGTTCTAATTAATAATGCTGGGATATTTTCCATTGGAGGTTGGTCTTTTTAACTCATTCCCCAAATGCTATTTATATGGTTTTTCTTCTCATGACTATGCATATTTTATTTGTTTCTTCAAATTTGTCATTCATACTACAAATTATCTAGCTTTTTGTATGCTTATAAATTAAAATCTTGGTCTTTTAATTGAAATTTATGCTGCTCTAATTGATTACATGTACATTTGGATTGCCAAATCTCTGAAAAGTCCAACCTATTCATTTCTTTTTTAAGTTTACGTTAGTCATAGATTCAAGTGTGAGGAATATTAAAAGAAAAGAAATAGAAATACATAGAAATCCCTTCAAATCTGAGGTCATGAATAATTGCAGTAGATGAGGTAGTACACCAGCCAATAGTAAAACTTCCTATAATTTTCTGATGACAACCACTATATGCGTTATCAAGCTCAAGTCCAATCTGACTTTTGACTCGGTAATTGTTTTCTTACAAAAATTTGGGTTTGCAAAAAGCAAAGAGACTAATATATAAAGGGAGAGTCAAATAGGGAGTATGTGGAATCCCTTCACATGTCATGTAATTGGTACTCATAGTGGATAAGAACAATAAAATCATGACAACCAATGTAAGGTTCCTCCTGTGTTTTAGTGACAGATGTTACTCTGCACAGGGGTTAAAGAAATAATCCTTTGGAGGAGCACGTGGAATCCCTTGTCCTGTCATTGGTACTTATAGTGAATAAGTAATATAAGATCATGCCAATCAATGTTAAGCTTCCTACTATGTTTTAGCGACAGGTGTTACTCCACGTTGAGGTTAAGAAAAGAATCCCTTTAGAGGAGGCTGCACTTGAAATTGAGGCAGTCATAGTTTAGTGTATAACTTTGACAGGCCAAAAAAAGGCTGGTATCTTACATTGAAAATGTGTGTGCATTTTGGAGAGTGTATAAGTTTCCTACTCTCTCGAAAGGGGTAATTATCTTTAAGATGGGTGAGCATCTTTATTACTAATGTTCTTCTTTACTTCCTTTCCAAAGTTATATAAAAGTGAGATGAGAAGAAAAGCAAGGGGAAAAAAAAAGAAAAAGAAGAAGAAAGAAGTACATGTTTCTCACATGCTCTATTTCCAACCAAATATGCATTGCCATGTTTAAAAATACTTAGCTTCCCGGATAATTCTACTAGCTTTGAAATACTTGGATCATTTCTCTATTGTTTCATCACGTCTTAATGCCACATAGCACCTATAGTGCTTGCAATAAATGTTTTTGCTGCTCTAGCATTGCCTAGCCAACAACGTTGATCATGAACACATTACCAAACTTTTCTTTTGGAACCTATTTGGTTCATTATGATATTTGACTTGAGTGAAAAGAATAAAGCCTATGGATCATTTCTTTTGAGCTATCTTGGTGGTTTGATGATTATAATTGAGCTCAATGAATCATAGACTATGGATCTAGTTTCGTTAATTGATTTGTTATTATGTAAATATATGGCTTTCAATGCCTTGAATTTCTTTTGGACAAATTAGTCACTTCTGCAAATCTATGGGCATATATTCTTGGCACGAAGGATTTTGCAGAAAAGGGAGTGTCTAGTGCATGTATGTGCTGTTTAGCATTTTGCTGATTTGGTGCAGTGAGGGAGTAATGCATGTGACAGATGGAATGATAGTTGGCCTAGTGAAGCTATTTAGGGCAAATACAATATAGCATGATGGGAGAGAGACTATGGATGAGTACTGGTAACTTGTTTGGTTTCTTGTTTTCAACATGGAGAATACCAATTATCATAAAAAAAAAAGGAGGCCAGTTGACACTTTATTTATTGCTTGGTTTCTTATGTTGCCTGTATGTTTATTCTCACACTCCTTTATTCTCACACTCCTTTATTCTCACCCTCCTTGGCTTTTTGGAATCTGCTTTTTTATTTTCAATTTGTCAATTTTTTTAGGAGAACTAGGGAATCTTGGGGTTTTGGAGACTTTTGGTGATTTATCATGGAGAAGAGTTTGAAGATAGAAATGATGTGAAAGTACTTTGGTATTGCACTCTTTTTGCCAATTATGGATTTAAATGGAGAGGAAGGGCATCCTTAACTTTTGTGGCTTTCAAAAAACTGTCAAGTGTCATTTTTCATGATTGAAGGCAATTATTCTTTTAGTTTCTTACTTTCCTTTCTTTTCTTTCCATATTTATGTGTTGCTTCGGCAAGAAGGATAATCTCTTTCTCCTTTTAATTTTAATTTTTTTTTGGTGGTCATAAAGAAGCATATCCTCTTATTGCATTATTCCTTTTGTTCACAAAGAAAAGGGGAAAAAAAGGAGACCAATTTCAGATGGGTGGACTCATAATTTGAAACATGGTGGTATTTCCTCTTTAGATAGATATGATTGAAGACAAAATCTTCTTTTGAATCTAAGCTTTTGCTAATTAGTAGAATGGAAAAAATAAATGCAAATGACAACCAGGAAGGAATTATTTCTTGAAGTGTGTTGTGTTGTAAAGCAACCATGAGCCTGATTTTCAATTCTTTTACGCTGTTCTCTTTCTTGGTCTATTTGGAGTAAGCTTCTTGATATTTCGAGCTTATGCAATGAGTTTGTATTATTGATTTTGAAGTTTTGGGGATTGGAAGGGAGAAGGTGGCCGAAAAATTACGAGATGTGCTATTTTTGTATTCAACGATTATTTTATGTATTGGCTGGAAAGGAATGCAAGGATCTTCAAGGATCAAGTTTCTCCTTTTTATTTAATGTTGAATTATATGTTGTCCTTCTGCTATGTCAAGGTTTTCTACTTCTGGACCTTTCAAATGGTTTTGATTATTTACTTATTTTTTCTTTTTGGTCTCGCCTAGGGGATACTTTATCTCCATTCATTTCACTTACCTAAAGGAAATTGTCACAAAAAAGTTTCGCAGGAGTGTTGAAATGAGAAAAGAATGAATGTTGGTGGCAAAACCTGGGCTGCAATAAAAATGAAAATTTTTCACGATTTTTTTTCCTGCTTTAGTTTTGTACTCTTTTCATCACGGGTTGTTTATCAACTCTATTAGTTTGTTGCTGTTAATGATTTGGATGCTTTTTGATCCAGTATGGAGTAGTTAGTTATTGTTTCCATTGCAATTATTAACAACTGTATATTAGTTACTCGGATATGATTTCAATTAGTATACATGATGAGAGTGTCGATAACTGATGTATGGGCATTGTATTCAGAACCACAAAAGTTTTCAAAAGACGGGTATGAAGAGCACATGCAAGTGAATCATCTGGCTCCTGCATTGCTTTCAATATTGCTTTTGCCATCCCTAATTAGAAGTTCTCCCAGCCGAATTATCAATCTGAATTCAGTTGTAAGTTCCATGGTTAATAAAATTATTGAATGCCTATTTTCTGCTTTATTTTCTTTTTTAACATATGATTCTGTGAGCATCTTTGGGAATTTATAAAATTGTACTGACCATTAGTTGCTGAGTGTTAGAGAACTATGAAATGATATATACAACCTGTTAATTATGCCTTTCGTCCTCTTTTACTTTGTTCAACGGTTTATGCTTTAAATTGAAGAAAGGAATTCATTTACTAGATGGGAAGCTTGGTGAATCCTTCATGGACATTTACATTAATGGAATTTTTAGTAACAATGTCTGTCTTTTATACAATTTGCTCAAAAGAAATGCTATAGCCTGAGTATCTAGTGACTTTGCAAAGGGAAACGCCCTGACTAAACAAGGGAGGGAAAAGGAAAAGCAACCAAACAATATCGTAGCTGTCAGAGTTGATACTTAAAGCCAAAGAGGGAAGATAAGAATATTCAGCTTGTCTCAACAAACATTAGACAGCCACAAAACAGTTGTTACAATGTAGCTGTGCCAGACAATCTTCCCCTCCTGCATCACCAGTTGCCAAATTTCAACCAACTGCATTATTATAAGGAAGCACCCATCTGTCCAAATAAAGAGAACCAAAGGGCAACTTTCTAGCCACTGAATAATGGAGCATAATATGATTAATTCTCTTTCCAAAATGTTACCTACTTTCACATATCATACCAATTAGACAACTAAGAGCCTCTTGTCAAATTTTCCAAGCTGAAACATTTTTGCTTGCGCTGCAGTCCATCAGAAGAAAGCCAATTTCCTTGTATTTCTACTTCTGCGTAACTGGTTCTTGAATAGTTCATGTAACTAGTCCTTGTTCATTGCTTCTTTCATCAATTTCTGAAACTGGTTCTTGAATATTTCATTACATGACATCTATACTTTTTTTCCTTCATCCTTTTACTGTCAAATTCTTACACTTGCATGTGTGGGAATGATTTTAACATTTTTCTTTGTGCAGATGCATTATGTTGGCTTTGTCGATACAGAAGATATGAATGTTGTTTCTGGGGAGCGAAAGTATACAAGCTATGTGGGATACACTAGCAGTAAGTTAGCACAGGTGCGCCTAGCAGTTGACAATTTGGTCCAAAAAGTTCTTTGTATTTTGTTTAGGGTTGCTTTTGCACTTGTTTTATAAAAATTCAGTATTACTTTTGCATTACAGGGGTGTGACTTGATTTTACTTTCCCCTCTATTACACCCACCCACACGACCAAAAAAAAATGAAAAAGAAAAGCCGTTTGTAATGAACATAAGTGAAACGTTTGCTTTATCCAAATGTTCTTGCATAGATTAATTTCTTGACAATAACCAGCTACTTTTTTGCACACAACATATTTAGTCTGATTTCCAATCAGCTTTGAGCTAATGAAGTAGAATCAGAGCCAGCACAATCATATAAAAGGCCCTATTTGTTGCAGAAATGGACATGATGCTTCCGAAACATCTTTTTTCAATTTCATTTCTGCGATAAAGAAACATACCTAATGGTAACTTGAAAACTATAGCCCAAATTAGATTTTAGTTTTGCCTTAGCAAAACTAGTCAAACATGGAGATGAGATAAAGTTTGGATTCTTTATATAGCAGACAAACATTACGAAACCTCAAAAATCCATTCCAGATTCACATTCCATTGCTATTTTCCAAGTTGAACCATGCAGTCCATGATGGAATATAAATGGACATATGTCTTAAGCTTATTTGAACATTAATGCAATGAATTTAAACATGGTGGTCTTTTGATTGCAGATCATGTTTAGTAGTGTTCTTCACAGGCGCATTCCTGCTGAATCTGGCATTAGTGTAGTTTGTGCATCGCCTGGAATTGTCCACACAAACGTTGTAAGTCTCTTCAGAGATTCATTTTCCAATTTCTCTTAGAAAGGGAACATGCTTAGATACATGTGCACGAAGTTACTTAAGCTCAGATTTTGAATCGTTGAAATAAGGGGTATGCTTATTGATATACTTATTTGCATGTATATGCATGCAGTTACTTCAGCTCATATTGAATCATGATGGAATATTCTGCTCTAAAAGCGTGAGCAAGACTTTTATTTGCAAAAGAGAGAGAGAGAGAGAGAGAGAGAGAGAGATTAGAGATATTTTTTTTTCCAATAAACTGCTCCTACAATTGTTTTTCTTTGATATGGAGCAGAGGCTATTGTTAGTTTGTTATATTAACATCTTTATTCTTCCTAATAACCAGCATTATATTTCTCTTTCTGTTTTTATGGAACCAAAATCTTTATTAAATCTATTGATAATACTAGCTGCTTAGTTCATTAAGAAAGACTTTAATCCATCATTAGTCCAACTTTCTGGTTTGTGCATATCAATTAAAATTTATGCATATACTTTGCTAACTCTTCATTCCTTCATTGGTTATACTATATAGCTGGATATCTTTCTCCAATGCTGGTTTTTGCTTTTCAGATTTGTCAAACCTAATTTATTTGATGTAGTTTCATGTTTGTTGATATTTCAAGTTATAGATGTTCTGCTTTTCCTTTATGGTGGCCATTTCTATTGTTTCTTGGAAACTTTCTAGAGAATGATCCTGTATTACTCATTAAAGTATCTATAGACTTTGTAAATCAATTCATTAATTACTTTATACACATTTCTTTTTTCCTTTTGGTTTAATGACCACACTCTTCATTTATCTTGTCGTGCCAGGTTCACAATTACATGTGCACTTCATTATGATATGAAGAATACACCATGAAAAACATGATTAACTAAACTATATAATTTTGGGAACAGAGAGCCAGTTGAACACTTTTCCGTATGCTGATCACCATTTTCAATCTTGGATATCATTTTTTATGGCACTTGATGAAACTCAATCATGGGTTTTTGGGTTAAATTAAATGTTATATGTTGATTTGGTGATTTTATTGAACTGGGCATATTTTCAAATACTAATTGTCTTACTCCTATCATATGTTTCAATTTCATTCATATGCAGGCAAGGGATCTTCCCAAAATTGTGCAAGCAGCTTATCACCTGATACCATATTTTATCTTTAGTGCTCAAGAGGGTGAGTCTCCCTAGTGCTAATATATTGTTTCTTCTCCGTTACATAGGAAGACGAAGGCATCTTTTATCAAACCTTAAAGAGATATTACAGTCTCTTGGTTTCTGTGTTGCTGTTAATCTAATTAGAATTACTTGCAACAAGTTGAAGTACATGATCCATTGCATGTTACTTTTAGTTTCTGTGTTTTATTCAACCTTGTGAATCTCAAGGAGCTTGATTAGAAGTTTCAGATTTGAAATAGGGTCGTGCGTGCGGCTTTATAAGAAGTTTCATTCTTCAAATTATCTGTTTTAACTATTGGTCTTTGATATTAGTCAGGTGCATGCCATAGATATCCTAAAATTGGAAAAAGGAATTCCCAGAATCAGTTGTTTTTGCATGTATATGTTCCCAATATATTTATATTCTAAGCTTTTGGGAGAGATAAGTGGAGGCAAGGTGCTTCAATCTCAGTGCCTTCTGATTGGATTTTCCCCCGTCTCATGTATAGGCATGCTAGATGAGTAATATGTTTCTAAGTACCACATGACTGGATGTCTGCAAGGAGCTTGAATGCTTCTTTTTGGTGGTCTTGTGCAACAAGAAGGGGATGATATTAATCTTAGGGTGCTACATCTAGTAGTCTGGTGATATTAACTCTAGGTTATAGCAGAAGTAATAAAAAAGAGTGTCAGGTAACAACATAATGAGTAAACCCCTGTTCTTCCTATCAATAAAGATCAACCCTATAAAATTTTTTGAGGATCATGTAAACATACAAGAATAAAGCCTTCTTCAGTCTGCTACATAAATAGTGAGGAGTTTGAGAGGCGCGTTATTGGGGGGAATTGTTGAGAATCAAACCTGCCTCTCTCCTCTTTCGAGTGTTTTCTACAACTTTCTTATCTTACTTCCCAGAGTTCTTTCACTTGGATTAGTGGTCAGGATTTTAAGCAGCTAGGAAAAAGTCCTTTCATGTCCTTGATAATGGACACTTCCAGATTATTCAATTCTATTATTTACCTAAAGGTGATGGTTTTGAAGCTTCATGCTTCTCTGCCAATTTTTAGGATTTAGTTTGGTCTCCCAACAGTTACCTTTTGAAAGCAAGCAAATATATTAGGTGACCAGAGAAATCAGATTCCAAGCTAGGTAGGGAGAACTAAATTGTACCAGCGAAGATTATCTGAGTTTGTTTTTCTGAGAAGGAGCTAATTTTATCCAAGTTGCCGGTGCCTAAATGAAGCTCATGATATGTGAAGCAAAAAAAAACTGAACTACACTTAGATCATCCTGACAAAGAATCTTAAATAGGATAAGCTCTCCGATTGACGCTGAAATTGGAAACCATGACAGCGTTATTCCTTACAAGATGATTCCTTTAGAATGAAGTTAATAGGAAGAAACAAAATGAGTCATCTTGCTATGATACTTAAAGAAATCTACATCAAATTCATGATAAAAGAAAATACTGTAATACTGTATGCCTATATAAGATGGGAAGTTCGAGCTAACCTTCTTTGACTTACTGATAATTCAGGTTCAAGGAGTGCTCTTTTTTCAGCCACCGATCCTCAGATTCCAGAGTACTGTGAATTCTTAAAATCAGAAGACTGGCCTGTTTGTGCATTCATTTCTCAAGATTGTCGGCCCACAAATCCTTCGGAAGAAGCACACAACATTGAGACTTCACACAAATTGTGGGAGAAGACTTTAGAGATGATTGGCGTTCCTTCAGATGCAGTGGAAAGGTTAATTGAAGGAGAAGAAATTACATGCCGCTACGGGAATCATCACCAGGATTAGTTTTCATTGCTATCACACACAAAATTTATAGGTCTTATCCAGGTAGTTTACATGGAATGCCATCCAATATGATGTTTATGGAGGACTTTTTAGATGTAGGTTTTCATAGGTAATGATCTCAAAATTTGTAATCGGCCAGATGATTGCTTCACCAAGGGCTAACATTTGTTCTGCTAACTTATCATCAGCGTGAAATTCTGATAAATTGTTGCAATCAGAAACCCATTTTTACTTATTTGGACGACTAGATAACCATAAAGCTTGTTATAAATGACTTTTCTCTCTTGTTTTCTTTTCTCTTCTTTTGTTTTTTGTTTTGTAAGAGCAGAGTGGGTTATGTGTATTTTTTTTAAATTTAATTTCATTATTAGTAAAAGAAAAATATTAGAATTTCACTGATCAAAACAGAAAAATAATATCTCAACTGGAAGCTGTAAATCCAAATATCTGGAATTGGTAATGGATTGTATTTCTTTTAACATCACAAAGTAGTTAGAAGTATAATTTTTTTTTTAAAAAAAAAAAAATCTACAATACAGTCAGCTTTCAAGAATTACTATAGCTGGGAAATCAAAATTTGCAACTATGTGTTGCCTCTGCGCCTACTGAGAATGGTCATCCCCATAACTAATGCTCCTTTAAAACTTCTCCTTCGTTTCTTTGTTTTTTCGGTTAATTTGATTTCAGTTGGATTGGAACTTTTATTTTACAGTTTTAGAGATTACTTCGTGCGCGCGCGCTCACACGCACAAATATTAGTATTAAAAATAAAATTAAATATTTAAATATTATAGTAAAATTAAAATTTTTATTATTTTATACTATTTATTAAAACTTAAAAATTTATTAAATTTTTTATATATTTTTTTATTTTAATTTTTGAATATATTGATTTATTTAGAGGATCTTATTAAATTAAATTTTATAAAAATATTATTTTAAATCAGAGCATTAATTTTATCTAATCTATAATTAAATTATAAAATTCTAATATTAACTTAATTATCTAATCGCAAAATTCTAAATATTCACTGACTAAAATATATGGTGAAAAAAACTAATAATTTATATACATATATAAATATATATAATTTACATAATTATAAATATAATTATAATTATACATATATATATATATATATAATGTTAAAGAAACCAAAGACTCGTTGATATTTTGTTCTCTTTTGATTCCTGCGTGTCACCCCAATTCCTCGAATGGTATTGTTGCATAGTTAGATTTGATTTTAAGTGGTTACTTTTATTTTTGTTTTAACATGAGAAAAAAAGATTAATTTGTATGTTATTCATACCTTAAATACATTTATCATTAAGTTATGAAGTGCATTTTTTTTTTATTTTGAGTTGATTAATATTAAATTAAATTTATTATTTATATAGTATATACACTTATAATTAGTTTATATTTTAAAATATAATTATTTTTATTTGTAATATTTATTCATAAAAAATATATCTAATTTAAATAAGAATATCTTCTTTTAATAATATACTACCTTAAATGAATTAATCTTTTCACTTTTCAATTTTATTTCAAAAATATTTTTAACATGTTACTGAATTTCATTATTTATTTTAAGGAAAAAGTGTAAATAAGTTCAGGATAAAGATACTTGTATTAGAAGGAGATAACTGCCCTTTCTATTTTAAAATTTTTTATATATATTTATATATTATTAAAATATTTAATTATCATTTTAAATTTTTAAAAAATATATTATATTTTTATTTTATTCTTTTTCACTAAAAACTGACTTCATTTTTAAATAATCCTTCCATATTTTTTAGTAAGTACGTACGGAAGCTTAATATTTATTTTGGTACAAATACACTTAAACAATCAGAAATTGTTTTCTTTCAGACCCTATTTTAACGGGATGACTAACGCCTAGTGTAATCCATCAACATGCATGTTATCTATGCAGTAAAATAATGATATTGTCTTATTTTATTATCCCACCCGCCAAATGTTTGGCGCCATTACAAGCTTAGGGAAAAATCACTTCAGCCACAAACAGAACCTTCTACACAAGAGAGAGGTTTCTTCCAAAATTTCATTCTTCCTTTTCCAAACATTAAAAAAAAAATCAATCTTTCTGTAAGTTGTGGGAAGCCATTGCATTTGTTGTTCGTTGGATTTGCTTGTGAAATAGAAAGAATTTGTTGCATCAATAAAGTGTAGTAGTAAAAAATGTTTACTTAAGCTCATCGATGTGTACTCCTCGACTGACCACTAAGGTATGTCTTTTGAGCCTTGCTTATGGTCCTTTGAATGCACCTGCTTTCTCATTTGGGAAAAATATTAGGGGTGTTTTATTTAATTTAAGTCATAGTTTATTTAGGGGAAAACAAATGATGAAAAATGAATTAGGGTTTTTATAATATAAAATTAGTGTTTATTTATTTTAATAATAACTAATTTTAGAGCTTCAAAAAAAATGAGCTTTTTATTTAGAGTAATTTATATACTATATATACTGAAATTGATGAATGTTTCATGAAATTTAATTAATTTGTTTGTAGTTTTGCAGATATAGTAAATGGAAGGTGTAGTTGATTTGAGATTTCACCGTGGGGGTAAATGGGTGCCTAACAGTGCATATCCTAACCACCATGCGTTGCAGTATGTTAATAATAAGGTTGATGATCTTAAAAACTTTGGTCTAGATTACCTTTGCTACATGGATCCGTTTGATAGATATAGGGGGACTTAAGTTATCCAAATGTGAATATGATCTTTGTACTTGAATCAGGCAAAGAATTATGAGATATGTTAGTTTTAGTTAATGATGAGGATTCAATTAAAAGGGTTGTTAACCATATAGCCAAGGATAATATTGTGAAGGAGATTCACTTTTATACGGATCATGACATTAACAAACTTATTCTAGCTGAAAATCTTTTAGTTTACCTTGGCAAGGCGATGATAGTAACAAAACAGTAGGTAGTAGGGGGAAGTAAATGATGAGAGGGATATCCCAACAAAAGCTAACACTTTTAATGTTTGAATGCATAATGTGCATGGGGCTATACCAAACACTGAGCCTAAATCAAACACCAAGTTTGATGATATGCATGAGCCTGAACCAAACACTGAGTTTGATGATGCCGGTGTGGATGATAGGAGGTTAGATAAAGATAGTGAGATAGAAACTGACTTCGATGATCAGGATACTGACTTTCGTGAGCCAGAAGGTAATCAACTAGGTGAGAATGACTCTATTAAGCCTCAAAATGATAGAACATGTTTGATTTGTTTCGTAGTGGTCCTCGTGGGCATGTTAGCAATAAGGATGATGTTAAAGTAAATGAGGACAATAGTGAATATAATGATGATAGTAGTGATAAGAGTAATGTAAGAGAAGAAACAGAACCCCCCTGAAGAGTGACAAAGTCATGGGGGGAGTGATGACAAAGGTTATTTCATGCTTGGAATGACCTATGCAAATACTAAGCAAGTAAAGGAAGCAATTAAAAACTATATAGTTAAGTTAGGGCTTCAATTAAAGTTAAATCCTAATGAATCCAATAGAATTAGGGCTAGGTGCATTAGAGATATAAGGTGTCTATTTCACTTGTATGAAGTAAAGGAAAGGGATAATCCTGGGTTGGCAGTAAAAACAATAATTGATGAACATAATTGTTTTAGCCGGTATAAGATTTCTAGTGCTATACAAGACTTTATAGCAAACTATTTTAAAGATAAAATCTATAAGAGGCCAGACTTTAGGTGTATAGACAAGAAGGCATAGGTTGAAAAAGTTCTTAAAATCAATGTTAGCCTGGCAAAATATAAGAGAGCAAAGAGAAAGATACTTTAAGAAATAAAAAGGAGTTATAAGACTGAGTTTGAGTATCTGGCTGCATATGCTGTGGCTTTAAAAAAAGCAATTCAGGAAATAAGGTAAAGATTGAATTTGATAAAGAGGAATTGAGGGAAGGTAGAACTGTCTTTATGAAAATGTTCATTTGTTTTGATACTTGTGAGAAGGGATGGCAAGCTAGATATAGGCCTAGATGGTTTTTTTAAAAGGAAGATGTGAGGGACAACTACTTACAGCAGTAGGCAAGGATAATAATGATCAAATATTTCCAATTGCATGGGTTGGGATCAACATTGAAAATAAGAACAATTGGGTGTAGTTTTTGTTTTGGCTGGCCCAAGAACTCAATCTTAGAGGTGGATCAAATTTTACTTCTATTTCTGATATGCAGAAAGTAGGTAATTACTTTCTGTTTTACTATTCTTACTACTTATTTTATTTCAGTTCTCTGATTACAATTTGGTTCTTTAAATACAATTTGTTTTACTGAAAATATCTAACACATCCTGAAGAATTCAAGAACAATATGAAAAAATGAAGAGAAATAAGTAAACAAGTTGTTGAGGATCTAATGAGGTATCCACAGACAACTGGGTCAGATCATATTTCTCTAATAGAAGCAAGTCATGTATAGTAGACAACAACATCTTAGAATGTTTCAATTCCTAGATGTGTCAACAAGACATAAGCCCATATTAGCTATGCTAAAAGACAAAGTTTACAGTGTGTGAATATGATGAAGGATAATAAACATATGGTTAATAAATGAAGGAATGATTAGAGTCTAGTGTGTATGTTTGTACTCCACGATAATAAGCACCTTTTAACAGGATAAAAAGTGGTGTGGAATAGGAATGTGGGATATAAAATAGGTAAAGGGAGTGACAAACACAGTGCTTTTGAACCAAATGTTTTTGCATTTGTAGGGCATGGGATTTAACTAGTATCCTATGCTTGCGCGCAGTTTGTGCAATACATTATTCTAACATTGATTTCTTGTCAACAATATTCACGTGTTATCACAAGAGCATGTATATGAAGACATACCAATATTCATTGCAACCTGTTCTAGGGAGGAGGTTTATGAATATGGATGAGTTTGAACCCATGAACCATCACCGCCTAAAAAATAAATTGGTAGGCTACGAAAGAAAAGAATTAAAGGTACATCTAAAACACAACCAACCAAGACAAGCTCTAGAAGTTAACTAAAAAGGGAAGGCCATAACTTGATAGTTATTGTCATCAAGAGGGTCATAACAAAAGAGGTTTTCCAAATAAAGGAAATCAGATGATGAAATTAGATTACTTGTTTTTTTAATTATATTTGCCAATAGGGATTTTGCTGCTTTCTTCTTAATTTAATTTTATAGGCATCCTCAAGTGTTACTCAATCTTCATTTGAAGAAAGCACAATAAGAAATATTAGTGATGGTACTCAAGAGGCAAGGACTCTGGTGCTCACTAGCTTCTTTAACTTAAATAGTGTTATTTATTGCTACTAACTAACTTTTACCTTGGTTTTTATGCAGTCTAAATCTAATATGGCCAGCGGAAGGAGAAACCTAAATGCTAAAGTTGGCACCCAGTCTTCACAGCAAGCAGGCAATCCCATATCTAGTGCAAATGCTAGGCCAAGTGGGACTTTTTTTAAAGGAAAAAAGATGGGAACCAATGGGTTTGGATGTTATATTGATAAAGATAGTGGGAGGACAACCATTGATGTAAGTATTTCTATTCCTTATATCAATAACTATTGGGTGTTCAATCTGCTGAGCCAATCGTTAAACTCTTTTTTTTTTAATGTGCATCCGAGGATGAAACTGAAAGAGTTGTTAAAGAAGGTGTCCAGCCAATGGACATGAATCCAGATATGCAAACAAGATATTCAATACAAATGAAATGCATATAAGGCATATTAGAGCATCTAGTGCACAAACAAACTTGAGAAAACATCGTTTTCATTCCAAATGGATCACAAGTTACTTATGATACAAAATTGTTTTTTCAGCCACCTAAACTGTAGTGGAGAGGAGGACCTTCAATTTTAAACAATTAGTTACAGCAACCGAGGGATGAATTTAGGGCCAGACAAGAGAGATTCTCAAGGAATTTGAGGTGGTTGAAGGATTGGAAAAAGAGTAGGTGAGGCATTTTGTAGTGTTTTGTGAATGGTCCAAATGAACTTTTATTTGATTTTGATGTCCAAGTGAATAGCTGGTTCCATATGATGTTTTAGCAAAAAGCCTTTTTGTTGTTTGCTTTAGTGGGTTTTAGGAAGTTATTTTGTGCGTAAATGAAAGGTCCAAATAAACTTTGTAGTGCTCTTATTATTTTATCTTTTAGGGAACCTTTGTGCATATTTTCTACATTTTGCTTAGCAACTTTTAAGTTTAATAGGACCTTCAAAACTCTTATAAATTTTTTGTACCTTGGCTATAGATGAATGATGATGCAGATTGACATTAATAATACTCTTATTTTTCCATCAATTTACTGTGATAATTTTATGTAAATTTAGCCTCATTATCATACAGTTCTAGATTGCTATTATATTCTTAGTGTCAATTACAAGATAGCATTGCTCATTTCACTTCATCTGTTAATTATAGCAGACAACATATGCAAAAGGCTTACTGTTCAATTACACGTAACTTAGCCTAGTTCACCAACCCATTTACACTTATTAATCATTATTCAATTCATTCTAAACATAAAGCAATTCACCTTAAACATCGACAATTCATTCTAAACATCAATAATTTCAATTCCACAGAATGTGGAGAGTGCTTTAAATCATTCTATTTAATACAACAACTAGGGGAAGAAAATTGCGCACACAACCAAATTCAACATAAAACTTTCTTTCATTCATATTTCCATCAAGGTTTATATAATAAAATTCATAGTGCCTACTACAGCATAATCAACTCTATCCCTAATATCATCCAAGAATAAATTATTACAATATAAGTTATTCTTCTTCTTCTTCTTTTTCTAACCCTCTCACATTCCACAGTAATGTCCTTTTTCAACATCTTGAACTCTACCCATCGAGAAACAATTTCTTCTTTGAAATAAGAAGCATTCCCATATGACTTTAATCCTCGATTCTTTGCCAAGAGTAGTCTATTCTCTAATTTCATCTCATTTATCACTTCTCCCGCTTGACCTCGATTTTCTCATCATGCCAGTAAAAAAATTCAAAGGTTCGACTCTTTTCAGGATCTCCCTCATTGCGGCAGCATTCATACACTGGGCTACCTTGCCCCCTGCCCTACCAGTAAAAAAACCCACATCCTCTCACTTAAAATGCAAACAAAAATATTGAAGTACAAAACTCAATACCATATACATTTAAAATAGTACACTAATACATTTTAACTTACTTTGTAGCCGGAGCATTCATAAAACCTTATGCCGGAATTTTTATCAGTCAGTCTATGAAGTCCATCTTTTAAGTCTTCACTCTCATCCCCTTGTATACACAGTCGCAAAACCTTGAAGGCCCTTCATAATTCATCTCCTTGTCCATTCTCCTCATTGAGTTTGATGCTACTGAGATTGATGATGATGATGCTGAATTCATTAATGATTTAAATCTTTATTCATCAATTGATGACCTTTTCTCTTTCAATTTGACCAATAACAAAATCCCAGAAGACAAATATTATTATTTTAATGCAGAAATAACGTACATGTTGACGGATTACATTAGACGTTAGTCATTCTATTAAAATAGGGTCTAAAAAAAATCAATTTCTAATTGTTTGAATGTATTTTGACCAAAATAAATATTAAACTTTCATATGTATCTTTTAAAAATATAGAAGGCTGAATTGTATCTTTTAATAGGACGTGGCCTTAACGGTTGACTACATCAGCATGGCATATGACCCATTGACCCACCACTTTCACTAAAGCTAATTGTTATTAACAGGTAAAAATTAAAATAAAAAAAATAAAAAAGAAATTTAACCCATAATTTCTTCTTTTTATTAGAGACAATGCAATAACAAGATTCCAATTTCCACCACATGTAATTAGGACCTCTCTCTCTTTTTTTTTTCTTTATCAGTATTTCAATATCAATAATAGTAAGATTTTTCAGTCCATTTTAGAAAAAATTATTAATTAATAATTTAATATTGAGGTCATAAGAGATTCACCAAAATATATATATATATATATATATCTATATATATATATTATTTTTTCTGACATAAGAAAAATAAAAATTTTACGAATATAGCATTTTTCTATTTAAGCATAAAATAGTTTATTTTCTTATAATTTTGGACTTTTGACAAAAATAGAAGAAAAATTAAAAAAATTAAATTTATTAAAATATCAAAATTTATAAAATATTTACCAAAATACTAAATTTTTATTAGTTTACGATAATATTATAATGAGTATATAATGAGTTTATCATAAATTTATTATGAGTTTATAAATTATATATAGTTTACAGTGAGTTTGTTATAAGTTTATAATAAAATAATTAAAATATTCCTATAAAACAATAAAAATTAAAAAAAAACATTGGAGGATGACATTTTTTTTATAATTTTTAATTAATATTTAAATCTATTCCTTTTATTATTATATTAAAATTTTATTTCACTAATTACACAATTTTTATTTATAAATTTAATGAATTACTATTACTTTGATTAGTTAATTTATAAAATAAAGGATTCGAAAAAAATTTATCATATAAAAAAAATCTAATTTTTTTTATTCCACCGGTTCCACTTAGTCATGTACACATAGCAAGTGCTTTATTTCTCGCTAAATAATAATCACAAGTCCCCCACAAAGGGATTATCCTTTTTTTCCCCTTCTGATTTTGGATTTTTAATTCATAAATTTTAATCTAAGATTACTAATATCTTTTTTCTTTAAACTATTTGGTATTCGAGACATTGGCCGACTAATTCAAATTTAAATACTATCAAATCTTGGGAAAGATAGTTTTCTCAACATAATTTTTTTATTTACAATATTTAAACTTAAGGCCTTAGCAAAAAATCTATTACCACTTATGTCAATTTATATTGATTTTAACTAATATCTTTTAGGTATGTTAATTAATATCCTATTTCAGTTTGAGTTATATATAAACATTTTTTTTATGGTACTAGAATCATCCTTAAAATTTTAAAAGTATCAAATTTACTAGAAAAAAAAAGGGTATAAATACTTCTCAGATTACAGAAGAATCCGATAAATATATGTTTACAATTGCACCGCCTCAGGATGTAATTCTATAATCCAATGGAATTATATTGAAAATTGTATGAAGACAGAAAAGGTCACGGGTGGGTAGGCCTCATAAAATTAGAACGTTGGGAATAAAATAAAAAGCCAAAATCAAAGGTTGATTTCATTTTCATATATATATATATATATATATATATATATATATATATAACCAGTGACGGAGTCAGCCCCTATGGGAGAGGGGGCTAAAGGAGAAGAAGGGGGGCTGAAGATTGAAGCTGAGGGGCTGAGGGTTGAATACATGTTCGGCGGCCGGCAGGGAGGTCGTCAGCCCCCACCTGGCTCCGCCACTGTATAACCTTTTTCCTTATCATCATCTTTCTCTTTTTGCCTTACTGCTTCTGTTGCTGCAGGAAACCATGGGATTCCAGTGATTGTTGCGGGGCATCATTTTGGAAATGCAAGTGGGATGGCACCGGTGCACAGTAATTTATTATTTCTTTTTTCTAGCAATTTGTTCATCTGACATGAATTGAAAACTTTGTGGTTGAAGTATGCATATTCTCAGCTCACATTAGCATTCAATCACCATGACCATTTATAGGCTGCTTATTATCACAATGCTGTGCTTGTTATTTGGAAACTTTTTGGTGGATCATGGAACAGAAAAATACACTGCTCTGGTCTATGACAAGATTCGTTCCTTCTCAGTTGAAGCTATAAGTTGTTGGGCTGAAATGTCCTATGAAAATCATGAAAAAAGCAAGTTTATAAGAGACATACGCTTTCATACAACTTTGATAATTTATAAAGGCTTAGGAGCTTGTACTTGTGAATTCATTGTTTGATAAGTAACATTCTCTCATGAAGAGAAATATTAAAATCAAACCTTCTCTTGCCATTTCGTATTAGCTGGCAAAAATCAAGGCTCTGATCTACAGGTGGCAGGCAGTGAGGATTCATGTCAACAGAGCTTTTGTTTTAACTTTTAGGCTGGCTGTCAATTTTGTGTGAACTTCTTTATAAGGTTTTAGTTGATTATGGTAGGTCATAAAATGATTGATTGTAGGTAATGTAGATTCATTGTTAACTTTCATAGTCAATATGAAGAGTTAGAGAGTGCAAATATGCAATTTGACGTGTTAGAAGGTGATTTAACATTTCAAATAGAGCAGAGCATATTATGTTGCACAAATCATATTGCTTGTTGATGCTTGCTTAAGGTCAAAGGTTGATTTGCTATACTGTTTTGATGTGTTACTGAGCTGATAGTGTTGGTTAAGGCTTGTGGTAAATTCAGGACAAATTGATAGTTTTGTAGTATTTTTATGCATTGAAAACAGTGATAATGTATAGTGACAACCAAGAAAAACAAATAGTGTTTTAACTATAAAGTAACTGCACATTCCGATTTTTATATTAATTCTTGCCATACTGCATATACTTGAATATCAGCTTCATAACACTGCTGTATTCACAGTGTATTTTTCTGTTAATTAGAAGTCTGTCTTTTACAGTATTGCTGTATACAAGGCATTGTACAAGAGTTTTGGAGGCTTTGCTGCAGATGTTGTTGCTGCAATAGACCAGGTAATTTTTTGTTAAACAGATTGCACTGGGATTCAAGAACTTTAGAACCACTGTATCATTTGATGGAAATATGATGCCTTTTTCTATTGCGTGCCTGACTATATTCTGTGTTTACCTGGAAAAGTTTGAGCACTGCATACTTTTCCATAACTCTTCTCTTTGATTTTAACCCATGTGGAAGCATATTTTATTTTTGCAAATTTTTCTGAATGATGACTAACAGAACAGAATAACTTTGATTGCTTAGACTATTCCTCTGAGTATCATCAGTTTTTTTTTTTTTTTTATTTCATTCTGTGAAGGCAGCTCACATCCCTGCTTGGACAAATCTACTCATAATAAGTACTTGTTAATAATGTTCATTTTATAAGTTTATCAATCACTCTCAGTAGGCGTCCTCCTGGGCTTGCAACATGTAACACCTTTATATCCAATATACGTACATTGCATACACCCAATATATGTAATATACGAATATAGGATGTCACAACTCATTTTAATAAAATAACTCTTCATTTATAAAATCTGTATAAACTTAAAACATTCAACTGATATAATATAAATAACAGATGAAATATTACTTGCTAAAATACATATGTATACTTTATTACCAAAGGTTTATCCAAAATGTTTTTGATAGTCTGTAGAATATACATATATATATACATCAAAATATAACATAATATACATGAAATTAATATGTACAAAAATATAAAATATATACACACTGCAGTTTATCTCTGATCTTGATGTCCAACAATCAACTCTGCACTCAAGATCTCAAACCTAGACTCGACTCAGTCTAGACGAACTCTCAGGCTCAACCGGATCTACCCTGTCACCTGCGCGATGAATCATAATCGCGCTAAGCCAAAAGCTTAGTGGTACAAACTTTGATAACAATATAGTTCAAATGCAATGATAATGCACAACACATAAGAATATTATATCTCATAACATATATCATTATATCTTAATAAATTGTTTAATTGTTCCACAATTCATAATTCACATAAAAGCAAACACAAGCATGGGCCCAAAAGAATCTAATATGCTATTTAAATCCTAGAGTTACTGCTTTGGTCCAAGATGACACCATATGTCTAGCCCGAAGGCAAATTATAATCATAACGAGAATTACCTCATATATAACACCCCAACTAGGCTTCAAGGACTAACCCAACCCAGCTTCAAGGGACTGTTACGTCTTAGGCATGCCGTCAAACACAAGACTCTGAAAATTGAATAACATACTAGGCACACAATTCTTTCATAATTCCATTATCAAATACTTTCTCATTTTCTCATGATCAAACTAATCACAATGCTTCAAATATCTTATTTATATCAATATAGCCATCAACAATGGCTTTACATACCATCTTTAATTTATACATAACAAATTGCAATACCCATACGTTTTGGGCCATTATCATATTTTGCACAAAGTTCACATTACATATAATGCATTTGTAATATTATACAAATCATAACATATTACTCATGCACCAACAATATAGTAGGTAACTTAACACATTTTCCAATCAAATGTGTTAAGTCCCAATGTCATGTAAATATAAACAATTATTCAAAGTTTGTACTTACCTCTAAAAGCAACAAATACCACTTTCAACCTCCTCTTCCAAGATATCCCTCAACACTTAAATTGGGTAACCCAAGTCTCTTCAAAGTCTAAACCAAATGTGATTATAAATAATCACTAGTGATACACTTATAGGTATAAACAAAACCTCTCAACACAAGGATAAGATACATAAAGAAAAATAAAGAAAAGAACTATCTAGGGCAAACTCTACACATGACACGCTCAACAACACGGGCATGTCAATGATCATGCCCTAAACCTACCACACAGAAGTTTTGACACGCTCAGTGATATGGGCGTGTCAATGACCGCGTCAAAACTCCTATAACACAGTAGCTATGACACGCTCAGTGACATGGGCGTGTCACTGCTCATGTTAAAACTATAACAACACAATAGATATGACACGCTCAGTAACATGGGCATATCACTGCTCGTATCAATACTTCAACATCACAGAAGCTATGACACGCTTAGTGACATGGATGTGTCACTGCTCGTGTCACCAACACTGAAAACAGAACCATCGACACCGCCAAAGGCATGGCCGTGTCACTGGGCGTGTCAAACCAAAATCCTGATATCCACACATAATTGCCACATCCAACTATCATCTTTCATTAACCTTTTCAACTCCATACAAACTCAACCAAATCCATCATTATACCACATAATACTTGTGTAAACATCAAAACAACTCAATTAAAAGCAAAAATACACAATTACAACCATGACTTCACAACTCAAAAGTTACACAATCCAAAACTCTTATTATCTTCACCAAACTTAACCTTTTCTTCAATCCAACCCCAAATTTCATAGTTAACTTGCCAAAAGAACTTCAAACATACCAATATCAACCATGAACACATACTACAACAAACATCCAATTCACACAAATACAACTTTCAAAGGAAATCAAAGAAACAAGTTGGAAACGTATCAAATATGAAGAAAATCCTTAAAACTCCAACTTAAACACTTGAAATCCTTCAATTACTTGAGTTAGCAAGAAACAAATCTCCTTTCTTCCTTTGATGGAGGTGGCCGGCTTCAATGGAGAAAGAAGAAGAAGAAGATAATGATCACCAACTCCACTAACAACTAATCCTCTTTAAACCATACAATTATCCCTCCTTCACTCTCCACCAAGTAAAATATAATACTTAATTAGTACATAATATATCATCTTCCACTAACCATTTAATTACTGTTTTAATAATTAAAATATCATTTGACCAAATTAAAATGTTGATTTATATATATTATGTATATCTACATATATATATCATATACATATTTTTTTTCTTTTTCACTTAATTATATATATATACTTTTAAATAATTTAATTAATTTTTAAAAATTAATATTTTCAAAATTTTTGGGATATTACACAACATTCTTTAATCCCATTGACATGGCTTTACTCTCTGCTGTGAAGGCAGGCATTTTTGTTGTGCAAGCATCAGGCAACACTGGACCATACCCAAGAGCATGTCTTCCTTCAGTCCATGGATCTTTACTGTTGGTGCTGCTTCTCATGACAGAGTCTACACAAACTCAATTACACTTGGAAACAATGTTACCATACCTGGAGTTGGACTTGCGCGTAAGTTTTTTGACTGAAGTTACTGCTTCATTTGCTGACAGTTTCCTTATACTAATGATGTAATGAATCTGAAGTTTCCCGATCCATATGTGCATAAAAATGCGGAAACCCCCCACCCTACTCCGAAAAAAAAATAGAGGAGTTTGAAAAGTGATATTAGCTATATAAATATTCCCAGTTAATTGAATGCCTAGCAACAAATTTGGGATCTTGCATGTGAAGCAGCAACAAGAATTATTGATGATTGCTTGATATAATAATCGTATATAAGGAAAAGATTTTAAGAATATTGTTTTTTTTTTGTTAAAAGTTAAAAAGAAATGGACATTTTGAATATTTAGACATGCAATTTGCTTGAGTGATTTCATGGTACCATAACAGTCCTTGCCTAGCTAAGAGGAGATGCATCACAGCAATCTTCCTAGTGTTCTATATTTTAAGAAAAAGCAAAGAGATTTATTTAATCAAATAATTTTTTTTTCTTAAAATTACACTTAAGATTTTTGTTTCTTTTTCATATTTCTTAATCAAACTTATTATTTATTTCAAATGGACATAGAACTTAAATTTGTATTAACAAAATCGCTGATCATGTTCCTGCAATGTAAATATTGTAACATTCTATTAAATTTCACCTAAAAATAATTAATGATTGCTGAATAGAAGTTCTCCAATCTTGTCTTACAAATTGGGCTAAATTTCTACGCTAAGATTTATCAATAGTGACCTTATTGATTTGAAACAAAATCAAAATCAAGTGAATTTTTTACCATGCTCGAAATTAGTGACAAGTTAAATCATCGTTAGTAAAATTAAGCCTTTTTGTGTGTGTGTGTGTGTGTGAATGTGAGTTCAACTTAAAGAGTTCTTTAGTTTTGTAGAACCTTGTCAACAGTGCAGCATTTTATGGTCCATTTTTCTGAGTATATCCATTTGCATTTAAAGCATGGATAATTTTACACCTATGATTAATCAAATTCTCATGTTAGCTTCTGAAAGACCCAACCATGGTCTCATCATATTCCTATTTATCATGCTATTAACAGTCTAGTCTTGGATAGTTAGTGCTTAACGCCATAAGGAATGAGACTAACATACTTTGTTTTTCTATAGCGGGAACAAACGATGCTTCACACACGCTGATATCTGCACTTCATGCTTTGAACAATGAGACAACAGTTGTCACTGATATGTATGTGGGTGAATGCCAAGATTCCGATAACTTCAATCAGGATTTCGTCCAAGGAAACCTTTTGATATGCAGTTATTCAATTCGATTTGTGCTTGGGCTCTCTACCATTAAACAAGCCTTAGAAACAGCCACAAACCTCAGTGCTGCTGGTGTTGTGTTCTATATGGATCCTTTTGTGATTGGTTTTCGGCTTAATCCAATTCCAATGAGGATGCCTGGCATCATAATTCCATCCCCTGAAGATTCTAAGGTGAAGGTTTTGTGTGTCATTATTATGTGTTGGCATATATATTTCCTTTTTCTCAGTTTCATACTCCAAGAAATCTTTAACATTCTGTATAGTAAAATACGAAAGAGGAAAGGATGGTGGGGGGAAAGAAAATATGGAAGCGGGTCCAGGTGTTGAGGGAAGAAAAAAGTATCTTCACTTCATTTGTCTGGATAAGATTCTGAAGGGCAGGGAAAAGAAAGAGTCTGATAGGTGAAATTAAATTTTTATTGTTTTTTTTTTTTAAATTTATGGAGAAAGTATTTACAAGATAAATGGTCAAGTTTTATAATTTTCTTTCACTAATTCTTCTTCCATTTTGGAGAGGATTTTTTTTCCTGTTTCTCATATGGCCCTTCAATCTTCATTTTCTCTTATTTCCATTTTCCTTCCTTTCCCAAACAAAAGAAAAGGAAAAGATAACGATCCTTTTATTTTCTTTTCCCCTCACTTTCAACCCTTCCTTGCATGGTATACATGGTAAGATAGCATAGCATTTCTGTTTTTGTTTTTTTGACTATGTGAAAACTCAGGCTTGGATTTAGCCGTGGATTTTAGAGTGATTTCTCTCTTACATTCACTTGCACTCACATGCTGGAAAAGAAATTACTAATGTTTTCTCAACTCTTGTGGCAGATTTTACTTAAATACTACAATTCTTCTTTGGAGATAGATGAAAAGAAAATCGTTAGATTTGGGGCAGTTGCATGCATTTCAGGTGGATTGAAAGCTAACTACAGCAATTCTGCTCCTGTAGTTATGTATTACTCTGCTAGAGGACCAGATCCAGAAGACAGTTTCCTTGATGACGCTGACATTTTGAAACCTAATCTGGTGGCTCCTGGAAATTCTATATGGGCTACTTGGAGTTCTCTTGGAACTGACTCGGTAGAATTGCAAGGTATAAATTAAAACACACACGCAATGAACAATTCTATTATGATTCTGTGAGGGTTTATATAACTTGAAACACCTGAACTTTATCCTCTAGGTGAGAACTTTGCAATGATGTCTGGGACAAGCATGGCTGCTCCTCATGTTGCTGGGCTTGCAGCACTGATTAAGCAAAAGTTCCCAGGTTTCAGTCCTTCGGCAGTAGCATCTACACTCTCCAGGACAGCTTCTTTATTTGGCAAGAATGGTGGGCCAATAATGGCTCAACGTGCTTATGCCAACAAAAAAATCAATCTCCAGCCACACCATTCGATATGGGCAGTGGGTTTGTGAATGCGACAGCAGCTCTGGATCCTGGTCTGATTTTCGATATTAGCAAGTCATTTGGATTTATCCATAAAAATTAGGTCAAGCTACTTTGGTTTTAGTTCTATGATTCACCCCCTCTTCAAACTTATTTATATAGTTTTATCAGAGCTAAAGTTGTCCATCTCTCCAATGGTATATCTGCATATTTCCTCAATAAAAGAAAATAAATATTATTTTACTTTGACCGTTGTAGTTCTCTTTCTTTTAACTGTACATAATTACTATGAAGATTTTTAATTTAATAGATAAAATTTTAATTTATAAAAAAATATGAAGATTTTTTTAAAAAAATATAATTTAATAAACAAATAAATTTACTTTAAAATTCAAAAATAAATATAAATATTTTTAATTTAATAAATCAAAAAATTTCAAAAATTTTAAATTAATAAATAAAGTAATTTAATTAAAATAATAATGTAGACAAGTGGGTATGCTCTAATAAATTAATAAAAAAAAGCTATCTAAAAAAATAAAAATTCTCCGCAATTCTGGCACCGCTCTCTCGAAACTCGCTTTCTCTCTCCTTCATTTTTAGCCAAGTTCAAGTGAAGCTAGCCCCAGAAATTTCATTGTTTTTTTCTTTTTTATCTGCTTAATTTAACTTTTCTTGTTGGGTTTGTGTTTTTATGGCTTGGTTTGGTTGTCTTTTTTAGTTCTTATCTTTGTTTTAGTATATATCATATTTTCATGGTCGAGCTAGGTATGACCTAATTCTTATCTTTTCATGTTTGTTGGTGTTTTTTCTTTATATTTTGTTTTTTTTTTATCTAGCCTTATCAGGTTCTTTTTTGTGCATATGCTTCTTTATGGATGAGGGTTTATTAGCCATTGTCTCATTTTGTTAATCTACCATGGAAGTATTTGAAGATTTTCATCATTCCCATAGAAGTAGATCAAGCTACTTTGATTTTAGTTCCATGGTTCACCCCTCTCTTCAAGTTTTATCTATGTAGTTTTATCAGAGCTCTTATGAAAGTAGTCCATCTCTTGGATAGGATATCTGCATTTTCCTCAACTTCAATGATGTTTGGTTTAAGGATGCTCGGGACTTCTGGCATCTGAAAATTTTATTTCTTGATTGTTCTCTCCTTCTAGAGAGTTTGTTTAAGTCATTAAATTTTATCTTTTCAGTAGGTCGAACTTTTATAAGAATGTAATAACTTGAAAAAAAAGTGAAAATGATATTTTATTTATTTATAAAAATAAAATAAAATTAAAAGATTTAAAAATATATATGTTTAAGTTGATCTTTTCACGGTTTGAACATGGATCAAACGAGTCTAGTTAATAGCTTTATAAACATGTATATGTAAAAACATTTTCAAATTGTATTAATGAAGCAAAATCCATTAAATGAGTAGGTAAAAACTTAAATCAGTCAACTAATCAAAGGGGGGAAGCATTTATGAAGAGAGAGAAACGAAGGGGGAGAGAGAGTCAGCTACCTCTTCGATCTGGCCACCTCTAGTACCACCCCTATTACTGGAAAAACCATTGACCAGCAACCTCGGGGAGACAAACACCAGCAAGAACCGTCCATGATCCGTGATAAACTTGCCCTCCGAAGGTGACGATGATAAAATACTTCAACTCCATTTTAGGCCGATTTCGACGGCCATTTCAGACGAGATTGGTGGTGTTGGATTTTTCTCCTCACGAGCTTTATTTTCATATCCACCATGCTGCCTGAGGTTCACCGAAGAGAGAGAATGGAGTTGGTGATCACCAAACCTTCTCTCCCATTTTTCGGCCAAACGACGGTGATTGGTGATGAGAGACTACCATATTTGAACTCCTGATGTCGAGAAGAAGAGAAAGGTACTGATTGGTGGTAGGCTAGTAGCGCTCCGGCGATGCTTCGACAACTTTTCTAGCGAGCCAAAAAATTAAAATAAATTTTATTTATTTAGTTAAGTTAATTAATTTCTAATTTATGAATTAAGGTGTTATTATTGTTAATTAATGGGTTTGTTAATTAATTTATTTATTTAAATTAATTAATTTCTAGCTTATGAGTAAAGTAAAAATTATTATTAAATAATGAGTTTAATTAATTGATTTGTATTTTAGAATATATATAATATATAATATCTCCGTAGGATTGTTAATTAATTTATTTATTTAAATTAACTAATTTCTAGCTTATAGAGTAAAGTAAAAATTATTATTAAATAATGAGTTTAATTAATTGATTTGTATTTTAGAATATATATATATAATATATAATATCTCCGTAGGATTAATTACTTAATCAATTTAAATTAATTACTTAATCAAAACTAGTAATGTTATTATTATTATTATTATTATTATTATTATTATTATTATTTAAGAAATTAACTAGCATTTTCAATTTAATAAGATATGAAATTGTAAATTTTATTGTGAATAAAAATTTTATTTATTAATTTTTGTAATATGGATAATATTATAAATATTTCTATTATTTAATTTTAAAGTTACTATAAATTATTATTATTGAACTAAAGATAATTGAGTAATTATTTTATAATGAAAATTAATTAAATAATTATTTTATAATGAAAACCTATTAAATAATATTAATAATTTATTGAATAATATTATTATTCTTACTTTTATTAAAATATAGATATTAATTAGATTTAGTTAAAGTTCTATTATGAAATTATTTTCTTAAAACTATTTGAAATTATTTTGAAGTATATCTTAAAAACTTAAGTAATTATATTGGAAACCTAATAAATAAAAGTTAACGTTGATTTCATACATTACTATTATTGTATTGTATTTGTGAGATTATGTTAAAGGATATTGAGCTTGAATTAGAGGTCCAAATGGAATAGTGAATTGATGTTGGTTATTGTGAATTATTTTGAAGTATTATTTGATTATTTTGTTTCAGGAAAAAATGTTATAATTATAGAAGAGATTTTGTCGAAATTTTTAGAGTTATTTACCCGTTTATATTCTAATAGATTTTGTTATTGGTTGAAAATAATTTTTAAGTGTTCTTTCACCTTTAGTTCATATTTCGAGGAGAGTTATCAAGTTTTGTCTATAGTGAATTATATAAATTAATATAATATTTCACTCCCTTAATTTATGCTAATAGCCACATTTGTATAAATATATTGATTGCTTGTGCAATATTAACATTATTATTGTTATTAGCATCTAAGTATAGAACCATAACATGCATGATATATATCAGTACATAATAATATTTTTTGATGTATATAATATGTGTTACCTGATAGAGTTATGGTGATGTGGGACCATACATGATCGGGATACGAGTTATGATATGCTAATATTATATGATGATAAGATTAGGACTAGCGTGACGATGAGGTCATTCTAATACTCAGCGTTGTTTGTTAGTCGGGTATTATTGTTTGTTGGTCGGGATGACGGACCTTATGTATTTGATTCTAAGGGAAATATGTAGACTGAGAGAGCCAGATAGAGTTTCGGCTCCCCAGTTTGGATTTAATGTGACCTCGTTGCCTTACTCATATCCTTGTATGATTATGTGAATTATTTGTCTGATTTGTCATTACATGAACATTTTATGCACGAAATCAATATATTATATTAATTGTTATATATCTCATTGAGCCAAACGTTCATTTTTATTCACTATTTTTTTCTATGTTCTAGGTTAAGTATAAGAGTACTACTTATTCAGGTCACGTCTTTTTTTTTTCTCGACATGAATGTTACTTTTCTTTATATATATAATTGTATAATTATCTTATATTTATTGTATCTTAGAATTTCGCATGATATTTTTTTTTATTTATCTATATGTTCAGTTTTATTATTTGGTTAGATATATTTATTACTAATATTTGATGATAAATGATGAGATGTATTAATCGTGTATAATTAGAGGCCTCGTGGACTCAATTTAAAATAGTGATTGTTATTGTAATCTAATTTTCTCTATAAATGAGTTGTTAAGATGATTATAAATTTTAAAAGTTATATATTTTTTTACTCTTTAATGTCGGTCTGTACCTTCAAATTCAGGTCGTGATAAAGAAAGTATTTTGACTTATGCAATATACTCTTTGAATTGAGAGAATTTTTTAGCCTTCTATATTTATGTCCTATCACATGGTGCTTTGTAGATTTTCTTTTTATTAACTTTACTATTTTCTATTTGGCAGAAAAAAAAGTAATTTTATTTGAAAATTAAAGATTAAAATGAAAGTTATAAATAAAGGAATAATATGAAAATTATTATTATTGTAATTACATTATTTAATTTATCTATTATATTTTATTAAAAAAACTCATTATCGAAAATATTCAAATACTAATAAAATTTTATTATAATATAAGATCAAATGAAAAGTTTTGAAATAAAAATTCTTACATTTTCAAGGTATAACTGCTAAAGTGAAAATATAAAACTATGACAGATTCTTCTATTATTAGGTTTGGGCATGTTACACATGCATTTGTTTATTGTAGTGATTAATCTAACAGTTGAAAAAAAAATAAAAATAAGAAGATCGAGAGAGATGAGGTGAAAGCAGTTTCTTAAATTAAATTTGGGCGCTTTTTTCAATTTGAAGCACCAAAATCTTTCAATAGTAAATCTCAACCCTTTAGCTCATCGTTTCCTTTTCCCGATGACTAATTACTATGGCTCGCAGTTGGCACAACTCTCTATATTTACTTCTTAGAGTTTCTACAACAACATTTGTTTTCCTTTTTCTAGAGAAATACGAGTGTTGCCCATAGTTTGCAAATCTTATCTTTCTTTATTTGTTTATAGAGTAATTGATGAAAAAAAAATATTTTTTTCTCTAAATTAATAAGTTTATTTTTTATTTTATAAAAATTAATAAAAATATAATTATTTTATTAAAAATATAAACTTATGTATATTTTTCTATTATATTTTTATTTTAATTTGAGATATATTAAATCAGTAATATTAAATAAAAATATTATAAAAATTTAATATGCTAATTAATTTATTAAAATAATAAATGAGTTATTATTTGAGATGAATAAAAAAAGTGGATCTATCAATTTGAAATTCAAATATTATTTATTTATTTTATTTAAATAATAATAAATGAAATAATTGAGAGAAAATTATAGACTTTTCTCATTTTTTATAATTTTTCAAAATCTTTTTATATTAATTAAAAGAGGAAAATAAATAAATAAAAAAGATATAACTTCAAAAATTATTAATTAATTCTTTTACAATTTAAAATAATGACAATATAATAGTAAATAAAATTATAAAAAATTTATTTTTCATATTTAATTAAACAACCAAATAATGTAAAAAATTAATAAAAATAAAAATAGTTTAAATTTTGTTAAATATTTTAATAAAATTTAAAGATAAAATTATATAAATATTATTTTTATAAATATTTTATTTTTAATTTTAAAAATTAATTAATTTTTTATTTATTAAAAATATAATATAAAGGTTTATCATAAATGTATTAATTTTAATATTGATAAATTATATATATTTATTTTAGTGATACTAATTTATTTAATTAGATATATTATAATAACAATATTTATTTCTTACAAATTTTGTTACAACTTAAATTTGAGAAATGGTAAAGTGTGTTAATATATTTTTGGGGGATAATGAGTTTTTTTATTATTATTTTATATTCAATAATATTGAAGGAGATGACGTCACATGTTAATGCGGTGCCATATCAGTACGTGAGTTCATGTGAAACACCACGTTAATTTATATGTATTGATAGGATATATGATATGAGGCCAGATAAAATACTATATATCAATTTATTTATATTGATATGTCGTATGATATAATGCGACATAAAATAATACATTAGCTTATTATTAACAGCGATGATATAAACTAGGATGAAAAAATTTTTCTATTATAAAAATAAAAATTTGAGGCATTTTATTGGTACAAATGGAATTATAAAGATAAAATAGCAGTATAATTTACTCAAATATTTTACATTGCAAATATATTATTTAGATAATAATATCTATTTTTTAATGCAAATAAACTTCTATTATAAATAAAAAAATATTTTTGTATTGTACAAATGAAATTATATAATTTTAAAATATATAAAATATACATAGCTACTTAAGTTATTACTAGATTTATTTGATTTTTTTAATACAAATAGTTAATAATAGTAATATGCTGTGTGCAATCAGACTTTCAATAAAATACTCATTTTATTTGTTATCTATCACCTTCCACATGAGAAAGACATATCTATTTAAGAAGAAAAAATAATCGCCATTAGAAAAAAATAAATTTTTATTAAAAACAGGCAAATCTCTAGTTGAAGATGATAAATATAACTTTCAAATAAAGAAAGATAAAAATTAATAATAAAAACTCAAATTACATTTAATTTTATTCTAAATGATAAAAATATAAAAATAAGAATAAATGCTAAATTTTATATTAATATTGATCTAAAAAATTATTTTGAAAATAAACTACAAATAAAAAAGCACAAACTTAAAAAGGGAACAACAAAAAAAATTAAAGATACAAAAATATGAAAATAAAAATAAACGTTAAATTTTATATCTATATAGATTTAAAAATTATTTAAGAATAAATACAAATATAAAACTAAAAAGAGAATAAGTAGATGAGAAAGAAAAATGAATAAAGATAGATGAAGTTGTTGTTCGTTAAAAAACAAATAATAATTTTATTCTCAAATTTAAAAAAAAAATTAGTATGAAGATTAAAAGAAAATAAGACGGCTAGAGTTCAATATAATAAATTTAGCCGTAATTCTAGTATCATATCATAAACAAGTTTATGTAAATTTCAATTTGTGATAAATAATGTGAATATTGCTGAGTTTAAATGTCTTGAACATTTTTATGTAGTTGAGTTTGGTTATGAAAAATGAAAGGGGTTTCATAAAACTATCTATAAAAATATTTTTTTTTATTATGGCACTGAATAACTTTATTTATATTTTAAAAAAATAACGTTAAACTTTCAAAAATTTCTCTTTCTTAAAATTTTTGTATATTTTGTATAGATACTGATTGAAAGAATTATTATTTAACATTTTGTTATCAAATCATTTTTTTCAATCTAAATTCATAATTTTACTATTTTAAATTAAAAATTATATAATTTAGAGTCAAATAAACATAAAAAATATTTACATAATTTCTATAAAATAATAAAATAATTATATTTCTTACTAATTATAATTCAACATATATCATCATAAATGCACAATATATGCATTACAATAAAAATATTATATAATTTATAAGATGAAGTACAACATAAAATAAATAAAACACCTACACAATATACACATATTATATAATTTTTGTATATTTTATAGATGTTATATATAAGTTTGTGTATAAATTATATATATATATATAGCGAATATTATTGTATGTTGTATATGCCATGCATACATTGAGTATATATTGCAGATATATTTCTTTATGATGTGTATATGCTAAAAAAAAAAGTTAAATACATATATTGAAATATAAAAATTAACTCAAACAAATATTAAAAGAAAACAAGTACATATCAAAAAAAGATATAACAATAATAAAAAAAATACAAATTTAAAATGAAAAAATAAAAAAAATCACAAAATAAAAAAAAAATTCTTTTGAAACATTTTATCAAATATACAGAATGCATTACCATTAAAGAATAATAAAATCTTTAATACTATAATTAAAAAGTAACAAAAAAAACAAAAATGTGAATATCTTCACAAATAATAAATAATATAGAAGATCAAAATAATTTTCTGTAAAATAGAAAACAAAAAAAAGAACAAAAAGATAGAGAAAGAGAAGAAAAAAAATGGAAAACTGAAAAAAAAAATTCATGAAAGAAAGAAAAACAAAAAGATATATTTTAAGAAAATGCATTTATCTTAAAATTAAAATAAAATAGAAATGAGAAAAAAAAAAGTGTCGTAAAGTTGAAAATGGAAAGCAAAAAATTAAGCCGTATAATTTCCTCCAGAAGAAATGCACTTGAGTTCAAAATCTCAAATTTATTTATTATATGTTTAATTTACTTACATAAAAATATTCCAACGTTATTAGGACGGAGAAAATATTATTATCCATTTAGAGGGTATTTCTCAAAACTGGAGCTTTTCAGCTTATTGTGAATAAGTGATTTTTAGATTATAATCAGATTAATTTATTAAGCGTTTCTGTAAACTAGCTAATAATCAGCTGATAATCAGTTTATAATTAGTTAAGTGTTTCTGTAAAATCAGCTTATAATCAGTTTTTAATTGTAGAAACTGTCAAAATGACCAAACTGTCCATGAGTTTATTTATTGTATAAAAATAATTTTTTAAATGTCAATTCAAAATTTATTTTGCAATAATAATAATAATAATAATAATAATAATATTTAATAATAATAATAATAAAAAAATTTCTTTGATGGGAACTAAAGTGTATAAGATAGGCAAATTTGGAATATTAAAAATTAGGTAGGGATAATATGGTCTTTTACTTGGTCAAAACTGCTTAAAAAATAAGTGCTTAAAAAAAAGTAGCAAAACCCAACTTTTAAAAAACTGATTAAAATCAGATTATAATCTACTATTTAAGTTTTCAGAAACACTTAAATAAACAACTTATAATCTAAAAACAGCTTATAAGCAGTTTTGACCAGCTTTTAAGTTTTGAGAAACACCTTCTTAATATCACATGTAAAATATTTAATTTTACTTAATCAATTTCTTAATTAACTATTTTCAGAAACATTACATTCCTAATTAATTTGTAATTACATTTATAACTCATTATGTTACATATTATCAATCTCAAACTATACATGAAAAGTAAAATTCAAAATAATAATAATATTATTATTTATTTTTATGTGAGAAGTTAATTTTCTCTCATTGTATAAAATATTTTTTCTAGATCTAATTAAATTTTTAATTTTTTGAAAAATGTTGCAATAATAATATTTGATCAATTTAATATATGTCAGTTATTACAACATTAATTAAAATTTATTACACGTTAATTAAATTGTAACATTGAGAAAGGTATGTCAAAGTGGTTTAGAAGTGTTAAAATAAGTATTGCACACTTTTTTTTTTTTTTAAAAAAAAAAAAGAGAAACTCGAATTTATGAATTTGCAGTTTTATTAGAAAAAGACTTACTACACTGTTATTTTACTCTTTCCATTTTAAAAGGATGAAAATACTTTTTTTATATATTTCAAAATATAATTTCATTATTTTATTTAATTTATAATTATATTATAAATTAAATCATTATACCTTTATTTAAATACTTTATAATTAATAACATTATATTTATTTCCTTCATTTTATTTTAAGTGCCATGTAAAAATAATGCACACTGACCAAAAAAATAATTATTCATTATAAATTTTATAAAATTTTATTATAATATATTTAAATATATTTTCTCATCTTTCTCACTTCATTTATTTTCTTTCATTAATTAATAAGGACAATATTAAAATTTTTTTAATTAATGTTCTCTTGAATTCTTAAAAGCGATATTTGGAGTGAAATAAAAAAAATTTTTATGCACCACTTAAAATGAAATGGAGAGAGCAATTATTTATATTTTTTAAATTATAATTATCTTTGACCTAATTAATAATTATTTTAATTTTTAATATTTATAATAATCAATAGTTATTTAGTATAAATTGAGGATAAAAAAGTACTTTATATAAAAAATTTTATCCATTAATAAAAAATAACCAAAATTTTTTTGATAGATGTGAAATGAAAAGTATACCTTTTATTGGGGATGGAAGGAGAATTTACTTTTCCTTTGTATATAATTAGGAGGCATATGCAACAGAAACTACATAAGAACTTTACCAGAGTCACAATGACTTCTAAAATCTCCAGAAAATTGATATCCACTCTCATAGTTTTGTTAAGCTTGAGTTTGGCTGTTAATGGCCGCCCGCTTGTTGAGAGAACAATGAAGTTTAAACCCAAAGTAGAAAATGATGAAAAGATGGAAAAGTTAGGCAACCAAACGAAGAACAATGCTACTGGAGAAATGAAGATACTGCCATTACCACCAGGGATTCCTGGAATTCCATTCCCACAATTTCCTCCATTTGAACCATTTCCATTGCCACCTCCATTTTACATTCCAAACCTTCCTCCACTCCCTAATTTTCCTCCACTTCCTAACTTTCCTCCATTTCCTAATGTTCCTTTTCCTTTTTCTCCCATCCCTTTCTTCACACCTCCCTCCCCATGAAATTTTCCAGAGATATTGGTGTTCTCAAGAATATTTCAATGGTAAAAGTTTGAAATTTTTACTTAAAAATTTCAAGTTGAGTATCATATAATAAGTTAACAAGTTCATGAAAAAAAAAGAGCGTTATGTTACATACTTTTAATAAGGTAATAATTGTAGCTCTTTGTAACCTTAAACATGTTTTTTTTTTTCTGTGTTTATGTTGTAGACTTAAGAGTGTAATATGAACTTGAGTTTATGACACTGATGATATGGTGATGTATGGATGTATTTTGTATAATATATGAGTTGATTTTGATTTATTAATATTCGCTTAATTAAAATTAGTCCATAATAAAAAAAAATTGCGATTCTCCCATTCTCCTCACCTCTATGAAAAACTAGTTAAAATCATTTTCTCATTAATTCGTATCTAAATCAAGTCAAATATTATTTTAATTTGATAAATGTATATAATTATTTACTATGTGCTATTTATATATATATTAACGTTAAATATATAAAATAATAAAATATGCAATAGTATATGTTACACAAAATTAAATCAAGTAAACAAAATTTAACTAATTAAGGACACAAGAAATACTTAATTAGGCTACCTTATGTAATTTGGATCAATTGCATGCGCATAGGGTAGCTCAGACGCTGAAGTGTTGGAAGGAACAAACTTTATCTATACTGCTAGGGAAAGAAATCTTAATCAAGTCAGTTGTACAAGTTAGAGGGTCTTTGGCGTAGTTTAAAAAAAAAAAAAAAGCTTATTAGCTTATAAGCATCAAGCTAATGTGGGCTTATTATAAACATTTAAAATTTAAACAGTTAACTGTTTATTTTGAGTATATATTTATAAATAGCTAATAACAGCTGACACATTTAGTAAAAAAATAATTTATAAGTATATTTATTATTAAAATAATTAAAAAAATTATAAAATTATAAAATGATTAAAAATAATAAAGTAAATTATTTGATTAAACCAACTTATAAGTATTAAAATAATAAATTATTTCTTTAAATTTTTTTTTAACTTATAAGCCTAATTTGTAGGTTTATAATTTTTTTAAATAAATATGTTAGTTTAAATTTAAAATTTATAAACTGATTTAATCAACTTATAATCTAGGTAAAAAATCCTCTTATCTTATTAATTATCTAAACCAGGGAAAAAAAAATCTTTAATGACTCTGGAAATTTTTCAAAAAGCAGTGATTATTATTATTATTATTATTGAACTATAAAAGCATGATTATAGTGCAAAGAAAGGTTCGGTCCTTTAATGCTGTCTCCTCACAGTCATTGGGTTATGGTATTTCATTGCCTTAAAGCCGTGTGAATTACGGTTGAAGGACAATAATAATTCTAAGTATAAATTGATTTTCTTTAAGGAAAATTATACTATATGCCACTTTTTTAATTTTTTAAAATATTCTATAATTTTTGTATATTTTTAATATATTAAATATATGCTATATATATATACATCTTGTTTTTTAAAGATATACATCTAATATATAATATAAATATATACATCTTCTTTTTTAAACATATACATTTAATATAATATATATATATATCTTTAAATATATAATATATATCTTTAAAAATAGGAAAATAGAGGTTTGGCTTGGAAAAAATGGAAGGTTCTAACTACATCAAAATATAAAGGGGGTTGGGATTTAAAGACTTTTGAGTTGTTCAATATAGCTTTATTAGCTAAGCAATGTTGGAAGTTGGTGATTGAAACTGATTGTCTATGGTTTCAAATTATGAAATCCATCTATTTTCCTAATAATCATTTTTTGTAAGCCAAATTAGGGAGGGAAACCTTCTTGGAGTTGGAGAGACATGTTGGCAGTTAAAGAATTTTTACAAGGAGGATGTAGATGGGTCATAAGGAGTGGCAATCAAGTTCGAATTTGGAAGGATCCATCATCCATGGGTTCCCAACCTTCCTAATTTTAAGATTTTTTCCAATAAGCCAAGCAATATTGATGTATATTGGGTATCGGATTTAATTGATGAACAAGGGAACTGGAATTATAATTTGCTGTATGCTTCATTCGCAAATACTGAGGTTGAAGCTATCAAAAGAATTACAATTGCAGCTGGTAATGCTTGTGACAAACTTATTTGGAACCCACATAAGTTTGGTAAACTCTTTGTTAAGTCAGTGTATAAGTTTCTTTGTAATTCACAGAACCAGCCAACATATCTATATGGTGGCAACTCTTTAATTGACAGTATATGGTGACATAAGATATGTAAATTAAATATTCCTCCAAAGATTTAAAATTTTATTTGGCGTGCTTGTGTGATTGCTCTTCCTGTTAAGGCAAATATTTTCAGGAGGAATCTTTGCAAAGACAAAATTTGTGCCATTTGTTATGCTGCAAAAGAATCAGATGCACATTTGTTTTTCTACTGTGATCATTCTCGGGCATCTTGGTTTATGTCTAATATTGGTCTGAATCCTTTTGCTCTAAATACCTCTTCTTTTGCTGCTTGGTGGTCTGATATGACAACCAAAGTTAAAAGCAATGATATGAATGATTTATTGACTAAAACAACTTGCTTGTGCTGGAGTATATGAAAGGCAAGGAACGAGTTGTGCTTCAAAGGGACATTACTAGATCCTAAGTTTACAGTGCATCGTGCAAATATCCTTCATTCAGATTATATTAAAGCCCAACAGGAGATTAGAAGCTCAAATGTGGAGATTAGCGCAGCTGACTCTATTCAAAGAAGCCTTTATCCTAGAAGATGGTTGCCTCCCCCTGCAAATTTCTCTAAAATTAATTGTGATGCAACTTTTCATCAAAATTCTTCCAAGGCAGGTGCAACCTTTATTATCGGAAATAATGCTGGTGTTTTGAAGGATGGAATTGTGTGCATGATTCGATCACATTCTCCACTAAGGAATGAAGCCCAAGCCATACTTCTGGCTGTGCAAAGAGCTATCAGGTTGAATCTTGAATTTTGTTTGTTTGAATCAGACAACTTGCAACTTGTCCAACCTCTAAACTCACGAGATTTAATTCCCATTGAAATTGATGCTGTTGTACTTAAAATTAAAATATTTGGCTGCTGCATTTGCTCATTGTTCATTTACTTTTGTCCATAGACAAGGAAATAGGGTAGCAAATTGGTTAGCAGCTTCTGTTTTCAAGAATTGTCTTCGAGTAGATTGGTTATGTAATGTTGGAGAATATAAATGAATTCCACGTCTGAAAAGTATAATAAAAATACAATGACATATAAGGTGGTATAGATTGGGCCTTAACACAAGCCAATTGGTTTTGTGTTGAGATGAGATTTCAAACCCATTTATATGGTCACTGTATATTTGGCCCAACACTCGCAGAGACTGTGTAATTTCTACATGTAATCCCCCGAGTCAATTACAAAGTTTGTTAATTGTTGATGTACCTTCTTTGTTGTTTTAATGAAAGCTCCATATTCTGATAAAAAAAATTCGGTTGCTTTTTAAAAAATAAAATAATATTTTCTATTTTTAAAAATAACATTATTAAAAAATATTCAAATATTTTTATTTCAAAATAATAAATTTATATTTTACTATTTGGAAAAATTATAGATTAAACTTAAATTCAATATATGATAAATACAAATTCTCAAAATGTTCACTTTTCCTCCATTTTCTAATAGCCAAACAGCAAAAAAAAAAAAAATCATATAAGAATCTCGTATTCAATCTCCCCCATTTCTATTGACAGAGAAACTATATCTTTTGCATGCATTAGGGGAATCCACAACATTAACTAAAAAATCTCACTAATTATTTTTAGGATATTTATATAACTACTTAAAAATAATAATTTTTATTTTAAAAATACTGTAAAAGATAAAAATATTTATATTTTTATAAAAAGTTGGAGTAAAATTTTAAAAATATCTCATTCTTTATTAAAACAAATTTTTTTTTTCAAAAATATTTTTTCCCTTGTACAATTCAATATTTTACTTCAATTTTTATCTTTTTCTTAAATTTCAAAATTAAATAAAAATATTCTAATAAAATAATAAAAATTAATATTTTAAATTATTTTTCATCGTATAAAAATCATAATTTTTATAAAGGATAAATGTTAATTATAAAAATAAATAATACTCAAAAAATTTAAAAAAAGTAAAATATACAAAAAATACAGTAATAAAAATCATTAAATTTATTTTAAATAAATTTTACATATTATACACATAAAAAAAATATACTATTTCATTATGTAGATGTGTGACGGTTGTATTCCAGATGTTATAGATGCGTTGTAGATATTTAGTGTATATTATATTTTTATTATTTAAAGTTGTATGTATTTTATGCAAAAATTATTAAATATTATATGAATACTATATACATATTGTGAGAATAAGAAATTAAAAAATTAAATTAAATAAATATTAAAAATATTATGTAGATGTGTTGTAGATATAATATAGATGTGTTATAAATATAGTTTATATTATTAAGTGTATATTATATATATTGTATATATATTATGTATATATATTAAAAATATGTCACTAAAATTTTTTAAATAAAAATATATTAAAAAAATTAAAAAAAGGAAATTCTTAATTCTTAATTTTTTTTAAAAAAAATAAGAATTGAGGGTATGAAATGTAATTTCTTCATTATTTTTTGCAATCCAAACCCAAAACAAATCGGAACCCATAACATTTTAAACAAATAAAAAATTCTTAATAATTCTCCATTTCAAACAAATCAGAATTTCGTGTTAACCTTGAGCGTAGTGCTTCCGCAACTAAGCCTTCCAATGCCGGCAGTAGCGAAATCAAGAATTGAACAGGCGAGATAAAATTTGTCATTAAAAAAATTACTAACAAATTAAAAATAAAATTAAATATTTAATATTATAATAAAATTTATATTTTTGCTATAAATATCTATAAAAAAATTTATCTATCAAAATTTTATATTATTTATTAAATTCTAAAACTTATTAAATTTTTTACATTTCATTTTAATTCTTAGATCTATTTATTTTATTTACAAGATTTTATTAAATTTAATTTTTTAAAAATATTATTTCAAATAAGAACATTATCATCAAATTGCAAAATTCTAAAATTAACATAAATACCTAATCACAAAATTCTAAATATCTGCTAATTAAAAATAAAAAATATATATATAATATATAGTGCAAGTCAATAATATATATATGTGTGTGTATATATATATATAAATAGGGTGAGAGGGGAGAGGGGGAGTCCATTGCCCTCACAGGACCCTCATTCTTCTTCCCCTAAATGCTGTCATTCCTCTAGCATTTTCTTCTCCATTGGAAGATGAGCGTTATGCTCCATTTCAAGCCCAGAATTGGGGATTTATGAAAGCATAAAAAATATTAAAAAAAAAATCATTTTTTTTTTGTGTTCAGACATCCATTAAGTTTAAACATTAATTTTTGTTGTGCTCTCCACCATCTCTCTCTATAAAAAATGGGTCATCAAAAGCTTTAAGAAAGGTGGAAGTTTTCTTTAAGTTGAAGCATGTTAGATCAAAATTGTCAAATTTCATAGGATCATAATAAATTAGAATAATAATTTCAATAAAGATGGGTAGTAAGGTAAGGTACGGGTATGTTGAGCTTATAACAGGTTACACTTTACAACATAAAATAATCCAAGTTATTTATGTTGAGTTGTGTTTCTTATTATAAACTCATTATATTTCTTATATAATCTTTAAGTGTGAGATGAGTTTCACAAAATGGGTTTGAGAATGTCTTAAAAACCTAGTAATGGGGTCTCTATCAAATAGGTTTTCATCTTTTGCATTGCCAGTTTCTTTTTGTTGTTCTTGTCGTTAAGAGGTTATGTTTCCTCTTTCTACCCCTCTCTTCTAAAGTGCCAAAGATGTTGCCTTTAGAATGATTCGCTATTTGTTTTTTTTATTAATATGTATTTGGCTCTTTAATTTGAGAAAATGAAGGAAATGAGAAGGAACTTGAAGGATTATTTTGCATTTATATTTTTTATTAATTTATGTTTGTTTCAGAAAATGAAGGAAATGAGGATGAATTTGAAGAAATTTTCACAACATTTTCTACAAATTGGAAAAAGATGTAGAGGGAAAGGATAGCTTATAACAATTTAATTATTCATTAATTTATTTCTTAAATATCAATAATACTTTTTTATTTATTAAAATCATTTAATTAATTTAAATTCTTCTTTTAGCATAGTATATAGATATTTCATTAAATAAACAGAATATAACCTAAAAACAAGCAATAAACTAAGTACAGCAGAAGAACAGCATTTTTTCCTATGAAAGCAGTGGAAACAAAGCTTAGAACCAACAATCCCTCAAACAATAGCAATGGATAAACAAGAAGAAGGCCGGAAACTGAAATTAGAAGCAGAACTTCAAATCAGCTATAAAACAAACCACAATAAAATAATAATAAAAAAAAACATAAAAAGATTTGAAACCCTAAATATCGTCATATTTGAAATCAAATGAGGGAAACCAAGGACTTATCATCTTGTATAGGGGCCAAAGAGGAAACTTTATGAAACCTTCTTGGAGGCTACCAATTTGCAGGTATTGTATGAGGCATTGGAGCGATAAATTCCTCAATCTTGAACAATGGAACTAAGCAGGGAGTGAATTCTTAAGTAAACTCCAGAAAAAGAATAGAGAACTTCTGCTACTTAAAAGAAAGCCCCTTGAAAATTATTGCCTCTCATAATCTTTTCAGAACTAGGGGGTCACCATGGAGAGATCACTAAAAAAACTAGACCTAGAAATCAAAAGTTACCCCGCATGAAGGAGAATACAAAATGCCTCAAGGAGGCAAGATCCAGATATAATTTATTCCAAACCATAAGGAAAACATAGAAATAGGAGGAAAACAAGGAGAAAAAAAGGTAGATTTATATCAGCGCCAGCCATCTTCTACGAATGGAAGGACCCAGATAAAACCCTAACAGAGTAAGAAAAAGGTACGGCTCGTGGGAAAGGGATCTTGGATTTTGGCAAAAGAAAAATATTGATGTTGCTCATTTTATGTATAATTGAATTTAAAACTACTTTAGGAATTAATGTGTCCCTTTAGATATATACATTAAGCACATATTTTTATTTTTTCTGTATTAGATGTGTAGATCTGAAAATAGGATTTTTTTTTAAATTAAAAATTAAAAATAGTATTTTTAATTTTTTTTTTAAAAAAATATTTTTATTTTTTAAAGGTATTTTTAAAAAATAATCTCTTAAAAAATGACACTCTCCACCATATTTTAAAAAATTTTTCTTTTCTTACAAGAAATATTTTAGTCATTTTATTATAAGCTCATAATAAACTAATTATAAACTATGTAAAATTTATAAATTTATTATAAACTAATTATAAACTTATTATAAATTCTATGTAAATTAATAAAAATTTAATATTTTAATAAATATTTTATAAATTTTAATATTTTAATAAATATTTTATAAATATAATATATTTAAAATTATTTTTATATTTTTATGAAAAATTCCTTTTTTTATGGTAGCATGGGCCCATATGGTGAGCTAGAAACCTGAGATATTTTCAAGGCAAAAAGCCTGTGAACAAAACCTTGTAAATTGAGATGACTCTTAAAAATTAGTTATCAATAATATCTTTATGTTAATGTAATTAATTGTATCTTTTGTTGTGTCTTTTGAAAAGGTACTGCTTTCGAAATGAAACAATTTTTTTTGAGCAGAAAATGAAAACTTCATTCAAACTGAGAAAACTTACTACAAAACCCCTTGAATAAACAAGGCAGAACCTCATATGAACTCCAACACTCCCAAATAATACAAGCAATATTTCCTGCCTAAAAAACAAACGGCCATCAACAGAGAAAAGGCCTACAAATACAAAGAGGGCAGTAGCCCTAAAACGCAATAAACACTCTAGATCCCAAACATCCTCATATAACAATTTAGTTGAGGGGAAACAAAGCCACAAAGGGTAACTTTGGGACAAACGGACACCGGCCTCCGATGAAATAAGAAAGTCGAGTTTGAGGTAGAGTCCACTAGAGATCGAGAACGCCGGCCAGCGGCTCACAAGGGGAGAAGAAAAGATCACAGTGGCTCGTACAAACCCAGGGGAAGGAGGAAATCCAACTGACAACAAAAAAATCCACATCAGAAGCTTTAAGTCTTGATTTCGCCTCCAATAGAAGAGGAAACATGCTCGGCAGCTCCATCACCGGAGAGAAATTTTTGGACTACCCAAAGCTCCTACGGGATAGAGATCAAAATAGCTTGTAAAGCCAGATCTAACTCAAAACCACCTGAAAAATCATAAAGCACAGAAGAAATAATAAGAAAAATGAAAAACAGCTAGGGAAACAGAGGGTCAAGGAAAAAACTCAACGTACCGAAATAAGATCAAGAGAGAAGTCCGAAAAAAAAGAAAGAGAGAGAGAGATAAATTTTGTAGAAGTCAGAGAAATGAAACAATTTATGTACATGTATATAATACATTTATTTGACTACTTAATTATATTTCTAGTTAATATCAAATTATACATATGCTTCTCAATATTTATCTTTAATTGAGAGTTTAAACTTTTATATTAATCTTATTTTTAATTATCTAGTATTTATTTTTAATTATTTTAAATATTTAAAACTATATAGAAATTTATAAATATTCTACTATGCTTTATAGGATTGTTAAAACGGATTAGCGGATCATATTCAAAAAATCGAATTGATTCACTTTGAAAATACAATTAATATCGACACGAATACGATCCATTTATTAATCTTGTCAATATGAATATGACATAAAAATTAAATGGGTTCACAGATACTACACATATAACACGTTTACTTAAATAAATTATATGTGAGTCACGTAACCCGATATGACTCATTTAATCCATATAATATTTTTATTTTAAAATAATTTTATATTCCTAAATCATCAATTAAAAAATTATTCATAAAATAAAATTATGATTAAATTAATTTTAAAATATAAATATATTAAAAATTTCTTAAACATACAATATATATATATATAATATAATTAATA
This sequence comes from Garcia nutans, assembly GCA_947685225.1. Classification (NCBI taxonomy): domain Eukaryota; kingdom Viridiplantae; phylum Streptophyta; class Magnoliopsida; order Malpighiales; family Euphorbiaceae; genus Garcia; species Garcia nutans. The sequence continues at coordinate 4,310,660 of CANTUV010000071.1, forward strand.
TGGAATAAATAATGAATGTGTATTATATTTTAGTATTAGAACTTAATACCAAAGAATGTTAAGGATAACTAAAAAAATGTGTGTATTATGTTTTTGAAAAATTTATTTTATTTTATTTTATATTCTATTTTCATTTATAAATTTTATTCTAAATTCTAAAATAAAAAAAAATGTTATTTGATATAAAATATAAGATATTAGATTATAAATTATAAAATTTGTTTAATTTTTAACATTCATTTATTATAAAGAATTAAATTTAAATTAATTAATAATTAAATTAAAAAATAGTTAAAAAATAATTAGATAATTAGATAAAATTAATAAATTTTTAATAAAAATAAATAAAAAATAAATAAAATATTTTTAAATAAATAATAATGCATCATATAATAATAAAATTATAATAATATAATAAATATATAATACTTATTTTTATTTTTTAGAATAAATAATAATAAAATAATATTGATTTGAGTTATATATAAATTACGTCGTTTTAATTAAATATGTTATAGCGGATTTATGTGTCAATTCGCTAACAATCTATTTAAAGTCGTATCATAAATGAATTGACTCTTTTATGATATTAACATATTTATGGTTAATATTAACTCGTTAATTATATATTTTTTACATGTTGTATTTATGTATCATAATTCATTTTGACACTTCTACTTCATATCTTATATAGGGACTTGAGTACAAATAAAATATTAAAAATGTAAAAGAAGTAATTCATTTGCAGTAAAATGTGTTGCACAAATAATTTATTCCAGCCTAATATATCTTGTAATTATTAATTCATTCATTTTGCAACTTAATTAAGCAACTTTATTCATAAACTAATATTTCATGAAATTGCATTCTGTTCATGCAACATAATATCAACAATTGCAATTATTAATACTAATTAATAATCATATCATAATCATTTACAATAGATGCCATGCAGAGTCTCATCTCACACACTCACTGCAAAGGTGACATGGACATATATAATAAGGATTTTATATAAAATTTATTCAAAATCAAACTATATAACATAATATAATTTATACTAACATCGAGACATTATTATTAATATTAGTAAGATTAAAATTTTGACACAATCCCTTTCTTATAATTATTTGATCATAAGTTATGTGATAGCTAGTTTAGTGGGCTACTTTCTCCATTTTTAGGCAACGGAATAGAAGGCATGTTAGGGATGAAAGGAAAAGGAGGAAAGGTTGGCAAGCTAGGAAATGGAGAATTTATTGGACTACTATTAAAATTGCCCCAAATTGGGTTTGATGGTGGTGGTGGAAGAGGAGAAGGAGGAGGAGGATGAGTTAGTAGAATGGAACTCATAGGAGTTTGAGTATTTTCTAGTAATGGATAATCAGGTTCGAAAAAAGATGGTGGTGGGCCATCTTCAAATTTTATTGTAGATAATTTTCTTAGATTAAGTGAAACACGAGAGGCAAAATATAAGTGAGAGTTGAAAAGAAACAAGAAAGCAAGAGACAATAAGTATAGAATGAGTGTTGAAGCCATTAGATGATATGATCAAATCAATTAAGATTTAGAAAAATGGTGAAGTTATGAAGGAATTATAGTAAATTGATGATATATATTTATATTAATAGAGAAATGAAAGAGTTATGTGTGTTAGGGCAATGGTGGTTAGTTTTCATGGATTTTGCATGGGAGTTTCTACTGTAAATCTAATTTGTTTGACTCTGAATAATACGACCAATTATCATCTTAATCTTTACTAGAGGCATTTCACAAATTAATTATGAGTGAGTAAGGTTGTTCACCAGAATTAGACAACAAAGGGAAAAAAAATTAACTTAATAAGATGAAATTTTCATCTTCGATTTTCATTGATGACATAATAACTAGTGTATTGTTATAATTAGCGTGTTTTTAGGTAAATGATATCATTAATTTCATTCCTTAAAAATCATTTTATTTTAAAAGTAGAAGTTATTTGAAATTTTAACAATAAAAAGTATTTAAATCTTTAATATTAAAGGATTAATAAAGATAAGATAATTAATATTGACCAAAATTCACTTTGGATTGAAGTGAATTAACAGTATTGTTTGATATATTTGACATTTAAAAGTTACAATGCTTAATTATTAATTATTAATTATAACGCTTAATTATTATTATTATATATTTTCTAATAATAATAATAATTATTATTATTATTATAAATAACATTATTCAATACATATAATATGTAATATATAATATAAAATTTGTAATATTGTATATAAAATTTGTATGCATATATATGTACGTATATATATACAAAACTGTATATATGTATACACATATATAACATATAGGCTTAATACATTCATTATCCTTTATATTTGATACGATTAGTCATTTTACACTCTATATTTTTCGAACCAGACAACTCCTTATACTCTATTATTTATTTAACTGTATGCCCTTCCTTTAACATAACCACGTCTATTTTGGCGCATGACATTTAGATGCTATGAATACTTTGACTATGTAACTACGTGTGAACCCAATGTAGGATTAAAATAACATGTCAGATAATTTAATTAATTTTTCCCAAATCCAATTTAGAAATCAGTTTCCTCAATTGAAACCCTATTTTATTTCACGAATTAAAAGTTATCCAATCTACAAACTCTAAACCGTTTGTTACATTAACTTTCCCCAAATTGATTGAGAGTTTTACAGAAAATTTATCAAATTTACTAGAAATAAAAAGGCTTTTTTGAATCAGAAAAATTGAAATAATCAAAGAAACAGAGATAGTGATGGCAGAAAATCCAGTCATCAACATTGACGTCTCCTAAATTTCAAACCAACTTCTTAGCTTATACTCCAAACACCTTTGTTTCCAAAAGAGCAAAAACGCAGGTGATAACGGTGATGGCAAAGAAGAAGACGGCACAATTGTTATATCGTGAACTCTACTACCACAACTGTTATTATCTTCCATCATAACCACCATTTGAAGAAAAAAAAATGCAAGATTTTATGTGTATTATAAATTGCAAGGAGCTTGCAGAGTTTATATTGGAGATTCAGATTTAAAAAGAAGAAATTAAAAAAAAATTATGGATTTTAATGAACTGGAGTTTGAAGAGAAGAGAAGAGATTTGGGTTGATTTTGTTGTCTATGTGTTGTATTTGTATGTGTTTTTATTTATTTATATTTTATAAATATAAAATATTTTGTAGCAAGCTAATCTTGGGTGAATGTTGAAGACCAGTCATTTACATTGACATAATCTTAGGTTAATAGTGTTTTTTATTTTGGTGTGGCCTTATTGCGGGTTTGAAAATGGGTTTTCGATAGCAAATCAACGGGGTGTGACCGACGATTAATATAGTGCTTGCTTGCGGTGGCAAAATGAATCTAGGCGAGTTAGACCATATCAATTGCGATGAAGATGCAAAGATCGACAGTTGCTGGGATTTGATTTTTTTTGTTTTTTTAATTAAATTAAATTATTTATAATTATTATTTGATTGTAAATATAAATAAAATTATAGTTTAAAATTTTTAATTTAATTTTTATTTGTTTAATTAATTTTTAATTCGTATTTTTTTCTTTTTTTGTTAAAAAATATGGGCTAGAGAAAAATTAAATTAATTAAATTAGTTTTATAAATAATATAATATAATATAATAAATTTAAATATAGTTAATTTCTAATAAATAATATACAAATAATTTAGGAATTAAAGATAATAATAAAAAATAAGCAATTAAAATTTTAAACAGAGCAAAGGGTATATCAGTCATTTTACTATTCTTATCAGTATTAAAATCACATTCATGAGTTGTTTTAAAAGTAACATTATGCACTCTGCTACCCAAGATAAAAATAGTTAAAATATAACAGAAAAGTCAAATTCAGATAATAAAATAGTTACTCAGACCTCAGATAAGAATATATGATATGTATATATCTCGAGACCTCAGATATATACATGTATATACATTTGTCAATATATATGTATATACATAGGCAAACTGCAGTCTGTTTATATATGTGTATATATATATACATTATATATTTTGTATATTTATTGCAAGGAAAAAAGAAAAAATGTTTTATGAAAAAAGGAAAAAAATGCAGAAACAAGATAAAAATTGCAAGAAAATAAAAAAATCTGGCTGGGCCTACCTAATGGCGTGGACGGCTTGAACAACCCGAAAGTAACTTGGTCCTTCTGAGCCTAGGGTCAGGTTGCGAGTTAAATGATTAGGCCTGATTTATTCTTGAGCTTGGCTGCGAGTTACGAATAAATTCGGTCCAACTCAATTTGAGTGCACCCCTAATTTTGAGCACGCAGAAGACGGATATAGAAATAACCTTAGAAAAATCAGTTTTAAAAAAAATTGTATAAACTTTTTTTAAAAAAATACAGTGAAAAACTTCTTAAATAACAAAAATATCTCACACACTAAAATATTAAATTTTAAATTATAAAATTGTCATTTTTTCGTAAATTAATGTATATATCATATACGTTGTATATATGTCTTTATATATGGCATATGCATTATTTTTATATATTACAGTTGAAGAACTATATAGATCCATGATATAAATATTTGGTCAAACAAATATATAATCTTATTGAATTTATAACATTTAGTCATTTTGTCCATTAAATTTTTAATGTAACATATAAACCTTTGAAAACTCATATTTTTTTTAACTTATAAATATAAACTTATACTAAGTTATTAACATATCTATTGGATATAAAATTTACAAATATAAGAGATAAAATAACTATTATTCATTAATATAAGTGTTTGTTAGTAAAAAAAATAAATAAATATATGAGATAAAGTTGTTAAAATAAAAGTTCGAGAGACAAAGTGACTAAACACTATAAGTTCAAGATACTACATATATATTTGACCTTTATATTTTTATATATGTTATATATAAATAAATAAATGCATTAAATTCCATACTAAGAACCATAGAATTTTTTTTTTATATATTTTTATATGTCATATATGTTTCATATACTATCGTAAATGTGATGGATTCTAGTTGAACAAATACTTAAAACTTTTAAATATATATTTATGGTTAGATATAATATGATTATTTTGATATATTACATAGAAGAACCATATACATCTGTTGTATAAGAATCTAGATGTTTTATATATTGCCAATAACTTGATAAATGTGATAGTTTATAAATTAAAAAACATATAAAACTATATAATTTATATGTCTCATATATTGCATATAATATGAAAAATTTCATAAATTACATTTAAAGAACTATATAATTTTATTATATGTTTATTTATATGACATATATGTTACATATAAGATGATTAATTTGATATAATACATATGAAGAAATATATAGATATGTTATATAAATATCTATATATTATATATGTCGCATGTAAGTTAATAAATATGATAGATTGTAAATTAAAAAACAAACATAACTGTTATATGATATATGTTGCATATATATATATATATATGTTGCATATATATATATATATATATGTATATATGTATATATATATATATATGTATCCTTATACAAGTTATATATATTGTATATAGTTTGATAAATGTGATATATCTTATATTAAAAAACATAAATTTTCATAAATTTTGATAATATATGCAATATATATGACACATATATTCAACATATATCTTTATAGATGTTACATATAATTGTTATATGTTAAATATTTTATATATAATATGCTAAATATGATGTTTACATTATATATATATTACATACGATTTATTATATGTTATTTATGTTGCATATAATCTATTAAATGTTATAAAAAATTAAAAAATTGAAAAAACTTTTGTTTGGAGCATTTTTTAAATTGCTTTGAGGTTTGTTTGGATGATTGGTTGGCAGTGTGATTTAATAATATATATTATTGTATAATATAGTATAATATGGTACTATAAAAATATTATGATATAATATGATTAAATAAAAATATTTTTTATTTAATTTGATAATATTTTTAATATTTTAATGTGTTATAAAGATACAATATTATTTATTATCATATATTTAATATTTAATTTTTTTAAAAATATTTTTAAAAATAAAATTATAAATAATGAAAAATTATTAAATTGGTGGTTTAAAAATCTATGATTACTATAAAAATATTCAAATCACTAGGTTAAAATGAAAAATTGTGCCATAAAAGATAAACATAAAAAAAGGGCCAAATACGGATGTAATTCTCTAAACTTATTATATTTAGTCATTTTAACTTCTTAAACTTTCAATTTAACTATATAATATCATGAATTCATATTTTTTTAACTTATAAATATAAACTTATCATGTTATACGAGGTTACTAATGTATTTATTTGATAAAAAATATATAAATATAATAGATAAAATAATTAATATTTATTAATATAATTATTTATTAATATAAAATAAATAAATATCAAAAATAAAATAATTAAAATAAAAATTTAAGAAGATAAAATAGCTAAATACTTTAAATTTATAAAGTTACATATATATTTAGCTAATAAAAAAAATAAATGATGAGATTATAGTAAATTATGAATCAAAAAAGGTACAGGCATTATTGATGGCTCAGAAAAAATTCAAGAAATTGTTAAATGTAAATCAGTGATTTTGAAATTAAAACCGATGGTTTTTGAACTGTCACCATCTCTAGTTATAGAATGATCACCCACCCATCATCCTCAAGCACGTGCCAAACAGGATAATTATCCTTGGATCGGAATCAGACCATTATCGCCCAAATAAAACCTGAAACCGAAACCGTTACCCAAACATCTCAGAGTCCAACAGAGTTGGGTGAGCAGAGCTTGCTTCGCGCCGGCTTTCACCTACCTACCAAAATACAGAGAAATAAGCACCGATTTCAGCTATTGTATTGCTATGTCTTCTTTCGATCCCGATAAGTTGATGGCTAAGGCCGACAAGCTGTGAGCTCTCTCTCTCTCTCTCTAAATGAATGATCCAATATTAAATTGAATTTGTTTCTTAATTTCGCTAGATTGAAAATGGCCCTATGATTTTTGCTTTTTTTTTTTTAAATATTAATAAATAAAAGCAAATAAGAATAGCATTCTTCTGATTTTTTGAAATTTATATAAGTGGTTGCTTCACTTGATTATCTATTAAGTCGTGCTCTGTCTAATGATTTTTTTTTATTGGCGACTTTATCTCTGATTCCTACCACGGAAAATGTATCTTGATGTTTAATTTTGTAGATCAATTGAATGTTGTTAAACTTCATTTTCTTGACTTTAATGGTTCATTGCTTAATTTGAGTGAGTTATACCAATTATATATATATATATATATTTTTCATTTGTTATCTCTTCAGCTATTTGATTCACCATGAGGTTGACAAGTTTTGAATTGTTTTTTTTATTGGAATAATAGTAAAAAAATGGCTTTCTTTTAGTTTAGAATTGGTGCTTTTTGTTTATTGGTGAAGCTGCTGCTTTTTTTTCTTCTGTCAAAATATTCATTATTTTCTTATTTTCTTAGAACAAAATTGAGTCTCACCAGATGGAATGCCGATTGGCAAGGTGCCACTGTTTTGTATGAGCAAGCTGGTTTGTAATTTCTTATGCATTTGTCAACTTTGAGATTGTTCTGATTAATGGATTAGCATGTAACTGCCTGAAAACAAACATTCGTAAATGAGAATCATGACTTGGGAGACATTCTTCATTAATGATAGTTCTGCTTTAGCTAATGGATTCAGGATTGCAAAGAAATATGAGAAAGCAAAAGCAGCATTTGAAATGGCTTCCAAGGGACAAGAGATGATCTCTTCGTATCCTTGATTACTTTATCCATTTGATTGATATGTTAGATACTATTTTATTTCTTATTTTGCATGTACATATATTTGCCTCTTGTTATATCCTTTATGAGCATGTAGCCCCTGGGATGCTGCTAAGCATATGGAGTCTGCTGCTGCTTTAGCGAAGGAATTAGGCAAGTGGAATGAAGTTGCTGATCTTTACAGAAGGGCATTTGAACTGTACATTGAATGTGGTAGATCACAACCTGCATCAGATGCGCTAGTGAAGGGTGCCCGGTAAATACATGGTTTATGTTCTTGTCGTTGACAATTTTGTTTCTTAATGTGTTCATTATTTGAGCTTGGAAAATTTCTGTGGAGCCATCACTATTTTAATACAAAGGAACTTGTGAATAAGGTTGTATTTGAAAGTTACTTATAAAATCAAAGTGCTCCAGGAATTTTCACGTATGATTCTGACTGATCTTACATGTTCTATTTCAAACTACTGCAACATGGTTGTTCAAAAGTAAAAAAGAAGAAATAAAAACCAATTGCAATGTGGGGGGAATTCTATTTATTGTCTTAAACTAGGATGAGAGCTTAGAAAGGGAATCTATTAACTTGTTTGTTACAGTCTTGCATTTTATCTTGTGGCTCAATGTGCATATCAACTTGTAACTGTAAAAGGGCTTTTTAATATATTATTTTATTAGGGGATATCTAGCCACTTAGTACTTTCTCTGTCGCAAAATTATAGTTCCACTTTCCTTTTTGGGCATCCCAAAATAGTAGTCCACTTTTTATTTTTTATTTTAAATATTATATTTGTTTCCAATTATGCCCCTCAATTAATTAGTATGTGTTTTTAATATTGAGAAGCATTTTCTATGAAATTGTTAATTTCAATTTTATTATCATTAATTAAGAAAGATAAATAGAATAAATAAAGTTTGAATATAACACATATCGAAAAAAAATTATTTGAAATTTTTGTTCTTCGTGCTCAATAAATGTATTTCTGTTAAATTGGTTGTTATTTCTATGATAATTTTTCTATCGTAATTTCATTTCATTAAATAAAGTTTGTGAATTAATTAGGGGTATGTATGGAAGAATATGAAAAAAAAAAATACTTAAACTAACTTAACTACTTTTTTCTTAAACTGTATGAAATAGAAATGAGGCTACGATTTTAGGACGGAGGGAGTAATATTGGTTAGCTAGGTGCTGTATTTATAGACGTAGTTAATTAACTTGCTAGGCGTTGTATTTATAGTGCTATCTGCAGTGTTATTGCTTCACAATTTTATAAGGATTTTCTGATCTTCACCCTGTTATGAGTGTTTGTATTGATGTGCATCTGTTCATGGATGTGTTTGGGTGTGTCTTGGGGGGAGTAGTTTAGTCTTCACTTCCTCCTGTTCCTTAACTCTCAACACTTCTGTGCTATATAGCGTCACCCAGATTGTTAATGGCTATTAGTTAACTTTTACATTAGAGTTTTTGTTCTCATATGTATTTCAACAGGCATGTGCACAGGCTTAATATCTGTTTTATTATGTTTCCAAATTTCATATTTCCTGTATTTTTCTTTCTGCTTTCTTATTGGTGTTGCAAAATGCAGTGGGAATGTATACTTATAAAGCTCAGTGTTCATTCACCTGTCAAATCAACTTACCTTTGAAACCTAATTGAAAATATGTATTTTCTTTTCACAGTGCTCTGGAAGATACTATGCCTGATGCTGCTGTTCAACTATATAATGATGCTTGTGATGTTCTTGAAGAGGATGGCAAGGAACAAATGACCTTTGATCTATACCGTGCTGCCAGTAGTGTGTACATAAAGCTGGAGAAGTAAGGGTTTCTTAGTTAAAAATGGATAATCATATAAATGCTTGGTGGTTAATTGTTGTGATTTTTGTTGTTTATGCATATATATATGTTTGTCTATGTGTGTAGATATGTTCATACATGCACATGTTTGGGATACCTTCATCTTGTATATGTGAATTTGTCAAAACCTGTTATAAAACTGATTCCAATAATATGTAGTTGTTTTCTATTCAATTTATATTCTATTTATGTGTATGCATGCACTTGCTTCACGTGCCAATATTGTCTAAAGCTTCAGGGTCTTATTAAACATTCTTGGGGAAAAATTTGACAAGGGACTGTCAATCTGAAACAGATCCACTTTTTAACAATACTATACATGTACTATCGTTATGGAATTGGGTTACTATTTGTTGATCAATAAAACGTATGAAGTTTTGTTTGTTGTGTTGAATATTGATCATTCTTCTACTCGCAAGGACATGTGTCTTCTGATATTTATCAGTACCTTGTTTTAAATGAAATATCATTGTCGATTTTCTTGAATAAATCTTGTTTAATGCTATTAATTCAGAATTGGTTTCTTACTGGCATATTTGCTGCTCACTCATGACCACTTCTGGGGCTCCTTAAACTCCCTCCATTCACAAATAACAGTCCACATTTCCTTTTTGGGCTGTCCAAAAAAATATTCCACTTTCCTTTGCAAGTTAACATTTATTATTGTATTTCCAAAGAGATCCTTTACTGTAGTTACTATTAATCTCGTTATTCTAGAACAATTAATGCTACTACTGGCCATTATGAGGATAAAATAATAAAGAAATACAATTTTTAATATTTCTGCCAAAACAAAAGTGGAGTATTATTTGTGGACAGGGTAGTATTTACCTCTATGCACCTTGGCTGGGAAAAGACCCCAATTTCAAATTCTATATGAAATAGCTAGCACTCAAATATCACAAATGTAAACCTTAGAAGTTGAGAATGAAAACAAAATCAAAACAACTATGACAACTATTATTCTAATTCCCTTTTTTGAGACACAAATGGAATCTTATATTGAATACATTATTTGGAGTGGGTAAAGATCCCTTTTTTACAGCATACCTTCTCGGTTCTGCTGAATGCCTATCCTAGTCTTGTGCAGGAGTTATTGAGTTCCACCATAATCGGTTGTATTTACAAGTAGTTACTTAAAATTTTAAAGTGTTTTTGTAGTTGATAGTAAGATAAATAAGGAAAGCTTTTTAACCCTAAAAGATAATTGTTGTTCTTTACAATATAACATCGTTTTCAAGATATTAATGATTGCTAATTCACTGGTTTGGTACTTGTACACGTAGCAAGGTAACATTTGCATAATCATGTCCTGATGAGGTTGTAGTATTGATAATGTCCTGTTTATTTTCTGCATATGGTTCCTCCAGGAATGGATGACATTCATCTAACTTCTGGAAGCATTCATTTTCCTTGAACTGTTGATTTTGACTGCAATCATACAGTGTATGTTTGTCGTTTTCCTTTCAGTTTTTGCCATTGAATGGTTACTGTCCTTCATGGCATGATGCTTATTTTTCTGTAATGAAACATAAAAGGATGAGTGTTAATCATGGTGTCAGTGCCTACAGGTATACAGATGCTGCAGCTACATTGTTGAAATTGGGTCTAGCAGCAGATAAATGCAATGCCACCAATAGCCAGTGCAAAGTTTGAATTCTGTCTCTGTTTTATCTGTTTCAATTTGTAGTTAAACTTTCCTCTGCCTCAGTTGTTTCCACTGCAATACTTATTAACTCTTATGTGTCTCGACTTGTATTTATATGTTCCTCATACTTCATTTCTTCCATACCTTTGTTGGTTTCAGGCATATCTTGGTGCAATTATTGTTTATCTTTATGCTCATGATTTGAAGCAAGCAGAAAAATGCTACAATGATTGTGCACAGTAAGTAAACTTTTCTCATAATGCCCCCTGGAACTTGCATTGAAAACTATTTGTCCATGTGAGATATCTTTGAAGTCAATATAGCCCTAATAACTAGTGAATGACCATGTGGAGTCAGTTTAAAATTTGGAATTCGATTTTTGAACGAGTGAGCTAGTGATGCAGTCAGTTTTAATGATATTGACATCTGAGCAGCTATGATCCTATAATGTGTAATTGTGTCTCATTCATGCACTTGATGTAATTGCAATAAACTTTGACAAGATTATTTGATCTATTATTCTTAGTATTTGATGTAATGTGCATGTGCAACGGCATATTAGGATGTAGTATTTGCACCTTTAGGCCATGGTAGATCCTGAAGAAAGTTTGATATGGATAACTTCGTTCAATTATCCATACAATATGAAGGTGAAATTCTCTTTAGAAAAAAATGTATCTTTTTAGAATTGGAAGTGCTTAATGCATAGATGTTTTCCTTGGAAGAAGCATGGGAAATTGATGGATATGCTTCAACATAGTGAGTATGTGTGAAAATTTTTGGAGTTTATGGAACTATATGCTTAGAGGGTTCTTTAGTTTAGAACTATATGTAAGCAGATGTGATATGAAATTGCCTTAGAGAGAATGGAATTTAAATGCATGCTCTTCTAGTATATGAGTGGAACCCTATTTTTATGGTTTATTTATCTATTTTCTCAGTATATAATACTTCCTAGAAAGTTCCAAGGCAATGTTTTGCAGAAGATTAAAATTTTTAGCAAGTGTGATAATCTCTAATATCTAGCATTCGTTCTACTCCTGAGATTATATTGGTTTTAGTCATACATCATTGGTTCTGCAGCTATTATGTCCAAGGTCCAAATTACCATTTTCACCAACGATAAACAACAGTGAAGGGACCAATTATGGATGTTTTCTCATGCTAGTTGAATTATATTTTGCACCTGATGGCTAAGGATGCTTCAGCCTGTGAAAATTTTCAAATGTAAAACGAGTCATGACACTGCCATGTGGACCCATTCTTTTTGTCTTCATGTATCCATTAGTCAACTTAAAGATGTGCATGGATTCTCTATTATCATGCTTATGTGAAATGATTGACTCTTTGTTTGCCTGCTTCTAAGTTCTTTTTTTTTATATATATCTATTTAGTCAAGTATTACCACTTATTTTATAGCTTTTTTTTTAATTCCACATTGGAAGGAAAAGTTTCTAATGATTTGACATACTTCTTTTGGCTTTTTGCAGGATTGATGCATTTTTCAGTAGTGACCAGAACCGGTGTGGTACTAAACTACTTTCAGCTTATAGGGAAGGTGATGTTGAAGAAATTAAACGCCTTGCTCAGTCTAGCACTGTATCACATCTTGACCATGCGGTAAATCTTTTAGTTTTTTCCCTTTTTATTGAAAATGCATCAGCCCATCTGACGTCAACACTGATAATTTCTTTGTGTTAATGCATTTTGTAAATCTTGAAAATGGTAAATCTGGACCCATGCGATATCCATATGGATGTTCAGTATTGTCTAATCTTGGGAATTATTCTTCTCTGAACTTTTATAATTCATATCTTGTTAAGCCATCTTTGAACCCCTATCCTGGCTAGTTTACTTTCCCAGAGGGCTATTATGCTTATGATGTAAAGATGCCATCATAAATGTCATTCACAGCCAACCATGTAAACTATAACCAGAAAAGCCAGTATTGGAACAAAACCATTTGAATAAGATAGCAGAGTGCAAGACACTGGGAATAAGTGTGTGACCATTTGTATCACTAATTGGTGTCTCTTTTTCATTGTGAATATTCACAAGGACTGCTTCTTTTCCTTGTTCTATTGCATTTATAACATAATGGTTCATAATGCATATGGTGAAAACTGAGGAGCAGATGTCTTCTTCATTCCCTGAAAAAGCTGTCTGGAGCTTTTGGATTACAAAAACACTTTTCTTGGTCGGTTAATCATGTGTTTCCGACGAACTTGAAAATGGTGTTGGATGCGCATGCATGCACACTCTATCATGGAATGACAATTTTAGAAATTCCTTGCATGTAGCTAGCATAATGTACTTCATGACCGTTTTGCTGACAATAGGAGAAATTCCTTGAATTGTGCTAGACGAAAGTGGTTGCTCTGATAATATCCTTGCTGACAATAGGAGAAAATGCCCTTACTGTCGAAACATCACCTGTACCTCATGATTGCTTTTTGCATCATTCAAGCATACTCGAGGCAGAATCAAACAGTCCAAAGTTACATTTTTATTAATGCCATTATGAGCAACAACCAAGTACTTGGTAGTGATTTAATTGCATTTGTTTTGACTTAAATAACTTGGCTGCAGATTATTAAGATCGCAAGAAAGCTTCCTACAGGCGATGTTAGTGCATTGAAGACTGATGCTAGCACAGAGGAAGAAGAATTGGATGAGAATGACCTCACATAGTTCTCATTCACTCGAGGATTGGCGATAGGTTTTATATAAATGGGTGGGCTTTGGGTTGGGACAGAGCATGTATCATGCATATTATAATTCCATTAAATTTGTTGTTCTTGCGTGTTTTTTTTTTTTTCATTTTTTTAACTTTTACCATTCTATGCTATAAGAGGTATTGTATACAAATATACTTAATCAACATTCAAAATGTAAGTTTTCAAACAATTTAGCAGTTGATTATTGAAAATAGAAAAAGAAAAAGAATCTTTGTTATTTATTTATTTATTTATTTTTATGAGAAAATGATTCATTAACTAAAAATTGGACACAAAAGCCTTTGTTGTTTGGGGAAACCATGATCGTAAGTGGGGCTGTAAATGAACTATGCTATTAGAGTTCGATTTGAATTTTAGCTCTGTAAAAATTCATTTAAACTCGAATTAAAGTTGCTCATTTGTTAAATGAGTTAAATTTAAATTAAGAAATACACGGCTCATTAAATTGCGAACTATTTCATTTAAAAAACTCTTAGACTTGTAATATAGTTTATTTATTATATTAGATTAGAAATATATATATTTCAATTAATATATATTAAATTATGTATATAAATATATTTATTTTTTAATTAATTTAATTTATATAATTTTTTAATATATAACATATGTGATAAATAAATTAAATAATATAAAATAAAAAATTTGATAGTTTATAATAGAATATAAAATTATAGTAATGTAATATTTTTTTATTAATATATAATTATATTATTTATCCTTCATAAAATGTTAATTTTAGCATTTTTACTATAAAAATGTATAAAAGACGAATGAAAAATAGAAACTGAAATATGTTTGTTGAGTTTGTTAAATAAACTCGAGTTCAAGTTTGAGATATATAATATATGAGCTGGATCGATACAAATTTTTAAACTCGATTATTTTATGACGAGTTAAGTTTAAACTTTTTAAAATTTGACTTGTGTCTTAGAATATAGAAGCATAACAATCTCGAAGCAAACAACATACCATAGGCATCTCTCCCATAAACAAAAAGATGTCAAAACACAATTAATACAAAAAAAAAAAAAAAGCTTAAACAACTAGCAAAAAAAAATTAAGAGAAGTGCAAAATAAATCGAAAGGACTGATTCGACTACAATTTGGTCAACTTGATCGATCATGTCAGTTTAAACTGGCTGATTGATTGATTTTAACTTATACATTTATTAGTAAAATTGACCGAACTCGACCTAACTGAACAATAATTGTCAGTTTTCAAAAATAATTTTTTTATTTATTAATAGTGGCAGGGTTGACCGACTTCTAAAATTCAACCAATCCAATCGATATATATATATACCTAGGAAAAACCACTAAAAAATGTTTTTGCTAAAACATAGGAACATAGATATACAATAATAATCAATAGCAACATGGCTCCCAAATACCTCAAATATCAAAGAGAAAGAAATTGAGGATTGAAAGAAAGAAATGAACCCTATCTAGAACCTTGAAAAGGCAGGCTTTGGATCATAAGCATGGGTAGCCTTATTTAAGGAGGCGAAAACAAAGGCCTTTAAAACTTATTCCTGGCGTGGAAGTTAGACAATATGCAATGGGAGATTTTTTATGTTGTACTACAAATGAACAAAAGAGTGGAGATTAGGTTGCTTTTGACATCTTCGGATAAATTTTAGGGCGCTAAAAACAATAGAATTAAGTTAAAATACATAAACTTCTTCGGATATACATCAAATAAAGCATCAAAATAACAAAAAAAAAATCTTGCTTTTAAAAATCTCACTCAACAAAAAGCATAAGAACTAGATACAAGTCAAGATTTAATCCAAGGAAAAAAAATAAGAGAGGATTAAAGATTTAGGACCATCATTGATCAAAAGTTCAGCGATAGCCTTAAATTTAAGGTAAAAAATAAAAAAAAAATTCTTTATAAAAAGAGAATGGGAAAATTTCACAATGATGAAAAAAGAAAAGGACATATTAACTAGAAAAATTAAAAGAATTATTGTGTTTGTCTTGCATGATATGTTCTCGCATTGCATAGAGTAATTTCATAATGAAATGTAATAAGAGTCTCTTTTGTTCTATCTTTTCATTAAAGGAAAAAAAAATCAATTATTCAGTTTTTGCACATTATATTATTAAATTTAATGTTATAGTATGATTAAAAATAAATCATTAATATATATCAAAAAAATCATTTAGGTGGAAATTCGGAGATTGATAAAAGAGAATATTTGCAATTTTCATAATTCTTTTTTTTTTTTTGAAGAAAGAAGCATCAAAGCTTTTTTCTTATTTTTAAGGAAGAACGAGAGTACCAGATCTCTGCAGCAAAGAGAGAGAAGTAATATATTAAATTATTCAGATGACAGATCATTTATTAAATACCACCAATATTGGCTTATAATTACAATCATAGCCCTTCCTTCAATTAGTTTGTTTTTGGCGATTGGCGGGAAGAGTTGGTTAGGCGTTAGTTACACTACTGAACGCGCCAACTCTGTTCCTTTTAAAAACTTCCAAAGCCGAAAAAATTACAGAAACCAAATTCAAGAAAATCTCCATTTTCTCTTTTCTCTAATGCCTCATTACTTTCTCTGTCTCCTCCTTCTCACCGCCACCACCTCCGCCGCTGCAACTCTCACACTCGTCCCTACTACTCCCACCATAATTCCCAACACCGGCGCCGCCACTCCCACCCTTTCACCCGCCTATACCCCTACTCTCTCTTCCCACACCTCCAGCACCACAACCTTCATTCCTGCCTCTTCACCAGCCCCTTCTTCCCCTGTAATTTCCAACATTACCACTACCACCATCACCGCGGCAGCGCCACAACCACCACATAACCTCACTGACAACCACCAGCAACTCGGAAACAAAATCGATGCCCGAGTGGGTGCCACCCCCACCCTTTCACCCGCCCTTACTCCCATCATATCTCCCCACACCTCTTCACCAGTCTCTGAAAGGGGAAGAAAACCTGATTCCCCTAAATGAAAGGGGAAGAAAACTTAACCTAAAATATGCATAGATCACTAGATTATTCAAATTAAATTGCAAAGGGTAGAATTGCGTACCTGACATCATCGTATGTTGATGCTGAAGACGATTATGGGGTTTGTTGCCTTCCAGGGGATACACACTTTAGGTTATGCGGAAGCACTACTGAAGGAATGTAATGTTCTCTAAAATTGTTTTGTTCCCCTGGAGACCACGACCCCTTATTTATAACTGATGATGATGATTTCTGTTTTGGTCCTTCAACAAAACAGAAATTCTTATCGGTCTCTACACTTATAATCATATTACAAGTAGGACACCTCAATAGTCAACAATCCTAATTTGATCACAACATTAATTTGACTATCTTAATTTGACTACAATATACATTTAAATATATTAAATATATTTAGCCCACATTTAGAATTAATTTTAATCAATATAAAATTAATTCTAACAATCTCCCACTTGGGCTAACATATATTAAATGTAAATGTATATACCTTAATGAGCTCATAAAAGCAGTCATACTGAAGGTGCCTCAAACAATCTCGTCCATTGATTATATCGATAAAGGACTGAAGGGCCAGTCGCCACATTCATCGTGACTCAAACCACCATCAATCACATTACCAATACTCTCAAATGACATAGATCAATAATAGGAGTGTAGCATGGAAACTACATGTAATGTGATCTAATCATGCCTGTTTCCAACTGGTCAATCTTAAGTGAGATCAATCAATAATAATACAGAGTGTAACAAAATAAATACTTTATTTTCTGCAGAAACTGAGTATTAATAACATAATATATCCATTACAAAACATAGTATACACAAATATAATGTAACCATAATGAACAAACTCCCACTGAAACTAAATAGTCTCAAATAATGTGACACCCATATGAGCAGTGTGCTCATGAAAAACTTTCGGTATCACAGCCTTAGTAAGCGGATCCGCAATCATGGAGTTCGTTCCAATATGCTCTATGGATATCTGTCCACTCTGTACTCTCTCCTCACAGCCAGAAACTTTATCTCAATGTGTCTCAATCAAGAAGAGCGTCTGTTGTTGTTGGAGAATAAGACTGCTGAGTTATTATCACAGTATAACTTTAATGGCCTTTAAATGCCATTTACAATGCGCAGCCCTGTGACAAAGTTCCTCAGCCAGATTGCCTGATTGGATGCCTCATAACTTGCTACAATTTCTGCTTCCATGGTGGAGGTAGCTACTAGAGTTTGTTTCACACTTTTCCAAGAAATAGCACCGCCAGCCAAGAAATATATGTAGCCTGATGTGGATTTCCGACTGTCTTGGCATCCCGCGAAATCAGAATCAGTATACCCAATGATCTCAAGCTGATCTGATCGCCTGTATGTGAGCATATGTCCCTTAGTTCTCTGAAGATACCTTAAGACTCTTTTGGCTGCTTTTTCCAATGATCCATTCCTGGATTGCTGAGATATCGTCCTAACATGCCAACTATGAATGAAATATCTGGACGAGTACAAACTTGAGCATACATCAGACTCCCAACTGCTGACGCATAAGGAATCTTCTGCATCTCCTGAATCTCAAGTTCACCCTTTGGACACTGATCAAGACTGAATTTATCTCCTTTAGCAACTGGGGTATCAATTGGTATACTGTTGTGCATACTAAATCTCTTGAGCACTTTCTCAATATAGCCCTTTTGTGATAATCCAAGAATACCTCGAGTACGGTCTCGATGTATTTGAATCCCTAATACAAAAGAAGCTTCACCTAAATCTTTCATCTCAAAGTGTTTTGAGAGAAAGACTTTGGTCTCGTGCAGCAAGTCCTTACAGTTAGTAGCAAGTAATATGTCATCCACATATAAGACCAAAAAGATAAACCTACTCCCACTGAACTTGTGATACACACAATCTTCCACAGCATTTGTCTCAAAACCGAAAGAGACAACTACTTCATGGAACTTGAAGTACCACTGACGAGAAGCCTGCTTGAGTCCATAAATGGATTTCTTTAATCTGCATACCAGTCGCTTTGGGTCTCCAGACACAAAGTTTTCTGGCTGCACCATATAGATGGTTTCATCAATGTCTCCATTGAGAAACGCAGTCTTCACATCCATTTGATGTAACTCAAGATCAAAATGAGCAACTAGAGCCATGATTGTCCTAAAAGAGTCATTCGATGAAACCGGAGAGAATGTCTCTTTATAGTCAATCCCTTCTTTCTGAGTGAAGCCCTTAGCTACAAGACGTGCCTTATATCTTTCCACATTACCTTTAGAATCCCTCTTGGTTTTAAATATCCATTTGCAACCAATGGGTTTCTTTCCTTCAGGTAATGGAACAAGATCCCAAACTTGATTGTCTTGCATTGACTTAAATTCTTCACCCATTGCCTCAATCCACTTCTGAGAGTTGGAATCCTGCATGGCATGATGAAAGCTGATAGGATCATCTTCCACCATGTCTACAGTGTCCTCATGTTCCTGAAGATATACTACATAATCATCCGGAATAGCATTTCTTCTCTCTCTAGTGGACCTCCTTAAAGGCACAGGTTCTGGCTCAAATTCTTGAGGTTGTTGAGCTTGTTCTTGAGGAAGAACAATTTCTTCATCCTGATGGGGAAGTTGATCAACATTGTCTTGTATTGGATCCGGAATTGCTTCTGGGATATTAACATTTCTAGGAACCTGAACAGTCCCAGGAGCAAAGATAGGTATCGACACTAAGTGTTCCTGACTCGATCCCTCCTCAAAGATAATGTTTCTAACCTTATTTCTCTCCCCAAACTCAACATCCTCAAAGAATGTTGCAATTCCCGTCTCAAAAATAGATCTGGAAGTAGGATTATAAAACTTAAAACCCCGAGATCGCTCAGAATAATCAACAAAGTAGCTACTAACATTTTTGGAGTCCAATTTTGTCTCATTAGTCCTATAAGGCCTAGCCTCAGCAGGACATGTGTCCAGTCCAAAGCTCATAAGGTGTTTTTGTAGCTGCTTTAGTTGGTACTCTGTTAAGAAGATAGACTGCTGTCTTTAATGCTTCTCCCCACAGAGACTCAGGTAAAGAAGAATGACTAATCATACTTCTAACCATATCCATAAGAGTCCTGTTACGTCTCTCAGATACACCATTCATGCTGGGTGTACCAGGCATTGTGTATTGAGGGACTATACCACAGTTTTGCAGGAAAATAGCAAATGGCCCTGGACGCTGTTCACCTGAACGTCATATCTACCATAGTACTCACCTCCACGGTCAGATCTAACAGATTTAATCTTCTTTCCTAGTTGATTTTCAACTTCGGCCTTATAAGATTTGAAAACGTCTAGAGACTCAGATTTCTCATGAATGAGATATAGATACCCATAACGTGAGTAATCGTCTATGAATGATATAAAGTATCTTTGACCATTCCTAGTTGCTGTAGGGAATGGGCCACAGATGTCCGTATGTATCAACTCTAAGACGTTTGATGACCTATTGGCACCTAATCTCTTTTGTTTAGTCTGTTTACCTTTAATACACTCAACACAGGAGTCCAAATCTGTGAAATCAAGTGTATTTATGATACCATCTGACACAAGACGCTCTATTCTAGATTTGGATATGTGACCCAAACGTCTGTGCCATAGAGCAGCTGAGTTATCCATATTCAGCTTCCTTTTGGTACCTATAGTACTAACTTGCAGGGTCTCATTATAAGAGGCATCGATATCTAACATATATAGATTATGAAGTGCATACAAGAAACCAGTACCTAAAATTTTTGAATCCATAGATAAAGTAACTTTATTGTTTCCAAATGAACAAGTAAAATCAGATTTGTTCAAATGGGAAACAGAAATTAAATTCCGCCTAAAAGACGGAATAACAAAAGTATCTACTAGATCTAAAAAATTTACAATTCTTAAACGCAATCTAAAATGTCCTATCTCCTCTACTTCTACCGGTTCGCCAGTTCCCATATAAACGTATCTTTCACCGTCAGTTGGCTTTCGGTAACTTAGGCAACCCTGCATTGAAACACTTATGTGACTAGTAACACCAGAATCTATCCACCAAGTGTTTCTAGGTACCGAAGTTAAATTAACTTCAGAACAGACTAAAACCAAATATTTTTCCTTATCAGCAGTCTTATTATCAGTATTTTCATTCATAGGGACAAAGTTGGGATTACATGGCATGCTAGCTGAATTCAGAGAAAATAAATAATAAATAAATGACATAAGCTCACAATCCACAAAAAATTGAAATAAATCACAGGAGTAGAGTTCAAATATTGAAAACAAGATACCGGACACAACATTAATATTATCATCTTTGGACATAAAATATTAACTGTAATTGGTATCTCAACGCAGTAATCAAATATTGATAATTCAGTCATGTCAAATAATAAACCTTCCTTTGGGCCGATTTATTATCCACATGGATGAAAACATAATAATTATCACATATTTATCACTGCATATGTATTCTCAATTCAGCCAGATAGCAACTTTTCTTTGGGCCGGTTTACTACCCGCAATGAATTTTAATATACCTGTCTAATATCCCAAATAAATCAATTTACACAATAGAGGTCACTTTGGCGACTTTTTGCTTCAATTAATTTATTATTAAAAATATTAAACACAATCAGGACTAAAATACCAAAATTTAAACTCAATAAATTCTCAATTAAAATTTAATATTATAATAAATATAAAATTAAATTTTAATTGAACTGTAATTCTTAATTGATTGCAATATTTAAATTTAAGCTCAATTAAATATTGCAATAAACTTTAATTAATTATATAAAAAAAATTTGCTTTAAATGAGCTTGGGGAAACTCCTTCAATTCATTACGTGGTTGTCTTCGCTCCAATCCAACAATTAAACCATTTGTGTTGCAGTAAAATCTTAAGATTTCTCCAATAAATTAAAAATTCAGTGTGTCCTCTTTGTTTCTGTCCCCCCACCAATGGAAAAAATCAGCTGACCATCCTGTGAATCTCTCTTTCTCTGTGTGAAAGACCCACCTTTTCCTTTTTCATTTTTTTCCATTATTCAAATTTACCTTTAGATCCGAGGCAGTTTAGAGCAAAACCCACTTTCTATTTAATGTTTGCTAATTCTAACTGCTTATAGATTTTTTTTTTGAAAGTGTCGAAATTTAAAGTTATATTTTTTATGCTTTTGTCAACTGTTTATATAGATTAATTAATTAATATAATTAATCAATCAAATTAATTAATTCCAGAAAAAAAAACACAAACCAAAATTCAAGTAAAAAAAAAGATTTTTTTTAGAATTAATTAAACTCAGTAATTTAATCCAAAAATAAATCAAACCAAAATTGATTTTAGATTAATAATTTCGATTCCAAATTAATTCTCGAAAATTACAATCACCGAATTAATTTTTTAGAATTAAAACAATAATCAATACCGCAATTTAATTGAAAAATCTAGCAACCTAGCATAGGGCTCTAATACCAATTGAAAGGGGAAGAAAACCTGATTCCCCTAAATGAAAGGGAAAGAAAACTTAACCTAGAATGTGCATAGATCACTAGATTATTCAAATTAAATTGCAAAGGGTAGAATTGCATACCTGTCATCATCGTATGTTGATGCTGAAGATGATTATGGGGTTTGTTGCCTTCCAGGGGATACATACTTTAGGTTACGCGGAAGCACTACTGAAGGAATGTAATGTTCTCTAAAATTGTTTTGTTCCCCTGGAGACCACGACCCCTTATTTATAACTAATGATGATGATTTCTGTTTTGGTCTTTCAACAAAATAAAAATTCTTATCGGTCTCTACATTTATAATCCTATTACAAGTAGGACACCTCAATAGTCAACAATTCTAATTTGATCACAACTTTAATTTGACTATCTTAATTTAACTGCAATACACATTTAAATATATTAAATATATTTAGTCCACATTTAAAATTAATTTTAATCAATATAAAATTAATTCTCACATCCCTCTTCCTACGTAATTTCCAGCGTTACCACTTCCACGGTCACCACGGCAACGCCGCATCCACCTCATAACCTCCAACACCTCAGAAACATAACCAATGCAGTAGTCGTGCTACTCCCACCCTTTCACCCGCCCACACCTCCAACATCAGAACCTTCGTTCCTAGCTCTTCACCAGCCCCTTCTGCCCTTGTAATTTCCAACATTACCACTACCACCATCATCACGGCAGCGCGACATCCACCACGTAATCTCCCCGGCAACCTCCAACAGATCAGAAACATAATCGATGCACTAGTTGGCACCGGAGACTTCAACATCTGGGCAAATGTCCTCGCAATGGCTGACCCCTCCACTCTCCCTCTCTCCGCCACCCTCTTTATCCATGCCGATGATTCTCGGTTCCCTATCACCACTACCATCACCATCGACCCATATATATTCCCTTACCATATTGTCCCTCAACGCCTTTCCTTCTCTGAACTAGGTCAATTCAAGCTCTCTTCTCGCCTTCCAACGCTTCTTGCCGCCAAATCCATTCTCATAACTAATAATTCGGTTTCCAATTACACACTCGACCAGGGGCGAAGTCAGGCTTTGAAATAAAGGGGGGCGAATTTTTTTTTATAAATTTTAGCTTTCTCGTAATTATTTATCTTTCATTTTATTTTAATAGTATTTTATAAATTTATTAATTTATTAATAATATATTTTTATTATTAAAAAATTAATTAATAAAAAATATTAATATATATGAGTTTAATTATAAAAAAAATATTCATAATAAAAATAAAATAAAGAGAAAAAAATTAAATAATAAATATAATTTCTTAAAAAATAATTAAAATAAATGAGTTCTTTAATTCATTAAATGTGTTCAAATTAATTTAGTTGAAAAATTTATAAATGTGTTCAAATTAATTTAGTTAAAAAATTTATCATTTTTTTTATTTTTTTTGTGTATTTGTATATTATTAATATTTTGTCAATTTTTTAAATGAGAACTATTGCTGTAGAATAAATAATTTATTATATATATTTTTTACTTTTTATAAAAATTAAAAAAAAAAGAGGGGGGCAATTTAAATTTTTTTAAAAAAATTAATAAAAAATTTTAAAAATTTTAAAAAACATTTTATATATATATATATTCAAAAAGGGAAGGGGGGCAACACGTCCCTTCGCCCCTGCACTCGACGGATCTCTTGTTTCTCATCCTGATCTTTACGCCAATAGCAACATCGTCGTACATGGTATAACCACCCTTCTGGACTACTCTGTTTATGGCGAGGATCACCCAAACCTTCACAGCCCGAAGTTTTGTCGCGGCCACCATCAGGAGAATTTGTGTCGGAAGGCGAATTGATCAATGATCATCCAGTGACAAATTCCGGTTGCTTGTGCTCTGAGTTTTGGACTGTTTTTGTTATCTTTTGTGCTGTTTATTCATCAAAGATTCAGAGAATGTGCCTTGGCCATTGACGGGTTTTTGATAAATTTTGAAGATAATGAAGGCAGAGATTAGACATGATAATCTTGGATATGGCATTTGTATTTTTAGTGTACTTTTTGTCAATTCTTTTAGGATCTATTGGGTAATTTTCCTTTCACGAGACAGATTTTGTATTTTTCTTACTAATGGGTTTTAGAGAAATTGTAGGATTTTTGGGATTTTGATTGTATAGATTAAAAAACAGAGATGGTTCTGATTTCTGAAACCATCTTTTTTCACGGGTTGTTAGGTACCAATGATAATCTGCTTTGTGTTCTTTTAGAATCAATGATAATGATCTCAATTGAATGAAAACTCTTATTTTCTAAGTTTCATGTTCTCTTGTTAATAGCAAATTCTATTTGGATTCTGAGAATCAAACACTCTCATTGTTCTTCATTTCTGTCTCTCTCCCTTCATTTGTTTCTTTCCTTTTGGTAAATGAAAAATCCAATTCTCTCATTTCAAGAAAATTTAGAAGTGAAATGAAAGAAGTTTGATCCTTAAAACAAAGAAAGAAAGGAAACTTTTAACAGAAATGGCTCGAGTGCATTTAACTAGGTAAATCATTAGTTCCTTGGGTAAGTTCTACAAGCAATACATTACAAACATTCGAACTAATTTACTTGCTATATATATATATATATATACATAGAGAGAGAGAGAGAGAACCCGCTGGGGTTAGTCCAGCGGGCCACCTGTTGTTACTCCTATGAGAGAGCAGGGGTTCGATCCTCAAAAACATATTTCCGAGGGTCGAGCTTTTAAAATAAAAAAAAATACAGAGAGAGGGAGAGAGAGAGAGACATCCATCTGTAGAAGTAGCAAATAATTGAAGACAGCAGAAAAACTAAGATGTATTTCATAAATGTCAGTAAAATTTCCTTATGTACACATATCTATATTTCCTATGATTGTTAGCAATTATGCAATGAACGGGCGTGTTGCAAATATTTGTTTACAACTCATGCTTCATGTTATCAATTTCTGAAAGAATTTATCAGAAAAAAATGAGCAAAGCTACCCTGAATGAGAAAAAAATTGATGGGGCCATATGATGCAGCCCTGGGTGAGAAAGAATGGTGGTATCTAATGTTATCTTCTATTATCTACTTGTTTTGTTGATCTCCTCCATCAATGTTGTGAATGCAGCTTTCCATTCAGCACTTTGTGCCTCGCTGCAGAATATCCTATGCATTATTTTCAACTCTTCAGGATTTGCTTTCTTGAATAATCCTCGCAGCACATGCTGCAGCTCTTCTTCTCCTGAATTATTAACTTTTATAGCTAGATTATCTGTATCTTTACTCATCACATTAAATCCATTTTTTTCCCTTTGATTCCACGAGTTTGCAACTCAGTCCAAATGGGGACTGCTTGGCTTCACTCGTACTTGATTTCATAAGACTATTATTCCAGTACTCTACACACTGATGATTTGGATCAAGAGCCTCAATAGCCTGAAATAAATTTATATGGAGCTAAAGTTAGTATTCAGATAATATAATCCATCACAAATACTTGACAACAGACAACACTCCTGATGCTACAAGCTCAAATATATGATTTTGTCAACCAGCATTTCTGGCTGGTGCAGCCATCTCAAACATATAATGAATGAATGAGTAGATAAATTAAACATATAATGAATCAATTTTCTGTGCATGTGTTTGCGCGTGTGCATACGAGAGAGAAAGAGAGAAGAGGCAAGAGAGGTTATCCGAAGGTACAAGTACACACGAAGGTTAGTATGTGACAAAATCAGCCCCTTCTTGCTTCTTTTTCTCTACCATACAACAAATATCCAAAAAATGGGAATATGGGATGAAGGTACAGAAGATTGTAAGGAACACATATAATTAATTTCATAGACTGATTTTGAGAGTTTAATAAATTTCACATGTTCATCTAATAGACCTACATCCCCCACCAAAAGGGAAAAAGCACAAAGTGCATGTGTTTATGTGTGAATATGGAATGTCACCGTTTCACATTTTCTCTACGACCAAAAAGAAAAAAAAGAAGAAGCAAGTTTATTGTGTAGCTTACCTGAACTATGGGTGAAGAAAGAAACCCAAACATTTCAAGCCCATTAATACTCTGCAAAGACTGCACAGGAGGCAATCCTCTTTCTCCTAGGCTATTCCTTCGTATAATTTCTTCATTCAGTTGTTGCAGCACCATTTCCCAACACTTATCTGCTGAAACATTTGCAAATGTTTGAGTGGGGCATTCTTCTAAAGATACCTGAAATTTGGGACACCAATTTTTAAGTCAGTTAATGATTATAAGTCTACCTATCTAAGCATCAGTTGGTTTTTCATGAATGATGAACATCATATAGCATCGCATCATACATTCAATATCAAATCCAATTTAAATCTGAAATAAGGTGAATACTGAAAAACAACAACATAATCTGAACAGAGAACAGAATAGAGCTTTGATTCAATCAAGCTGATTGAGCCTGTTCGCAGCTCCACTTTCTAAGGTGTCACTCGAGCTCGTTAATCTGACCTTGAAAGTGTCAGACTATTTTAAGAAGCAAGCTCCAACATTTTTATTGGTTCAACAAGTTTATTGGGGCAAGAATTACTACTACAATTAGCTACTTTAGAGCTGATATTGAAAAATCCATGTCATCTTAAAGGGTGTTGAATTTATTTGACAATATCGTATACTTTCGAGGGACATTGATCAGTGTTTTCTCATTTGCATCATTCATTTATTTAAATAAAAAGTTTTGCAAAATGATTGATTATGATAAGAATTCCAAACACCACATATAACGGTTGGAAAAATAAAAAACGCATCATATGGGCATAGCCAGTACATAAAAATCAAGCAGGCATGCATGCAATATTGGCAATTAGAGCCTGAATTAAACTCAAATGCATAGACCTCCAGCCAGAGGTCAGGGCTGGCACATTTGAATACTCGAAGTCCAGCCACCCATTTACAGTCCATAAAAAAATGCATGCAAAATTGTGGAGTATAGAATAATCACCTTAAAAAGAGGGCCAACGAGCCCAGCATCCATTATTTCAGAAATATAGCCACAAATTTTTCTTGGATCAAGCACACTGAAGAACTTAACTCGGCTTTTAAACCCTGTAACATCAACCAAAATTATAAGCAATATGACTAAATTCCCTGATAAATATAAAAAAAGTTGGGAAAAACAACTTCAAAAAATTCAAGCAAACATCACACAGCAGTGTACCTTTGGGGAATATGGCCTGCCTAGTGCACCAAAGTTTTCCTAACACGACAGATCCAACATTTACAGGTTCGACAAAAGTGCAAAAATTGTTTGCTGGATTGCGTTGGTTAGTAGATGGTTCAACATCTGAAATGCCGACTGTTTTAGTTTTGAAGTATATTTCTGATGGCACTCTTGTATATGAATGCAGACTCAAAAGATCAATCCCAAACAACTTTTTGCTAAATGCACCAGAATCCCCAACAGGAGTTTGATATGAAGTTTGTTCTTTATTTGAAAATTCATGTAAATCCGATAAATTGCAGTCACTGCCAATTCGTGATATGGCCAGTCCTTTTTCTGCAACTAAATTGCTAACCATTGGCATATTTGTCTCAGCATCTGAGACAGCTTTTTTACTGGAGCTATAAGGTAAATGGAGAAACTCACTTTCATGATCAACAGATCTAAAATCAAGATTTAAATCAATGCAACTTTCTTGCTTCATCTCAGCTTTATTCTTCAAAACCAGACCTTCATCTTTAGAAATATTGCCATGGCTATCAGATTGGGTTACTTCTGAAGAAACTTTTCTATTTGAACAGCTAGAGATATTGGTGCGTGATACTTCTGCTACTGGATCACAAGAAAGGCTTCTCTTCCTCTTAGAATTGCCAGTTTGGAATGACTCATCCTTCTGATCCGTCTTACATACATGATCACCATTCTTGCCATCAGAATCCAATCTAAGTTCTTTCGATGCCCATTCTTTTATAGCATCTAACTTTCCCTCCAATGCTTCAACTAGTGCATTTAATTCATCCATAGTGTAACGGAGAAGGATATATCTGTCATCTGTTTCGCATGAACAGAAATGGTTTGCATGTTTAAGACATGCAAATCGTTCAGAGGAGCACTTGCAGCTGGCAGAAGATAGATGTAAGTCATAGAAGCAAGCAAAACATTCTCTCTCGCTACCTAAGTCCAATTCTTTTTCCATCTTTTGCAATTTTAAATGACTTGGAAGACGCTGTAATCTTTCCTTCTCCATCCCTACCCTTGCCTGATAAAAATAATTGTGTTAAAAAAACTAGCCTCAATAGGGATCATGTATATTTTGATCCACAACAGTGCATGTGAGAACATTTAATACGTGCTTGTGTGCATCTTTGGAGGGAGAAGGATGAGAAAGAGAGAGAGAAATACCTTAACTACTCGAGTAAGAAGCCCATCCTTCCCACAGACACTTTGCCACCGCAAATTTCCAGGAGTTCCCTTCCCAAAAAGTAGTAGCTCCCAAAGGGCCTGTACTGCATTCTGAGCTGATCCCAATAGTAGTTTGTCATGGGATATAGATGTCTTGCGACGTTGCTTACTGTAGAGTTCAACTGCATGCTGCCCATGTGCCAACCAATCAACAGGGGCAACATTTACTGCTTCTGCACAGTTGAAGCCACAATTAAAGCCAGAGTGGTAAGCCCTAGGGAAGGTAAGAACAAACTCCCCAGAGTGCTGGACAACTCGGTACACCGGTACGCCCTCTGCTTTTAGAACCGAAGGAGACAGCTGAGTTACCTGCTCAAGAAAATAATACCATTAATGAATCCAAAGCAAGGTTGAGGTCAAAATAAAATATCAAGGCACTTGATGCATTCATGATATGAGCCTCGCATGAAAAAACACGACTAATGATGATCAACACAATCATACAAGTGAATGCTCAACACCAATAACGCATCCATCTCCATAGAGAAAACATTTTGATACCTAATTCATGTTTCATGGTACCGCATGACATAAATATGCACCAAATAACACCAATTAATAATGAAAATTGAGTGAAGAAAATCATTTAAGAAACAAAATTATACTTTTGAGCTCATACAACATGTCATCTTTAGCTTTATCAGGGTAACAACATCACCTGGTTGAAACCAAAACAGATACCAAGTGCAAGGAAAATGTTTAACTCCTCACTCTTTTTCCCTCTTTTAGTTACTATTTTAACCTCTTTCCTATTATCTTTCAACCAAAGGTCCTATACCGGAAACTTACTAATGTCAGGATTGACACAGCAGAAATATTCAGCTTCTTTTCTCAAGACACAGAAACACAGATGTAGGAGTAATATTTGAGATAATGACTTGCTTTATCTAATTGACTATGACAAATTAGCGAAGAATCCAATGAACTGGAAAGTATCTAATGTTTCCCACCACACCCTCTCTCCCCATTCCCGATTATGTGCAAGCAAATTTAAAAAATCCAGTCATAAATTAAATAACTCCTCTTTCAATACAAGCATATTATAAAATTGAAGTGATCATATTTTTACCAGTTCATGGAGTAAATCAGGCTGTTCCTCAAACAAATCAGGTAAATGCTTTCTCATTGCATTCTCCAAGTTGGAAGCATGGGATCCAGGTACTCCATACCATATCTTTGGGTCACCCCAGTGTAAATAGTTTAGTGAATATAGGTGATGGTCCTCAACATGCTGTTCCAAGATCAATTCAAAAAGAAGAAGACATCAGTAAACTAGCGGCTTTGCAATTTCAGGAAATGAAACTAACAGGTGAATAAAAGAAAATAGAAAAAATCAATATGAAGGCTAGTGAAATATGCTCAACTAAAGAAATCCTGATTAATAAAACAAATAAACTCCCAAGTGAAAAATTATATATACCAAATTATGAAATCTTCAACCAAAATAAGTTTGATTAAAATATTTGCACAGTGGTCCCCAGGCAAGAGGCAGTGAATTGCAAAATAGTTTGATAAACATAGTATATAATATCATAAATTTTTGTTCTATTTTTTGAATTAAACAAGAATCAACATAAGTCAATTCCAGCATTTTCTCCAATTACTTCAGAGAAAATTTCCTAATATTTGCCTTCTCCATTTGCCAAATTATTGTCTGCATTCTCTGTTTTCCAGAAGACTCCATGGACAGCAAAAAGACCTAAAGAGGTCCATAGATTCGACCGACACGGATCAGGGTATAAATAGGAAACACAGGTTTAACAGAATTGAACAGATTTCAGAAAGTCCACGCGTGCCTTTGAAGTGTTGAAGTTAATTAAAGTTAAGAGTCAATAAATAGCCTTTGCATTTATCACTTTATTCTTGCAATGCCTTGAAAATGGTAGTTCTGGTAACTTACCCAACAAAATGATGAGAAGCACATTCCAATATACAGCCATGGCACTAGAACTCCTGAAATATCACTTTCTTCAAAACACAGAACAGAGCCTGGCAGGCGTGGGAAGTTGTTTAGGTTCCAACCAGACTTAACATACTGGTCTGATTCTGAATCACCTTCAGTTACCATGGATGAAGCCTTGGGAAACCCACTTCCAAATGTTCCTGTTTCCAAATCAGCTCCATAGTATACCTGCAATATAAGAGTATAAAAGTGCTGCGTATGTTATACTAAATAACTAGCAAAGTTAAAAAACACAATGAGAACTATATCATACCTCAACTTCATCTGTCGGCTGCTCAATAATCCGCCAATATTCTCCCTCAATATCCTCCACTGAAGGTTCCAATTTCTGGTGTCCAATCCCACCAGGATTTACATCCTCCGCAGAATTCATCATTCTGAAGTAGCATTCTTTGAAGTAATCCGCATATTTCCGAAATTCTTCAAGTGTGAAGTCTGATCCTGTATGGAACCCAAAATTTTCATCAGCATCTGAAGCAGCATTTGATTCTGAACAAGAATTGGCACGCCTCCTGGTCACTCCCATTTTTGAATGCCTTTTTCTCTTCTGTTTCCGGCTGCGAAATTTCTTTCTCATGGGCTCCCTGTTCTGAAGCAAGTCAACTTGCTGGATTCGAGTGGAAAATTTAGCTTGTTCCCATATATCTTTCTCCTTAAGACGGCAAGGTGGCCTCCATGAATGTGGTGGGACAATTCGACATATACCAAAGGACTCGGCTTCAGCACGTATCTTTGATATGAAACCAAGTGTATCCTCGAATTCCTGAATGAATACAAAATGAAAAAATGTAATATATGGGGAAAAAACAAGGGTAAACTACAACAATTAGAAATTAGACTTAATATCTCGCGTTTTGACAAAATAAATACCTCAAAGGTTGGATAAAATACTGGTGCTCCATCAATGATGGGTCTGCAAGCTTCATCTGGATCCCATCTGGCTGTAACCTGACACACATTAATAATAATCACAATTAGAAAAGCATTAGGAGCTAATATCAAGGGAGGAATTAAATATCACAAATCAATTCAAGTGCCTGCTTGGACCTGCAGTTTTTTGGACCAAAAATAGCCTAAATCTGAGCAGGGACCCAGAGGTCCTAAAACTAGTCGATTGTGTATTTTTGAAGTATTCCAAATGTGTGAGTCATGCACGTTAAAATAATTCGCTAAAAGTTGTGTATAATTTGAGCGGCCTAAGGTTTCATGATCATCCAATAATTTTAGTTGTTCATAGTGAATTTCACATCATCTATCAATATAGTTAGGTAGGTTTATCTCCAAATACCAAGGTAGACCATTTTCAATAATATGAATACCATCACACCCAAAGGCATTTAGAAACTATGCAGCTATCCTAAAAGGGCACAATCCTTCTGGCATTGTTAATCTGTTCTTCACAACCAAAGATTGCATAGTCTGCTGAAAGAACATTGAAAACTATATTAACATCCTGTAACATTCGATTTCATGGACTCCCTTGGCCCTCAACCTCAAGTATGCAGTTACTCTTTGGAGAATTCCTAAAAGAATGAACTTGTACAAACAGCCATTATAAGATAACCTTTAAAATGTGGAATTCAAAATCACATGCTTAACCCTGAGTCACAGCATATTACTTATTGCTTTACATATACAATGTTATTTTTTAAGCATACAGTTGAGAAAAACAAAAAAAAAAACAAAAATCAACTGTCAGGAACTGAAGAGACTAATGGATGCAATATTCATCAGCTAATGGAAAGAAATAAAGAAGAAGATGGGTAAGTTTTTGTAGTTGGTATTTTAAACCCAAATAAATTTCAAGAAAGTGGAACAACTTGCACAAATCATGTATCGGATTATACAACCTTCATGGTCCTAAAATGCGATTCTTATCCTCCGAATTTTGGTTCTCCTATAAGTGTTATTAAAACTCCTGGGTGCAAAAACAATTGCTCAATAGCCCAGAATTCCTGAAGTATAAGCTTTACTAGAGAGGAACTGGCAACATAGAAATTTCACCAAATGACTCGTATTAAAGCTATGCCAAATTGCATTCTATATCCACTACGATATAAATTCTGAATTCTCAACTCAAATATATGGACCTGTTTCCTCTGTTCTACTTGGTTTGGATCAACTATATTGGAAAGATCCAGAACATGTTTAGATCAATGATTATTACATTCTCAACAGCTTCACTCTTTGATACTAATACATTACTATTCACTCTTTGATAATCTCCTAAACCCTAAGACGACTGGAAGAACCTAACTTCCTGCAGGAAATAATGAGAAAAGATTGCAACTTTAAGTTGTAATCTGATCACTCCTAACAGGAATACTTCAGTTCCGCAAATGTGACAACAAAAGCGAGCAGCCAATCATATTATCCTCAATGAACCTCAACTAACTTCAAATTATATATATATATAGATACAATCAGATCTTCATCCAAATTATATTTTGTCTTTAACCCTTTTTCCTACTCTACACCATGAACATCCAATCCTACCTGTAAATCTACCCATGATCATATTGCAACAGAAGATGATCAAAAGATTAAGACTTAATTATCAAAACTCTGGTAAAAAGATTAACAGGTGACATTCATAAATTTTGTTAACTTAATTCCCTAAAAATTCTCATCAACCAGATTAGCCTAGAATAAATAAATAATACGAATTTCTTATAGCAGAAACAAAAACAGATAAACTAACCTCCTTGATATGGGATTGTGAAGCCCATTTGAACTGTTCCATTGGGAGCTAGCAAGAAATTAAGAGAGAGAGAGATTTTATTACCCTGCAAAACCAACACACCAAATCCCTAACCTAAAACCAAAATTCCCAGGAAAATAAAGAAGGAAAATTCAATTCAATTTTAAAACTCCCAAACTAATTGTCTTTTCCTTCCCCAAAAAGGAATTTATTTTCCTAAAAATTGACGGAAAAATATTAATTATTCAAATGTCTCTTTATATATATGTATTTAACTAACCCCAAATTTCCTATCAACTTCCATAATTTAATTCAAAAAAACAATAAGATCAATTTTTTAGAAAAAAAAAATTTTGAAATCAAGTTACAACGAAAATTTTATTGACTAGCTTTAACCTAATTGAACTGTAAAAATTTAATAAAGAAAAAAGAAAATTAAGATAGAATTTATTAACAACAAAGAAACAAAAAGAAGGTGAAATTCGCGAATTTAATTTGAAAGGAAAGATTATATATATAAATATAAAATAATAATAATAATGATGTAAAAATAAAAGAAATTATTATTATTGAAATAAAAATAATAAAAGCATGCAAAAATTAGTGTTGTTTTTATTTATTATTATTATTTAGAAAAATATAAATTAAAAAAAAAGAATAAAGAAGAAGTTGGTTAGATCTAAGAGAGAAAGAAGAAGAAGTCGTTATAAAGAAGAACAGAACCCGCCCAAACGCACGCAGATTTAACGGAATTAACGCAACCTAACAAACATACTAACCACAGTCTTCATTACACGCGCCTCTTCTCTCTTCCTACGCGTCTGTAGCTTCTGTTGCAGCCTTTTTTATTAAATGACTCTCAATTACCTTTCTTTTTCTCTCTTAAATTGGGATTTTATTTTATATATATGGTAAAATAGTTAATAATGGAAAGTAAATAAATGCCTAAGTAAATTATTACTTTAACAATAAGTCTTTAACTTATAAAAAAGGATCTTTTGACTTGATATTCATCTTTTAAGGTTATTATTTTTAGTTTTCTTATTGATAGCAAAAAAAAAAATAGTTTTCTTATTTTTTATAATTATAATTCAACCCTTTCGTTTTCTTTATATAATATTATTGAATATTTAATTTATATTCCAAAAAAATTATGTTTAAATTATATTTTAAGTTTTAAGTTATTAAATTTTTTTGAGGACTTAAATCGTCTTTATAAACTTATATTTGATGTAACCGACCTTAAGAATTTGTGAAGATTAATCTCCTATAGCTGACCCTTACAGAATCATGCTCTAATCATACTTTTATGTACTATTAATAGCTCATGTATTCTCATCATAAAATTTTACCTCTACATAGACGAGTCAATCAGCTGTAAAATTTACCTTTCAATAGACATAATTGAACTCTACATACCAATTTAAATGAAGCTACCACCTTATGTTTTTTTTTTTTTGGTATAAACCATTATTTTTGAGTCAAGTCGGATAGAACTATAAGAATAATAAAATTATTTCTATAGTATTTTAATACAGCTGCATACTCAATTAATTAAATTTGAGACTTCTAATTAAGTAATCATATTATTATGTAAATAACTAGAGTCAAGTATGCACAACAATTTAGATTGAATCCTTTAATGAGGCCAACAACACATATGCTATCCCCACTTCCACCATTCACCTTACCTAGTTTTTATATTAGAGATAAACCTCAAAAAATTCCTCATAATTTTTCCTTGATGATGAAAGATACTCTAAGGTTCATTACAATGCCTCCAACCTATAATCTTAACGAATCACGAATTAATCCTCCTGCATAAATTAATCTAGAGCTCTCCTTAAACACACCAAAATTTATAGTTGACATTAACAAACCATTTGAAGGAGAACAACTTGTCGTTTTTTTATTATTTGTATTGATGTACGTTAATTCACTGTCAACTTATACATAAATTTTTATATTATAACTATTATTATTAAATTAAAAATTCTCTAATACAAATATTGATTTGTAAGCATCATAAAATTAAAATGAAATTGATTAAAAATATATGTTTTAATTTCAATTTAGGTTAATTTTAAATTTCCAATCAATTTCTTGTTAATTCAAATTAAATTTAGTTATAAATTTAGTTTGAATTGAGACTAATGCCTTGTTAAATTCGTGCTTTATCATGGTATAATATAATATAATATGATTTAATTCTGTTGGTTTTGATTTTAATTCTTTTTGTATGAATTTGTATGGTAATCTTAAGGGCTTTTAAATTATTAATTTAGTGGTTTTCCATAATTTTATAATTTTATCTTTCAAAAATATTTTTTAAAAAATTTAAAACATCAAATATATACTAATAAATTATTATTTTTATCATAACATATTAGAATATTTAAAATAGCATCAAATTGAATTAAAATATGTTTACTTATTCATATTATATCATATCATCTTTTTAAATATGATAAATATTAGACTTAATATATAAATAGCCTCTTATATTTAAATATTTTTATCACTTGACTTCTATATTTATAGGAAGAGAACAACTTATTATTTTTTTATACTTTATTTTAACGTATGTTAATTCAATATCAACTTATAAATTAATTTTTTTATTACAACTATTATTATTAAATTAAAAATTAACTAATACAAATATTGATTTGTAAACGATATAAAATTAAAATGAAATTAATTAAAAATATGTTTTAATTTGAATTTAGATTAATTTTAAATTTCTAATCAATTTTTGAAACATTTCACTTTTTTTCTTTGGAAAGTAACAATTCACTTTTGTTTTCTATTTTATTGTGTTCCTTACTTCTTCGTGTTCATAATGCGTAGGATTCGAGAACTTTCCGAGACCAAAATTAACTCAAAACCTGACTTTGGCTTTTTTAACCATGTTGATCCGACAATCCTTCTAATTTGGACTGAAATAAAAATCTTCTTTTTCGGAGTTTACGCTTTTTTTTTTTTTGAGACGAGGCTATTTATAGTCCAATATAATGATTAATCTCTTCATTAATTTTTAAATATCTCAAAAGATAAATTAGTTAATTTAAATATTT
This sequence comes from Garcia nutans, assembly GCA_947685225.1. Taxonomy (NCBI): domain Eukaryota; kingdom Viridiplantae; phylum Streptophyta; class Magnoliopsida; order Malpighiales; family Euphorbiaceae; genus Garcia; species Garcia nutans. Next base: position 4,347,429 of record CANTUV010000071.1, read on the forward strand.
AAGATTATTTTATATTAAAAATTAAAAATAAAATTTTTAATTTTTTAATTAAGGATAAATGAGTCTTTATTACTCAACTATATTATTTAAATTTGTATATTTTTTATACAAAATTTACACACTTTTAATTTTAATTAATTATTATAAATTATTTTAAAAAAATAATATTTTATTCTTTTATTACCGCATAAATTATAATAAATATAATTTTTTATTATATTAAAAGTAATTAAAATTATATATATCAAGGTATAATCTAGCGAAAAGTTAATATTTTTTAAAATTAATATATCCTCTCTCCAATATAAAATTAAAATGAAATTATTAAAATTATTGAATAAATATAATAAATTATAATTTATGTATGCAAAAAATATATATATATTAATACCATAATATAATGAAAATAAAATATACAAATAATATATATATATATAAATAAATACTTGAATTTCGTGTACTTTATAAAATGTCCTATTCCTTTGTTTTGATTCTATTTAATCTGAAAATTAATTATAATTTTATATTAAATCGTAATTATAAATAAAACTATATAAAAAGTCAAAAAAATCTAAGTTGATTCCTAAACTTATTATATCACATTTTTTTATTTAATGTTTATATTTTTACTGAAATTATTTAAATTTTATAATTTTACAAATTTGATTAATTAAATCACCAATTTAATTATTAGTAGTCATCAAATTTATAAAATTAAATATTCAATTAACTCCTACATATTGAAATTCAACGATTGTATCGATATCATGGTATAATAAGTTTGAGTCTCAATTCAAAATAAATATAAAAAATATTAATTAAGCAACAAAGTAAGAAAATCAAAAGTTCCATTCAAATATATAATTAAAGGTGGACATACAAATATACATATATATATATATATATGTATATATATATATATAAAAGGAACCCGCTGAGATTAGTCCAGCAAGCCACCTGTTGTTACTCCTACGAGAGGTAGGGGTTCGATCCTTAAAAATGTATTTTTGATATGAAAGGGACAAAGTACAAAAGCAGAATGAAAATTAGATTTTGGAATTGGATTTGAGCTTGAGAATAGAGATGACAGAAATAAACAACATGAAGAGAAGAGCAACAAAAGAAGCAATAATGGCACCACCACCATGGTCGCAAAACCTTCCAAATCTGTCGCAAAATTTGTTCCATCTTGCGTGTGAATTCCCATTTTTCCCCACTTCTGCCATGAAAACTGCTGCATTCACTCCCCCTGATATTAATCCCACTGTCATCTGTGTGCCCACCAATACCATTAGATTTTTCACAATTTTAAACTAAATAACAAAATTTTAATTTGGGCATTTTTTTGGTATTATTTCTATTTCTAGTTCTTGTGTTCTTTCTATTTCTCACTTAGTTTTTATAATAAAATACAATAAAATTATTACAGAGATTTCCCAAAAATATTTTTTTAAAAAATACTTATATATTTACTTTTTAACTTTTAATTTCAAAAATACTCTATTTTTTTTTGAAAGATAAAAAAATACTCTATTTTTAAAAATATATCTAATATACATTTAATATATAATAAATATATTTTATTTTCAGATGTATGCATCTAATATATATACTATGGTATATTTTTGATAAAAAAATGTTAAAAAAATTATATATTGTATTATTTATATTATAATAAAATACAATAGATTTTTTATCTTTTAAATTTGTCAAACAAGAAAAATAAATGTCTTTTAATTAATTTATTAAAAAAAAAAGAGAGAGAGAACCTTAACTAAATTACATACCATATCCAAAATGGCAATGATGGCAAGACGAAGTCCTTTGTAATCCAATTTTGGAGCACATATTTGGATCACAAGCATCATCAAGTTGTGGAAACTTGCCATTGCATTTGCAATTACAAAGAACCTGTCATTTTTTCCATAAACATTTTATTATATTCTCAGAAAATAAAATTTATATAAATAAATCTTATATTATAATTTCTATTTATTGTATGTTTTACGGCAAAATATATAGATATTAGCATAGTTTATTATAAGTTCCTTTAAAAATTATTATAATTTTCTATAAAAAATAATCATTTTCATCACAGCAATATTAATTATTTATTTATAAATGAAAAAGGTGAAATTATTCTTACTCCAACAAATTTTTATGGCACTCATACCAACTTTTTTGAAGTATTCAATGCTTCATCGCAAGTTAGATATCATTAATTTTTCTTAAAATATTAATTTTAACCGTTTGCATTATAAATGATCCTATCTATCTTTTTTCAAATATAATAAATATATATAGAAAATATCATTTCCACCTTAAAATTTTTTTTTCTTTTGCCATTCAATTTTTTTAAAAATGATAAAGGTTTGTTATAAAAATAAAATAAATTCTTCTATAATAATTTTAAAAATAAAAACAATGATTTATATTTAAATAAATTATTATTTTTGTATAAAGTACAATAAATTTATAGATAAATTTTAAATTTATATTATCTTTTATTTATTTTAATTGAGAATTTATTTTTTTGTACAAAAAATATATAATTTAACATGATAAATAATAATAATAATAAAACCTAAAAACAAACAGACTAGTAGACCATGTAAAAAAGGAGAAATAAAATAAAAAAAAAAGTGATGAAAATGAGAAAAGCATACACAAAAGCAGGGGTATGTTGAAACTTAGCAGTGAAAGTGGCTGTAATTGGAGTATTTCCAATAGTAGCAACCACAAAGCTTTTAGTTTGTTTGTTGAGTGCCATCACAACTGTTGCTGCTGTTGTGGCCATAAATCCTACCACTCTTAACACCATTATTACCCTTTTATATTTCTCAATCGACCCTAAATTAGAGGACCCAAACTCTTCTTTTTCTCCATTTTCTAGAGACATTTTAATTAATTTGGGACACACACACACACACACAAAAAAGAGAGGAAGAGATTAGCTTACAAGTACACAAAAATTGATGATTTGATTAAAGTAATTAATGCTGTTTATATATATTTATAGTATGAAATTAGATGAAATGGATGACCAAAAATCATTTTATTTAGTCTAATAAGTAATGTCACTAGCTTACATTAGATATGCGAGAGTTTTTTTGGGTGGTCTAACCATAATATTGCATCAATCATTTTCTCTATTGTTAGTTTGGTGGTTGGGAAATTTTATTGCCTTTTTCCTTGTATTATAAATATCTTTTATTTTTCTTTATTTATATTATATAACTATATTAAAATTCGATAGAAAAAATTTTATTGCTCTTATAGTCATGTCCGATTCGATTTCGACAAAATTATTTATAAAAAAAAAAAAAGAAAACATGTCATAAATATTAAACAATATTATAGCATTTTTTTTAAGGGCATATTTAATGTACTTATTAATTATTTTACTATAAAATATTACTTACATTTTAATTTTCCTCTTCGAGTCTTTTTACAATTCAATTTTGTTAAATATTTTTTAAAATTATTAAAATATTTAGTCATTATAACACTATAACCACTATAATTGACATTAAAAAAATCAATCTTGAAGTTCCTTTTTAATTTTAATAATAAGTAGACGAGCAGAATACTTTTATCAATTAAAACGAACTTTAAGATCTATTTTTTTATTATATTATACACAAATTTATTTTTTTTTATAAATATTTTAATTTCAACAATAGGGACAATGGTCGACTTTTTATGGGATTAGAGCTGTAAAGTATATAATATTCCTTTCTCTTCTTATAAGCAATTATATATATATATATATATATGTTTTCTTAACATGACTATTTTACCTAAGATTCACCAACCCTTGCAAAAAATGCCATATAAACCTCAACCAAATCAAGTTTATTAATAGTCAATCAATTGGATATGCAATAATAAATGTATATGATAAATGTGTTTAAAGAAAAAAGCATTTTTGTCCAATGAAGGATTGGTTTAGTAGTAAATCACTTTAATATCATATTTTTGAATTTTAAGATCTTAGCATATTTAACCATCAAGTCTTAGTTTGATAGCCAAAAATATTATTGCTCTCACTTATATCTCATTTTCGAGTTCCAAGTGTTATTCTCCTAAGATATAATTAGTAAAAAAAAAAATTACTAGCATATTGTGTCCTTGTTAACACCAAAAAAAATGGTTAATTCAAATTCTTTTAAGTAGAGTCTAAAACAATAATTGAATCAAATAAAAAATTAATTTAAATTGATATTAGATTCAATCATTAAAATTATGGGTTAAATGTATAAATTTGAAGAATCATCTTTGCAAATAAGATTTTTCGTGAATTTCAATTGATCACCGATTTAATCGCAAAGAAATATCAATTTACAGAAGATTTAAACGAAAAAACAAAAAGAATAATAAGTTTGTTAATCGGTTGCTGAAAGGATATTATTCACTGTTTGCATTGAAGATATTAAAAAAAAGATATTATTATTATCCACTGTTTGCATTGAAGATATTAAAAAAATCAGTAACTTTATTAGTTATATATGTCATGTGTACTTTAAAATTATATAATTTTATTTGTATTTTATATATATATTTTTTAATTTATTAATGAGAATTTATTTTGCGTTCAAAAAAAATTATGTTTTACTCTAATAAGAAATCTTATATTTAAAAATAATTATAAAATAATAACAATTGAAGTAAAAAAAAAAGTAAAAATATCTACCCTAAATAGGAATATAAAAAAAGAGAGTAAAAATATCTACCCTAAATAGGAATATATTACAATTATACACTAACTAGGAATTTTTAGCTGGGTGTCAACAGCACTATAACAATTTGTATTTATTAAAAATAAATATGGTGAGCCAGAGTATTTTAAAATTAGCTAAAAGTTCAAATAAACTCCTAAAATATTATTACTATTTTAATTCAGTTCTTAAAAAAAAATTAGACTAAATAAATAATTTTTCTATAAAAAATGAGTCATTTAGACCCATAATTTTAGAGAAAAGTTAACTTACCGTTAAAATATTGAAGTGGCATTACGAGACTCACTTTACTCACTTTTCATACTTTATCTGGGCTGGAAAGTTATTGAACAAGGCATTTATGGGAGCTCTTTTGTGGTTATTTTTATCTACTGCTTTAGTTTGTTGTATTTTATTAAAGAACTTTGTTTGCTCATTTTCTATACTTTCCATAACTTAAAATGTACTATTTCTATTCTAAGTTCTTGATGAATGAATGCTTATTCTTGATAAAAAAAAAACTTTATTCATTTTATATTGTTAAATAATTTAAAAAAAATATTTAAAAAATAATAATTTTAACAAATTATAAAAATAAATATTTTATACTCTGCATCCTATTTTAAAAAAAATCAAAATTTCAAAGAATACTTTTTATTAATACTAATTTCTGTATAATAAAAATTAATTTTTATAATTTTTAATTCATAATATGATACTCATTAAATTTTAATTTTTTATAAATTGTTAAATGTTGATAAATAGAATATAATTTTTTTCAGTTGCAATATAAAAAAAATAATTTGTATGATTTTTAAATGCTTTTAATTTTAATAAAAATAAACTTTTTATATTTGAACAATTTTTAATATATATTAATTTTTAATTTTTATTTATATTGTTTATTATTTATTTAATACTTTTAAAAATATATTTTGATTATTTAAAAATCTTTTATTATTTTCATATTTTGATTATTTAGACACAAAATCGGCCAAAAGGCAAATCCTAATCCTTATGTTTTCAAGAGTCCTTAAGCTAAGACAAAGAATCCCTGACATGGAAGGCCAAGAAACCAGAAAATTGCTGAAACTGATTCAATGTTTTTCTATTTATATATATATATATATATATATATATATATTTACAAGCAATTTATAGTGTCTACTCCTATCACTATCAGGGAACAATTTATCTTAAATAAAGGAGTACATTAAGGAGTAAATTAAGAACCTACTAAAGGATGTTTATAAAGTGGGGAATACTACTTATTAATATATGCTAACACTCCCTCTCAAATTGGAGCATAGATGCTAATCATGTTCAACTTGTTACACAGGTAGTAAATTCTAGATCCATTTAAGGCCTTCGTAAAGATATTTCCTAGTTGTTATCTAGTCTTCACATACCTAGTGGAGATAATGTTCTCTTGGATCTTTTTTCTAGTAAAATAACAATCAACTTCAATATGATTCGTTCTTTCATGAAATATTGAATTATAGGCAATATGAATAGTAGCCTTATTGTCACACCAAAGTCATACAGGTAATGAAGATTTTAATTCCACGTCATTCAAAAAATGATATATCCATAGCATTTCACATATGGATTGGGCCATTGCCCTATATTCTGATTCAACATTAGATCGAGATATAATATTTTGTTTCTTATTTTTTCAAGATACCAAATTACCACCAATAAAAACGCAATATCCTGTAGAAGATCTTTTATATACTTTGGAACCATCCCAGTTAGTATTAGAAAAATATTCAATGTTATTGTGCCCTTTATTTTTGTAAAGTATTCCAAGTCCAAGGGTTCTTTTTAAGCAGCATTAAATTTGCTCTAGAGCTTGCCAATGATCGACTGTTGGAGATGATATGAATTGACTTACAATACTAACATAGTAAGCAATATTCGAATGGGTTATAATAAGATAATTCAGTTTCCAACCAATTTTTTGTATCTTGCAGGATCTTCAAGCAATTTTCCATCCTTTGTAAGCTGCAAATTAGGAGGCATAGGGGTATTACATGGTTTTGCCCCTAATTTTTCTGTCTCGGTTAGAAAATCAAGAACATATTTTCTTTGGGATAAGAAGATACTTTTCTTACTCATTGCTACTTAAATCCTTAAGAAGTATTTCAATATCCCCAAGTCTTTTTTCTGAAATTGGGTGTGAAGGAAAGATTTAAGGGATAAGATTCCTTTAGCATCATCCCTAGTGATAACAATATCATCCATATATACCACTAAAAGAATGATACCATCTTTAGAGTGTTTGTAGAAAACAAAGTGATCTGACTGTCTCCTTATCATCCAAAAACTCTCAATTGCTTGACTAAATTTTCTAAACCAGGCCCATGGACTTTGTTTCAAACCATACAGAGATTTTCAGAGACGACATACTTTTCCATACTCTCCCTGAGTAATAAATTTAGAAGATTGCTCCATATAAACCTCTTCTTGGAGATTACCATGAAGGAATGTATTTTTGACATCCAGTTGGTACAAAGGCCAAGCATTCATAGCCGCAAGAGCAATGAATAGTTGAACAAATTGAAGCTTAGCAACTGGAGAGAATGTGTCAGAGTAATCAACACCATATTTTTTAGCAAATCCTTTTGCTACAAGTTGAGCTTTGAGAAGAGCGGCTGAATCATCAAGATTGACTTTCATAGTGAAAACTCATTTGCACCCAGTGGCCCTTTTACCTGCATGTAAAGATACCAAATCTCAAATACCATTGGCATTAATGGCTGCCATTTCTTCCTCCATAGCACCACACCAACAAAGATGAGATAATGCCTCATGGACCATTTTAGGAGTGGAGGTGTTATCTAAAGAAGCAATAAACATACAAGACGAAGGAGTCAAATGGTCATATGAAACAAAAGTGGAAATAGGATAAGTACATTGCCTTTTACCTTTTTGAAGAGCAATCGAAAGATCAAGACTTGGGTTAAGAGTATTTACTTCAAGATCTGGGGATGAGTGGACAAGTAGAGGACATGTGATTGGAAAGTGTAGACATGAATATAGTTGGTCAAGTAGGTTTGGTTAATGGCAGCTCAGAAGTATATGAAGAAGATGGAGGTGGTGAATGAGTAGTTTGAGTAACAATGTAAAGAATGTGACATCTGTAGACACAAGATATCGATGCAACATAGGAGAGTAACACCTACATCCCTTTCGAATTCGTGAGTAACCAAGAAAAACACACTTAAGGGATTTATGATCTAATTTAGTAACATGAGGACAAACATTCCGAACAAAACATGTACTACCAAAGGCCGTTGGTGCAATAGGAAGTAAAAGCCTCAAAGAAAATAGAGTAATGTAAGCAATGTTACCTTTAAGAATAGCATCGATTAATCAAGAAACATGTTGTGGAGACAACATTAGCCCATAATGGTTTTGGAACTTTCATTTGAAATAAGAGTGCACATGCAACCTTAAGAAGATGACTATTCTTCCTTTCAGCTATCCCATTTTGGGAAGGTGTATCAACACAAGATAACTAATGGAGAATACTATTTTGAGTCATATAAGACTAAAATGCATCTGAAAAATATTCTTTGGCATTTTCCCTTAGTAAGGGCAGAACATGAAAGTTAAATTGTGTTTTAATTTTAGCACAAAAACCACAAAAGATGGAAAATAATTCAAAATGATTTTTCATTAAATACAACCAAGTAACACAAGAGTAATTGTCAATAAATATTACGAAATACTTGAAACCAATTTGAGATACAATAGGACATGGACCCCAAACATCATAATGAACTAATGCAAACAGAGATACAACACATTTATTTATCTTAGGCTACGAAAGAAGACGGTGATGTTTGCAAACTGACAAGACTCACAATCTAAGGAAGACACATGTTAAAACTCAAGACATAATTTCTTTAAGGTGGATAAAAAGGGATGTCCCAATCGACAGTGTTCCTCAAAAGGATCGAGTTGACTTTGGCAAGCAACAAATTTAGAAACTCTGAAATGCAAAATATAGACTTCCATCCACATGTTCTCTACTAATAATCCTCTTCGTCGGAAGATCTTGAAACAAACAATAATCAAGAAAAAATAGGACAACAATTTAAAGTACAAGTAATTTTATTCATAGAAATTAAGTTAAAAAAGAAACTATAAAGGTGTAAAACTGGAAATAGTGGAATGGATGGTATAGGATTGACAATACCAAAACCATGTACATAAGATGAAGAACCATTTGTTAAGGTTACATTAGAATGGCTAGCATATGAATGAAAGTTAGAAAAGAGATTTGGATTACATGTCATGTAGCCTGTGGCACCTAAATCAATGACCCATTTGGATGATGAGGAAAAGAGACATGTATTACTCGACTCAGCAATAGCAGTAACGACAGGAGTGGAAGATTTTAATGACTATTGGTACTAAGTAAATTTAGCAAATTCTTCTGCAGAAACTTAAATTGTCTTGTTAGTGGGCACTAAGGTAGTAGCTACATTTGTAGAGTGGACTCGTTGATTCAGAGCCTGAAGCTTTCGATAATTGGTATGACCAGACTCATGACAATAATAACATATCACTCCTCTAGAAATTCTGATTGTGAATATCACCATCCTTGGTACTGCGATTATTATATCATTCCTGACTTACAAGAGCACTAGCAATAGGTGCAGAAGGTTGTGAATTTTCAAGGCGAACTATCCTTATAAATGTATCATAAAGAGAGGATATCTTGGAATAAAAAAGAATTTGAGATTTGACTATCTCAAATTAAGGAGGAAGGCTTGTAAGAAAACTCATAACAGCCATTTGTTCCCTTTGGGCTTATTGAACTTTAATATCAAAATGAAAGGGAAATAAGATATTAAGTTCCTCATAAGTCTTCTTGAATTCCATAAAGTAAGTTATGAGTGATCGCTCTTGTTTTTCGACACAATAAAAAGCTTTGCAAACTTCATAGATTCGGGATATATTTTCTTTTCCCGAATATAGAAACTCCAAGTAGTCCATTAGCTCCTTCACAAATTCGTAGTGATTAACTAATGTAACTACTTCATTAGCAATAGAGTTTCTAATATGTAAGAAAATACGTGCATCATCACGTGACCAGTCATTTCTAGGTGCATCAGTTGGTGCCTCATTAGTAAGATGATAGGCTTTATCTATACTTCTTAAATAAATGCGAACTGTCTTACTCCAAGCCAGATAGTTAGAGCTATTCAATTTTTATTCCATGATCTTAGTCAACATATGAATCACATCAGTACAATTATTGATTTATTCTCAAACACATCTGTAGCTTGTCTTTTTTTTTTTAAACCAAATACTGAATACAAAGAATACTTGCGTAGAAAAATATTTGGTGGCCTAACCAATGAACAAACAACTCATATAACATCAAGGAATACCAACAAATCATAAAACTAACCAGCCAAAATATTATGAAGTAAAAGGATTACAGGAGAAGAACCTGTCTACACAAAAATCACCCACTATCCTATCAGTGACACTTAAATCTAGATGAAAATGAAAGCCCAGCTTCGGACGACCACCATGGAAGAGACTAGAAAAAATGCAATGCCAGATGGATCGTCATGTGTCGGCGAGTGAGAATTTCGGTGACCAGTCCGGACGGCGTGTGCGTGCCACTCGCCAATCTGATGGTGACCAGATTTCGATGATCGGCTGGTCGACAACTGCTAAATTGATGGTGAGAGCAGTGAGAGAAAAATCTCACCCTATGAGGTGCTAGTCAAAGACAGTAAGCAAAGAAAAGAAAAAAAAAATGGGAAGAAGAACATTTTTAAAATTCCTTAAGCTCTGAGACCATGAAACTGATTCATTGTTTTTCTATTTCTATATATATATTTACAAGCAATTTATAGTGTCTACTCCTATCACTATTAGGGAACAATCTATCTTAAATAAATGAGTACATTAAGGAGTAAATTAAGGAACTACTAAAGGAAGTTTATAGATTAGGAAATACCACTAATTAATATCTGCTAACAATGGCCCAACAACAATAATTGTAGACAAATTCATACAAAGAATTGCCAACAAACCCATATTAGAAAGATAGAAATAAGGAATTATAATAACACATAAACCCCATATCTCCTCAGACAAGAAAGAAATTGAGGGAAAATATGCATTTTCTCTTCTTAAAAGGGGCATAAGAGGAATAAACTGAATAAAATAGATCTTATAGTATCACGTCAGTATTTTAATAGCAAATTAACTTTTTCCTAAGAAGAATTTACATTACATATCTCATATTGAGTTTCATTTTTCAAAGTTATGGATGAACATTGTTTTGTTTTTAATTATGTAAACATGCTTTTTTTTTTTTAGTTTTAACTCTTTTACTCGGTGATTTTTATTTTTATTTTATTTATTACATTTAAACTTTTGTGCTCAAAATTTTTTTTTTTGATGTCATATTCTCAATATACATATAAAAAAATAAATATATATACAATATATACATAACATATATAAAAATATACACATAACAAATAATAACATATATATCATATATACCAAGCATCCACCAATCATCTATCAAATATCCTACCAAACATTTATCGAACATTTATCACATCTACTAAATATATACTAATCATCTATAAAATATTTTTAATATTTTTTAATTTTATATTTATACATAAGACACACAACATCCATATAATATCTGCATAAAACACATATAGCATATACAAATAAATATATAACATACGTACAGTATCTATCGAACATCTATAACATCTATCAAATAAAGAAAATATTTACTAAACATCTGCATAATATCTACATAACAAAATTAATATTTTTTTAACTTTTTATGTGTATAATATATAAAATTTATTTAAAAATAAATTTAATAATTTTTATTAATATATTTTTACATATTTTTCTTTATTTTTGGATATTTTTTTGTAATTAAAACTAGAGTTAAAAAAATTAATAAATTTTATACGTTGGAAAAATAATTTAAATTTTATTATTTTATTTAACAGTGAATTTTGTAAAAAAAAGATAAAAATTGAAGTAAAATATTGATTGTAGTGAGAGAATAGATATTTTTGAAAAAAAAACTTATTTTAGTGAGGAGTGAGCTATTTTTAAAAATTTGCTCCAATTTTCTCTAAAAATATGAAAAATTTTTATTTTTATAGTATTTTTAAATAAAATTTATTTTTTTTAAAATAGTTTTGTAATTGTCTCTTTTTCTAATGACAAGGGTTTATATAACCCTTTTTTATAGTATATTTGGCCCCAAAATTTTTTTAAGAGTTTTGTTGAGATAATGGCAATACTTCAGCGGGGCCTATTTAAATTTTTTGCCTTTTAAAATATATATGGAGTTTGTTTACACCCAAAATTAAGTACTTTTGGGGGTTAAAAGAAAATGTAAAGTTGGCAAAAAATGAAGTTAGATTATGGGCATTAAAGTTGGGAGTGAAGTAATTATTTGAAAAAAAAAAAGTCAGTGGATACATGAGATTTGTATGAAAAAAATGGAGTTGGAAAATTATGCAGTCCTAAGAATAAGAGGCCGCTACTTTTGGATATAAAAGGAAGAGAGAGATCATAGAGAAGGTACCGATAATTTTTTAGAGAAAACACTTGGCCAAAAATTAGCAATCGTAGTAAATTTTAGACTAGCTTAGCTTTAGCTTTAATTTTCAAGTTCTCTTAGTTTCAGTCCATATAGTCCGTAGCTTTTCTTCTAAGATTGTGTTGCTATAGAATTCAAATGATTTGTTTATTAAGGTGTTTGAAAACTTTATTTTCTTTGAGGCCCTTTAACAAAACTACATAATTATTTGATTAGAAGTCAAAATAATTCCATCTAGTTGAGGTATAATAGCTTCTGGCACGCCTGCAATCTAAATCAATAGCCAACAAGTTTTTCTTAAATTTTGAGTGAAACAGAGTTAAATAGGACATATTTTCTATTGTATATAGTGTAGCATAATATGCTTGTCTTCCATTTTATTATGCAAAATTAAAAGAAAAAAATTACTGCTAGAAAAAGGAAAAATGAAATAATATGACCTGAGTGTTCGAAGAAATGTAGCAAAATTATGCAACTTTTAACGAAGGTGTGAATTATTTAATTTAAATAGTTTAATCAAACTTGATTAATTTAAATACTTGGATTGTTTAATTTTGATATAAAATTTAAAACAGGTCAATTTAATTTAAAATTTTCAGAACATTGTAAAGTATCAAAATAAAACATAAGCAATTTTTATGTCTAATAATCTTTTATCATTTAATTTTAAATTTATTTCATAAATATATAATTGATGATTCTCAAACATACTTTTTTTCCATAATCTGGAGACATACAAAAAATACTATAATTAATATTGGGTAATAGTTAGTACAAAAATATTAAGGTAATCATATTGAAGAAAAATTATCTAACACTTTTTATGAAATAAATATTCAATTACTAATCTAATTACGTGGTACTATCCTTTATTTACAAAGCTCTTTGACAGAACTTTATACTTTTCTAACGCCGTAACTAAACTCTTATTAAAGTTCAGACCTTGATCTCATAACAGACAAACTTCTGATGAAGCAGGTCTATGATATTGACATATCTTAAAGATTCACTGACACATGCAAAGGTTATTTTTTATGTCTCAACTATAAATAGGGGTGAATTCTCACGGTTAAAGAATTTTTTTTTTCATTTTCTTAGCTAGTATATTTGTAGATAAATCGATCACTAACTTAGATATTAAAGTTTCTCCACTAGAATCCGATTCTCCTCTTGTCCTATAGATAGAAGAGCTTATTGAATCGAAATATGAACCTTGAAGTAGACCTCATCATCATTATGTATTATATTTTTTATTTTAAATAGTCCATAAAACATTTGGTGTTATATAATATATGAATAAATGTTTGATTTTGTTATATTTGAATTATTTTTAAAATAATGAAGTGTTAAAATTTGAGTTTAAATTGAAATTATTTTTTAAAATTTTTTTTTTTTATATGAGATTGTTGTTTCCAAGTCAAATTGCATGTTTGGGATTAAGTATGGTTGTTCCAACCTACTTTACTTGCCTTCTGGCTTTGGCCAACCATTAGACATTGATCCTTTAAATTATCAAAACTATTAATAGTATGAAAAATATTAATTGTAGTTATTTTAAAAAGTAATTATTAGATAATTTTTTTTATTAATTAAAAAATACTTATTATAATATCTTTCTTTATAAATAAATTTATAATAAATTTTTTTAATAAATAAGAGAGAAATTATCCAATAATCACTTTCTAAAGTGTCTATAATTAATATTTCTTTTAATAATATATAATTTTATTACTTAGAGTGTAGAAGTGGTAAAAGCCTCTCTCTCTCTCTCTCTCTCTCTCTCTCTCTCTCTCTATATATATATATATACATATATACATAAATATGTTAAACCAGTCTAACATTATTCTATATATTTTTTTTATTTTTTTTGCTTTGTTTTTTTAAGACCTAGTTAGTTTAAAATCGAGTAACTTTAAATTGTTGTTTTAAAATAATTTTGAAAAAATTTTAAAAAAATATATTTTGTTAAATTATAATTTACTTAAAAGTAAAAAATTAAAAAATAATTTTAATTTATTGCAATTTAATTCAGATTTTCAAATAGTAACGATGCCAACTCGAAAATTGGACAGGTTTTAATATACCTATAATCTACCATCTCATAGCGTAGAATGATGGGGATCTTTTTTCAACGGTTAAAAAAATATATATATTTATTTTTATAAAAATTAGATTTTTATAGAAAAATATATAATACACTTGAATAAGATACGTATAATATGTCTCATTATGTTTCTCTCTCTCTCTCTTTTTAAATAACGGTCATATTATTTTTTTAGTATTAAAATATGAAAAGAAAAAAATTAAATCTGAAAAAATTAAACCTGATTTTCAATAAATTGGAAAATAGTGTTTCAGGCTTTTTTTTTTTTCTAAGAAAAGAATACACTTGCAAAGTGATGAGCAAGAGCAATTACAATATTTTACTTGAAATGTATGCTTCATTCATCCCCCCATTTTAAAAAATATATATATAAACCAAGCTAATAAAAAAATAATAATAAACCAAGCCAAGTGATTTTAACGCCTTAATCCAGCATTGCCTAAACATAGCATAATTAACAAAGTAGACAATTTGAAATTACCAAAACTACAAGAAGTCACCATAATACCAAGTGAATGAAAGGCACTACTAAGTTCAACAGCTTATTTTGTTTCAGCAAAGATGAGATGTTTACGAATCAGTAATTGCATTTTTGGAAGAATAAGCAGCACAATCACTCTGGTAGAAACAGTATAATTCAGTTTGGCAATCAAGTAGACTGCAGCCATAGCCAATTCCAGTTTTCATCCTCATAATGTACATTCAGAGTTCCACACTTTGAATTTCTCTCTCAGCTCATATATTTCCAATAGATTTTTTTTTTATGAATCAATGTTAAACCATAGCCTATATCCAACAAAATATACACAGATCAATTTTCATATCCGACATATTGACTGTTCCCTACCATATATCAACGCAAATATCTTAAAATCTCACTGCATTATTTTTTGTCTGTTGTGACACCAACAACAACATTGCTAACCTGCAAACAATTAGAAATCTTATCAGCAACTGTTTTTCTCTTGATGAATGACATGCATACATGAAAAATAAAAAAAAATAAAAGTAGATTAAGGGGAAAAATCCAGAGATTAATTTTACCAGTTTGCCACTTTCATCAACAGACATAGGGTTCTCCACAACAACAGTTTGAGTTTGAGAATGGGCCGTTGACTGTGAAGGAGAAAACAGAGTTAGCAAAAGCATCAGATAGGTCAAAACAACCTAAATTTACCACCAGACAAGATTAGCAAAGGTCAATTGCTCACTGTTGAAGTAGATGGAATCATTCCAGCAGCACCATTGGGTCTATTTGCTGGGAGTGGAACCCTCACATTAGCCATCTGCAACACGTATAATATAGCATAGACAGAACAGGAGAATCAGTACTCATCATTGATATCACAGCTAATTTCAAATGCTTTTGTTCACAGAAGAAAGTAATCAGCATTTATCTTAAGCAGAAAATGGATAGTGTTCTAGTCAAAAAAAAAAATGAAAGCAATAAAAAGCATTTTTCCCCCCTTCAAAAACAAAAGCAACCACAGAACCACCCAGCTCGCTTCAATATGAAATAAGAAACAAGAAGATGATGTCTCATGCCCGATACACAGGGCTTGGTATATTGCAGACCTTGGAAGGAGTCAGGCCAGCTGTAAAAATATTTTAAGAGTTCATTGTAGAAGCATGAGACAAGAACCATACGATTTCTTGAAGGCAACTGGCGACTAGCAATAAATATTTGTCCATGTTTCCACAACTCATCACCATAAGATTCACAATCACTGCCTGATTGTCACTCTAAACAAATCTTGCTCCTCAATGGCCAAAGATTTTAACTTTAAATAGGCTCAAGGCCCAGGCAATCAGGGGCACAAGATACACCACTGCGAGGATGTTCCCTTAAATTTCATGAAACCTTACAGACCAATTCTTGATTTCAGAATTATCTGCACGTCTGATAATTTATGTCAATCATATCTCTAGGGACCTATGAATGATCAGCAATTCAAATTTAAAAGTAACTGGAGATCAAGTTCTGTTCATCATCCATAGGCACTGTACTATATACAGGTTGAACCAAAAACTCAAATTTCTCAACCAGATTTTACAGAACATCATGCATATCTTAGATGAAGAGATGTAATTTCAATAATCTCATGAGCTAATATAGGTCGAACCACTCAAATAATTCATAAAAAATTACCTAGTCAATTCATTTGTGCACCAAAATTTTGCAAGGCTGCAGTCCATGATCTAATTATAAACCAAAAAATATCTTGGCCCCCCAAGGCAAAGAACTTAACCTAACAAATGCTTGCCAGGCTATCAGTGGGACAACATGCAACTGACCAGGTCACTTAACTTGCATTTAGGATGTGCATAAGCTACTTCTCGATTTCAGACAAATTTGTACGTTCAAATACCTTCGCCAATCATAGCAACAAAAACCTACTACACATGTTCAGCCATTCAAGTTTACAAGTAGCGAGGAATTGAATTCAGTCAATGATCTGCAGTTATTTTATCCTCCATAGGCACACAAAAGAAATCAAATATCTCAACCAGAGTATAGGAAATCACGAATGTTGCAAGATAAAAACCATGCATTTAGATTTGTACCATTTCAGTTTCAGAAAGCTACTAATACCCATGTGCAAGTATGTGATCGCAGCACTAACAAGAGATAATCTCTAAATAAAGTATGATTCAATGCCCATAAACGTAAGGGCAAAACTCATTGTCAAACATTTAAAACCTATTACAATTTCCTAGTCCATATTGAAGAATGCCAGGCTCACATATAAAAAAATTGAATTCACTAGAAGATAGCAAATTCAAAACCTGCGGTGAATTTGAGGACAATTTGAAAGCATGAGCCAAAAAATGTGCAAAATTATACTCTCAAGTTCAACCTTCAGACAGTATATACTTACACTAACATTAGTAACATAGTGGCAGATAGCACACTTGACAGATGGAGCCCCATATGGATACATAAGCATTGTCCGGCAGTTTCCACAGTTTACATGAGCAACCTGGCCAGATACTTTCCCACATACAGCCAGAAATCCAAGAAACAACAAATCAGTATACCTCAAAAGGAAAAAAAAATCTAAAAAATTAGCAACAATCCAAGCATCAATCTAGAAACATATTTACAAAATTGAAAAAAGAAGCCCAATAAAATAAATGCAAATAAATAGAAGTCCACATATTTCCCAAAAGCTTGTTCCATAAATTCAACCGAGTGAATTAAGTTGACTGGCTTCCACTTGCGACATCCAAAGGGAGACCTTAAGGCAACCATCAAAGAGGAAAATTTTCCATAATTATCTCTCGACTTGAATTTCACTAATGTGTCTTCTTAAATTTCAATAATCATTTTAAACATTTGAAGGCATGTATAGTGCTAGAAAATGCATTCTCTCTTGACAAGAGAGGGAGAGTGTAATAGCCTAGTCAACTAATATGCGAGCTTGAGTTGGTAGGTTAAACTAGCACATCAACAAGCAGGAGTTGATACCACATTGCTGAAAAGGAAAATGAAAAAGTTGGAAAGGGGAGAACATTTATAAAGTCGAACTAATTACTATCTATATAACCCGAGTTCAACGTTTTGGGTTGGTATTGAGTCATAAAATAGCTGGTTATTTGGAGTCAATTTCAGGCCAAACCATTAAAAATGATATCAGTAGATTGTGCAAAGCTAGTAGACCGACAGGGGAAGGGCTAACCACAGGGTAGAGCATGAGATGGAGCCGCCCATGATACTAGCGAACCACAATACATAAGGTTAGTCATGGGTTAAATCTTGACCTAAATCCAATTGTCAAATATAACCAGTTGAGTTGCCACAAGGAAGTCACATCTCAAAAGAAGGCAAAAATGTAATAGCCTAGTCAAATGACTTGCCAACTTGAGGTGCTAGGTTAAGCTAGCACATCAAAGAGAGTCGATACCATATTGGAAATGGAAGTGGAAAACAGTTTATAAAGTCCAGGTATTATTTACAAAAGCTAGGTTAACCATTTTAAGTTGGGATTGTGCTATAAAACAATAAGTTATGTGGAGTTAGTTTCAGGTCAGGTCATTATAGAGAGAGAGAGAGAGAGAGAGATTTGTAGTAGATTCACCATAACAGAAATACTCTTCTTACAATTGTTGCAAAATGCACTCATGAATAAAAAAATGAAAGAGAGAGAAGTTTCAAAAAATAGATTAGCCATCATATACATTCTAATCTTAAGTAGAGGAACCCCCTCTTCTAAATTTACAATCAATAGGACAGCCAATATAATGCCTTGATATACAATTAAATGTTTTATGATTTTCACTTTTTAGTGAGTAAAATACAAGGCATGGAAAATGTCTACGAAGAATTCATTGCTATGCTATGAAGTTAACTAGTTTTAAGCCTAAACCATTTCACTATACAAAATGCTATTATATCACTTGTTAAGATGCAGATTATATAAGTGAAGCCATCAAGCTAAATCAAACTCAGATAGTACTTCAAATCTAATGTGACAGATTTAATATTATACCTGGTGCAAGGTTCACAGTGTGACAGCAGGAACATCTTACACTAGTCGCTCCACGGGTATACATTAGCAATGTCCGGCAACCTCCGCATATAAGTTGAGCCATTTCCATTCCTGCAAGGTAACTTAGAGGATTAAATACAGTTCCATATTATAATAATTTACAATTATCCGCATGTTGAATTAAAATTCTTTTAGTTTCAAGACAACCCAAACCCCTCCAACAAAAAAAGGGCATAAAGTAGTAATTCCTTGAACATTCACCATTCTCTCTAACAAGAGCTCAAGGGCTCATTTGGTTTAGTTGATAGTGATAGACTGATAGTTGATGACAGTAGCTAACACCTAATAACCAACAAATATTTATCAATACATTGATTACATGTTTACTTTCATGAGTTGAATAAATCAACAAAATCAAAAGCTAGTTTTCTTTAGATGTTACAAGTTTTCCTTGCATAAAAATATAAATGCAGTTGCTAATTAAAGAGCTATACATGATAGCTTAGCAGTAATTTATCATTGCAATGAATTATACAATTGGATTGGGTAACGTGTTTATTTAGGACTAAAGGGTAGGCTTCTAATTGTTAGATAACATTAGGCCACAACTTAGTCCAACAATTTAAAAAAACTCCAATGACTGGCAGGCTGATAAAAAAAGGCTCTAAAACAGAAGTATGGAACATTTAAAATTGGTTGGAGGATTTTCTAACAGTTGACTATTAATTCTTATCAAGAAAGTTTTGTCCAACTATTGGATGCAAATTAGCTATCAACTGCTCCCACCAATTGAACCAAAAACATCCATTAAGTCTTAATCTCAAGCTAGTTGGGGTGTCAGCTACAAGGATCCACTTCTTCCATTCTGCTCGGTTTTGAGTTATTTTTTTTAGAAATATTTAGCCTATCTAGGTTTCTCATCACTCCTTCCCATGTAATCTTAGGTTTTCCTCTCTCTTATCATTGTCCATTTTAAGATGTTCCACTTTCTTTATCAGAAGCATCTAGCGGTCACAACACATATAACCATACTACCTCAACCTTCTCTCTTTTTTTTACTTAATAGGTGCCATTTACTAACTTTCCACGAATACATTTATTTGTAATATGGTCCAACTTTGCATGGCCACATATCTATCTTAATATCCTTATTTCCACAACATTCATCTTTTGTGTCCTTTTTTTTTCTTCTGTCCAACGCTTACCATTGTATGTCATAAATGGCTGAATCATAGTTGGTAAAACTTCACATATATTAGACACCTTTATTTCAAACAGAAATGCTAAGGCTGAAGACAGCTTATTAGCATAAAAAGGTTTCAATTTTTACCAGAGATAGTTGTCAATAAATGTGAACTTCCTTGATAGCACACAAATTGGGCATTGCTTTACATTTGCACCAACAGGTGTGACTAACAAAATATACAATGTTTCTCATGCTTATTGTGAACAATAATATAGCTGATAAGCTGCTATTAAGGGAAACTGAGAAACCATTGCCTCGCTTACCTAGGTGTTAAAAAATGGCAAACTAAATGTGGAAGTCCTAATCGACCCCAATGTTGATCTTCAAGAACTATAGAGAATTCCTCAAAAATAGATCTCGGAAATTAGGTACAGAGAATATTTATGTCACTTGAATGACAAAAATTTTATTCCTTTAATCTTACATACAAATGTAAGTTTCCAAAAGAATTCTTCTATTGAAAATAAGAGGTCTATTCCAGGAGGACTAGTTCCTTTAGAGCACTTTGTCAACATCTTAATCACATTTTACACACACACAAGATTCACAAGCAATGAGACTAGTTTAGGCCACCCTGGCTTGAAAATAAAGTTGCAATATCTTAATAATTGTTTTGAGATTGATTATGTTAAAAAATTTCAATAATTAAGATTGAGCTCTATAAATTGTAATCAAAATGGTACAAAATAGGCATTACGTTACAATTCTGATAGCCAATTTCAGCCGTAATCCTCAACCCCAATAAATAATCAAGATTTTCATTACGTGTCTATTAAAAATGTATTTTCGTCTTTTGCCATATTTATTTTCTTCAGTTTACTTCACAAGAATTCAATTCTGAGACCAACTGTATATATTTGGATCTGGAACTTAAACCTTGAAGGACATGGAGAAACAATATAAAGGACAGCTAACTTCAGTAGTAATTGTCAAACCTTCCAAAAAGCCATAATTTCAAAAATTTACCTACGAGAAGAATTATTCCATCTTTAAAAATTTTTATGTTCTTAAGTTGACTACACAAAATTTTCTAAATACCACATTCAAAAACATACTTTGGACTATCTTCTTTTTCTTCAAAATACCGGAACTACAAGAAAAATGAAAGGTTAGTTTCTTGTTTTAAGAACCTAAAATATTGACAGACAAACAAACACAGACCTAGGAAGTGGCACTGGAATCAAGAACTAGGCATGAAACTTTCGAGCCTGTTTAACTGTATATGGTTGAATAAGTGTGTACCAAGTCATTCTTTTTTCCGATCTCAAACTAATTACCCATAATGCTAGAAATACATTGAAGTAAGATATTAAATTTTCAAACTGGCCATTTTCTCTATTTCCAAACTGCACACTCAATTCAGAAAAGAGTATAAATTTTTCAACCCTGTCGCAGTATAAAGCTCAATTCAATCAATAATCTGATAAAACTAACCAGAGTAGCTAATCACCAATTAAAATGAAACATCAAATGTTGATGGCATAAACATAAATAACCAAATTAATTGTTACATCTCAATCAACTAATTCAGTGTTTTAGCTAATTGTACGAGCTAAAACAGAACAGTACTCATTATCCAGAGATGCAAATGAACTCAGCAGAAGTTTTAATCTCAGTGCAGGCAAATAGAAAAACTGTTAAAGATATATGAATGTAATGTATAAGTGGCCCATTAATAGCTCCATGTGAAATTGAAGGAATGGGAAAGAAGTGTACCTATAGTAGGGACAGGAGTAATTGTATTACATAATGCACAACAGACATTTGTTGCTCCTCTTGGATAAAGAAGCATGCTTCTACACCCACTACACTGAAGCTGGCTCTGCATTTCTGCAATTTGAGAACAATCAATGTAAGAGGACTAGCCAACAGAGTTAACCCAACATCAAATGCAACATTCAAAGCACTACTTGCAATAATTTGTAAGAATGCATTCTTATGGATGTCCAACCCCAATTACTGTAATCTAATCAATCAATGTACACGGGACCTTTAAGGACCACAAAATCTCAAAATATGTGTGTGAACATGTGTGGATGAATACATGAATGGAAATAACTGACATAAAATATTAATATTTATAGTAGTTACACAAAGGTTCTTAACACTGAACTATGACAGTACAATAGTTAATAACTCCTACCATCCTTACTGTGAGCCTCAAGTAGCTTAATTAAATTACTTCTATAATCCTTATTATGAGGCCTAAGTAGCTTAATTAAATTAAATCTAATAAAAGAAAAACAACATATTCAGCAGCATGCAGAATGGACACACACAGAGAACAGCAAATATGTTGTAGCTGCCACAGAGATGCATGCAATGAAGCACAACACACACTAACAATTTGACATAAAGAATCATGATAATAGCATCTTTGTACCCTGTCCATCAACTAACTGAAACTAATCATCTGGAAACTGTTGAGAAAGGGTTGCACTTCAGAACATATAAATATCGGGAGAGAGAGAAAAAGAATGAGAAACAGAAAATACACAAGTATACAGCACAGTGCACAGATAGCATGGATTGAACTTAGTGCAGTTAATCAAGAATATCAAACAACTCATATACCAATACATAAATAACATATTAAATGACACTGTCATGGTTACATCCAAAAGTTGAACAACGTAGTCAATTTTCAAAACTAACTTTAAACAGCCCCATAGGCATGACAAGCATTTGTTTTGCAAGGGAAGAAAATGAAAATGTATTTGGCGGCCCCTTGCATTTCCCAAAATTTTTCAACAATTACAGGACTTGCAATTTGCATTTGAAATGAAGACGGTTAACACATATGGGAAGTGGGAGCAGAGAACCAACATATCTGATCAACTGATCAATGCAACTTCTTTCTTGTCATGAATTTACTGCGATTAAGCTCCAAGGTGTAATGGAGCTAGGAATGCAGCAAAAAGGAAAATCACCAACATTGGGGAAATGCGAGGGAGCTGGCATTACAACTTTTTCTTTAGGTTATATGGATCCCAACGAAATTCAAATTATAATTCCAACAACATATTCACTGTATAAGATGTGCCCAAGGAAAATCCAGGGTAGACCCAAAAATTATCTGGCCTAAACGATAAAAAGGAATCGAAAGTTGCTGCCTTTCAGAACTTGTTAAACGTATTACATAATTATTTGGTTATGAACGAGATTAACCTATTATCAGAATTAAAAAAATCACAAGCAATCCAAAACCAGAAGTCGAAAATAAAACTGTCAGACAGAATCAACTCAAATCAAAATAAATATAGAAGAGGAAATCACCTGAATTGCTTCAAAAGAAGAACAGCCTCGCTCGCTTTACAATATAAATCGAAATCGAAATTAAAATAGAAATGGAAGAGTCAGAACTCCTATAAGCCCAGATGTTGAAAAAAATATATGAATAATCCAATAATCAAACAAATATACACCACATAAAAGTCAAAAAAAAAAAAACATACCCAACACTTCAAATTTGACGACGAAAACTGTGTCAAACACAGAAGAAGAATCAATCCGCTGATCGACGAAACCGAGGAGATCAAGTTGGCGGTTTAGGACCCAAAAAATTATGGTAAATTATTAATCTTATATTGGGTCAAAAAGAAAAGTAGAAATTAAGATTTATATATATTTACAGCTAAAGTTATTGAATTTTATATCTCAAAATAGTTTAGGATTTGGATTGTAATTTTGGTCACAGAATCTGTCACGACTACAAACAAACGGAAACGTCCCCTTTTTCTGTTGCAAATTCGTTTTTGTTGTTTGGGGCTTCCATTATTATTATTATTTTTAAAATTTTTAGCTAATGTAATTTTTTTTTTAAATTTAGCTTTTAATTGTTATTTTTGAATTATAAATTTTAATTTGAAACTTTTCAATTTTAAAAAATTAGAATACATAATATATAAAAATCACGATCCACTCATTGCCAATTATAAATTATATTTATAAATTATAAGAAAGGCAAACCTAAGTAACATTAATATACTTTACTTAATTGCTTTTAAAAAATTAAAAAAATTAAAAATTTTAAAATTTAATAATTAAAAATTGAAATGCTTTTCAAATTAAAATATTAGAGATTAAAATATATTTTATGTTATAATTTTATAATGAAGAATATTTCAAATTATTACATAATCATATTATTAATTTTATCTAAGATTTATTCAAAAAAAGTTTTTATAAAAAATCACTAATTCTAAATGATAATAACCAATTTCTTTTCAGATTTATTTATTCTAATTTAAATATGTTTACTTTTTTATATTATTAATTAAAGTTGGATTTTTGACTCTTCTCATTTCACATAAATTAATTAAAAAAAGACAGAAATTTGAATAATGTAAACAGTATAACAATTTTACTCGTATAAGTTCAACCCCACATTTGTGTGCTAAGACTCATAGCATATTTTGCTTAATTTATAAAAATTAGCTTATATAATTTTTTATAAGATAATATGTACTTACAAATATTTAAAATTTTAAGTAATAAATAATTGATAAATATCTAATTTTTTTAATAAAAAGTTACTTATAAGTATATTTAAAATAATTAAAAAATATAAAGTTATATTATTAAAAATATTTATTAAAATAAATAGAAATAATGTAATAAGTTATTTACTCAAACTAGTTTATAAATTAAATGAATACCGAAATAATAAATTGGTCTCTCTTATTTTTCTTTTTAAACGTATAAATTAAATTTATAAATTCATAAAATTATTTAAATAAATGCATCAGTTTAAATTTAATACTTTTGAGCTAATTTGCTTATAAATTGATGCATCCTCTTACACTTGTCATCAATTAGTTATATTCAACACTTTTCTTTTATCTTAAACCCTTAAAATTTTTAATATTAAATTAAGGGAGGATAATAGATTCTAGATCAATTGCCAAGGAAGAAAATATATTTTACACATAGGCTTTTTGTCTAGGTGTGCTCCTTAAAATTTTGTTATATTCAATTGAATAATTTATTTTATTATATTATTAGACAATTAACCCCTCTTGCTCATTAAATAATATATACCATGCTTACTAAGAAAAAAAAATTATTTTTTCCCTTTTCTATATATCATTTTCATAGTTAATAATTATTTTGTTGATTTCCTCTTTTAATATGATTTATTAATTTTATTGATTTCCTCTTTTAATATTGTTTGGTTGTAGGGTTTTTTTTTTTTTCACTAGCTTCTTAGTTTAAAATTTTATTAGACAAAAATTTATTTTCACTTTTATTAATTTTTAAACTAAATTAGTTGTCATATTTCCTTGAGTTACTGTTATTTTATTTTTTGTAAATTTTATGTTTTTATAGAATTATTTAATTTCTTCATTTTCTTTTTGTTTAATAATTGATCATTGCCCTAAAAAAATAAACTTTTGGTTGATTGAGAATTTATGAAAATTTTCATGGAGGAAAAAAATCGAAAGAAAATAACTTATGATACTTTTAATTTAGTTAAAAATGTCAAAAATTAGAATATATATAAAGAACAAAATAATTAATAATTTTTCTTAGTATGATATATATTTATTCTCAAGAAAGATGTATTTAAAAAAATAGTAAGTGTTGAATTGCACATTGAGACTAAGCCACTAAGAGGCTAACATAAAATCAGTTGTTTTTACTATTATTATTTCGTGAGCAGTTTATTATTGATTGAATGAATATATACTCGTTCACAGTAGTGATAATTACATATAAGAGATTTTTATAATATGTGTTGCAAGTAGCGAGAGATTGTGGTTATACTAATTTTAAGGTTGAAAGTTGGAACTTAGCATTATCAGCAGTTAGCAGGCGTAAGTACTAAGGGGAAATTCAGGAGGTTCAGCACTGTCATTACAGCTTGCCCGTTGCCACCCTATATAATATGCCTTAATGGTCCCTATGAGTTTTTGCTTTTGCTTTTTAGCTCATGCTTAGTAGAATCCAGCAAACTCAATGCCCTTTTCGCATCAATTTTCTTAAAATTCCATTCTGTCAAATGGATTTGCAATTTCAGAGAGAAAGAGAGAGAATTTAGTTTGTCCAACTTGTGTGTCTCAACTTGCACTTCAAATCAAATTAAAGAAATGCCACATTCAAAGTAGAAATGATTCTCTTCACATTTTGTGAAATAGCTGTTTCATTATGCGAACCAAACTAAGGACACTTTCATCCGTGAAAAATATAGTCATACTGTCAAAATATGCGTCAGTTTTTGTGTGGAATCAGTCCCCATTTAGAATTGATTCCACAATAATTTTCAATGCAGAAGTAGCTCGCTCTGCTCCCAATCCCATAGCTAACCAGTTCTATAACAAACCAGAGTATGTTAGTTCCATAAACTAGCTGAAAATAGGTTAGACAACTGCTTCATTATAAACCCAATAAGTCATTTTGTATAATCTTCACAGATTATTTGAATAACACAAATTCAACTTCATAATGAATGGTGACTGGTGAGCCAAGGACGAATTGCTGACATCTTTATAGCATTTATAGGGAACATTGATCTTGTTATTTATAATTAGGAACACATATATATATATAACAGGAATTCTACTGATATAGTTCTGTTTTGGATGCATATGATTCTTTTTTTTTTCGTAAGAAAATTTACATGGAATAAGATTATGCGTTGTTCTGGCCATCTTTGATTTCTAGATCAGATGCGTCGGAGGGATGCCAACCTTTTTTCAAGGTCCTCAACATCAGATGATTCAGAGCTGCGTTTAAATTATGAAAAGAAAAAGGTTAAAAGAACATCATTGGTATGCACAAAGCAAGCAAAATGACAAAATTTTGATAAATTAAATTCGATTGTTCTTCCAATATTTAAACCCTTTCCCATTGCCACACCAACTAAAACAGACAGAAGTATATTCCTATGAAGATTAATGACATAAATGTTCCTATGAAGATTAATGACATTCTTTCAGTGGAAGAAAGAATATCACAGATAGTATATTCATATTGAGAAAAAAAAATTAGTTCCAGAATATGAAAAGGTTGAGAGAAGCTAATGTATTTGGTAGAAATTCCATGAAAGACATTTGCTAACGTTGAGCCTAATTTAACATTTTTAATAATGCAATTGTTCAATTGCAACAACATATTAACTCAAACTAAACATATTTTCTATAGACTTTTGATTAAGTGTTAGATACCTTTTAACAACATTAGAAGCATTCCTTGATGCAATTCGACCCTTTGGTGCTGAAGATAACTGTCAAGAAAAACTCAAAATTGTATGATTGATTGTAGTGGAAATTAGGAGAAGACAAGAATTACGAAGTATGAGGCATATACCTGAGATGCAATATCTACACCTATCTCATCGAGCACCTATAATTATTATTCATGTGAAATAGAGATGTATTAGGGCCTTTACCATAAGCTAGACTAAGTAATAAGAGGCAGCCGATATTTCACCTGGTTAGTAAGTTCCTCTGTTTCTTCTTCAGCCTCATCTTTGTCTAAAGTTTCATCAATTGACTCTGACATCATCTCAATCTGGAAAACGGGCAAAGGAATATTGTATATATATACCAAGTATAAACATTATAGAACAGATATTGCAGCCAAATCTGCAATGCATTACATCCATCCAACCAACTAATGAATACTGAGGGAGACTTAAAAAAAAAAAACAACAACAACACAGCAGCCTGAGTAGGCAAGGAGAGGAAATATTCAGAAAGAGAAAAGTATTACTGTCATATCCATTTGTGCTGACTGCTTCTGGAACTCTTTTATTACTTTAGCTTGTTTTGTTGGAGCCATTTGCTGATAAGAAGGGTTAGAAAATTATATTAGTTGACCAAGGGTAACAAAATGCTTAATACACTTAAGTGAGTAGTACTTGAAGAATTAGAAAAATGAGTTTGGTAAAGGAATGTAATGAATGTGTTGCAGCCTATCCATAAATAACTCCAGTGTATACATCTGCGTTCACAAAGTGTCAGTGAAAAGAAATTTAGCTGATCTAAACACTGACAGTTCTTGTGATTTCTGCTAATTTCATTGAGAAAGTTGAAAAAATAAGCTGCCTCCCAACTTCTGGTTATACAGAAGTTCTTTTGATTATTTGGACACACCAACTAGTTTTGTTTTTCCATTTCTTTTCTTTCTCTGTTCCAAATAATTCTTTGAATAATTCAATATTCCACAAGCTAAAGAAGAATTTTGACAGACCAACTTATAAGCAGGAAGCAATTGACGAGAAAATCATACACATTACAGCAATTTTCAGTTTTACCTTGTTCATTGCCACCATTGCTTTAGTTGCACCTTTCATCCCTGTAGAAATCGAAGTACTGGCATACAATGCCTGTGAACCAATATACCAGATTACAAAAAGTAAAAGATAGGGCTAATTGATGTCAACTAGATTCCGCTGACAGAATACTGACCTGTGTATGAGTAGCTACACCTCTAATTTGGGCACGACTACCCTGCAAGTTTGTTATTTGTTGCCGTAGCCGAACAAGCTGACGAGCTAAGATCTTGGTTGCAGCCTAAGCAAATGCTTGCACAAAAAGTAAAAGAGATGAAGAAGCTATTTTTAAGCATGCATTAGTCTCAATCAAGCTAAGATTTCTAGCCACCTAGGCCACCTGAAATGCATTGCTTATGCATAACAAAATATGCATAGCATGCCACGCATTGAATGCAGTTGAAACCAGTTTAAGCTCATTGAATAAATTTTTGCATGATTATCACCGTTTTATCACAAAATCATTCCAATTAACCTACTATGATATTTATCATAATGAGCTTTCCCTTGATCACTACATTTCATGAGTTGACATCAGAAACCAGTTGGTGTGAAACATATTAATTAGTAGTCACTTATGCTTGATTCAGATAAACTTGGAGTCGGTGCTTCAAAAGGTTCTAATGCCATTGTCACACTTTAAGTTATTTTACTATTTCATGTCATGTTGTATTATTTCTTTCCTTGAGAAAAATTTATACAGGTCTATATGGTTGCTTCTGGGTAGGCTGTAAAAGATATATTTTTAAAACACCTTGACTGGTCTGGCATTAAAATTTCAAGGTAAAGAAGATTAGATTTTTGCTTCCGGGAGAGAAGAAACCATCCTCATGAGCATTATTTGAAAATCAATCACAGAGCAAAACTATATAACGACAAAACATGCTAGGATTCTCAGTAAAATGAAATTTAATGTGGTTTGCCCAGGTAATCTGCATTAAACGGATGTTTCAAAAGACATCAAATTTATGTCTATTTTCTTAATTGGACTCCTGCTTCATTTTTCTAGACATCCTGGTGATCCTCTAACTTGAAAAGAAAAATGTGGTGCCAATTACAATGACAAATGATATAGCCAATATGGACAATAACTGGTCTGGCATTTAAAATTTCAAGGTAAAGAAGATTAAATTTTTGCTTCCGAGAGAGAAGCAACCATCCTCATGAGCATTATTTGAAAATCAATCACAGAACAAAACTAGATAATGACAAAACATGCTAGGATTCTCAGTAAAGTGAAATTTAATGTGGTTTACCCAGGTAATCTGCATTTGAAGGATGTTTCAAAAGACATCAAATTGATGTCTAGCTTCTTAAATTGGACTCCTGCTTCATTTTCTAGACATCCTGGTGATCGTCTAACTTGAAAAGAAAAATGTGGTGCCAATTACAATGACAAATGATATAGCCAATATGGACAATAACTGATAAGTGAATAATTCATGATCACATCCCTCAACTATGATATCTAACAGGCTATGACCAATATCTATATCCATCCCTTTCGACTACTTCACAAGAAAATGAACTTGCCTCATTTCCAGTTTTAGCTGTTTGCTTGATCTCTGCAACTAATTTCTTTTCCTGAATTGCATAGCAGAGGGAAATTAGGAGAAGTGGACAATTGAGTCAATCTGTCCAAAAATACACCAAAAAGTAACATACCTCTAGTTGAAGGGATGCAATTTCACGCTCAATTCCTATAAAATGAAAGGGAGGGTTAAAAGAAAAGCATGATAAACATCTGAGAAAGATATAGAGTGGGTTTTAAATTTGAGATAGAATTGTTTCTTTAAATAAAATCTCTTAGCATCTCAAAATTAAGCTGCTAAGGCAGGTCTCAGAAAGCAGGCTGCAAAAAATTATGCTGCTTCTGAAATTGGTGTATGATAATGCACACATTGTTGATGCTAATTTTGAGGTTTGCCTGCAATTCCTTGAGATATCTGACCATTTAGCGACACTTGTGTGCTTTGAACAAGTAATAAACCCATATAAAAAGGGAAACCCCACATAAGAATAGTATTGTTTTTTTTTTTCTTCTTCCAGTGTATAATAAGTCCTTGAAATTTGAAGTTCATCATAACTTTGGAATACATTAGTTATGTATATATTCAATTCCAGTACAAATTCAACTTTTACAGGCTATTTTCTTTTGATGGGATACTAAAACTAGAATTTCAAATAATGTAATATGCTAACTAAAATTTTGAACTTCTGTATGGAGTTTGCTTGGATTTCAACATTTTAATATTTTAAAATCATGTGTACGGTAGCTAACCAAAAAAATATTTTTTTTAATTGAAAAACAAAAATTGGAATCAAGAACACATGATCAGAAACCCCAATCTCTACAAAGGATTATATTAAAAAAAAAGAAAGATTTAAAGAAGGCTGGTTTAAAAGAATAATAAGATGTAACCACACAAAAACCTCTGCTAGAAAAAGAAGAAATCATAGCAAACAAGTGTAGAAGGTCGAGAAGATTTGATATAGGGAGCTGCATATAACTATATTATAAAACTGTATGATCTTAAATATATACAGTATGTGGGGCACTCACCAATCTCCTATCCTTTTTGAAAACCCCCCTTCTATAACATTCCCCCAATCCCAGTCCTATGTTCAGGTTCTGCTTGTTCATTTTTTTTTTGGTTGAAAATGTCAATTCTAACATTACTACGATTCAATCCTCAGCCAAAATAATCCTTTGAATTTATATTTTTCAGAAGTCAAACTATCATTCAAGTTTTAGCAAATTAGATGTAAATTTCTGAAGTCCATTTATTCTTAAATCTTGTAATTTCAAATTTTAGCCATAAAAACACATGGATAACTTAACATTCAGGTTTTGTTGTGCTCTATTAGTTACGAATATCAAGGTTAATTTGACTTTCATCTTCCATCTTGATATTTCTTTCATTCAACATTTGCTAAAATTAAAATTTCTCGAAGAACTAAGCAAGCAACACTCCCACCTTTTAACAACATTAAACAAGAATTGGTTTTGAGAACAATAATATAATCATTAACCACACAATAAATACATACCTCTGGTGGCAACGGCCATTTCTCTCTTGCTGGCCCTGAGAGCATCTGTCAATTTAGAACAATCATTCAGTAATTTTTTTTAATACCTATAGAAAACACAAGTATTCCAGACACAAATTAAGCTGAAAAACTAGAAATATTGAGCAAAATCTTTCCTTCTGTTTGGTCGACAGAATCCAATTAAATTGAATGAAAGCGAAAATGTTATAAAAGCTTTAACAGAGTGAACAGGAGCTCAGAAACCGAAATGGGAAAAAAAAAAAACCCTTTAGCTTCCGCGAAATCAGTAGCAAACCCAGAACAAAATTGGAAATTCAGAATTAATGCAGATGATACTAAGCAGTATAAACCTGAAATTATTTAGAGACAACAAAACCCTATTTTACCTGTATGGTGCAAATAAAAACATACTAAAACAGTCCAAAAGCCAAAAAATAAGTACCTTTAGGAGTGGTTTTCTTCTTGAAAATGTTCATGGTGATCAATTAAGCCAAAAAAAACCCACTTGGGCTCTGTACTTCCCTTGATAGCTCTCCTGGTAATAAGAAAGGAAAAACCCTAGTTCTATATATGGCAACTGAATTAAAGGTGTAATCTTTTTTATTAAAGAACTTCGCTTTCTTCTGAAAATCAAAAGAAGAGTATGTGTGCGTGAGTGGGCGAAGCGTGGATGGCTTGATGGCATCGGGAGCGTGCACAGTGTTATCACATATTCAACGGTACTAGTCCAATTAGCCGTTATAATTCTTTCAATTTACTAGATTATTGCCATAATTTTTCGATTTATCACATTTTAGTCCCTCTATTTAAAATTACTAGCAATTAAGCCCTTAAAAGAAAAACATAGCGACTGTTATGGATGATATTATGTATTATTTTTCATAAAAGCAAAGAGGCAAATTAATTTTTCAATGCTTAATGATAGAAGAAGAAACATAAAACTTTAACCCTCATCACAAATTCATCATGAACTTCACACATATCAATTAAATATAAAACAAAAGTCATAACAATTCTAATTTCTTATAAGAAAATGTTGATTAAAATTCAAGTAGATTAAATAAAAAAAATTAATGTGCTTAATTTTGTTATTTAATTTGCTTTATCATTAAGATATCCATGTTGATTTTTTATGATTCTACTCTTTCCTTCAACGCCAAAACTTATCAAAAACAAATTACAAACATATAAGATTTAATTAGTCAAAAATTTAAATAAGTTTATGAAATATTATTATTATCTCGACTTAGAATTTTATATTTTTAATCAAATATATCCTCTTAAGAGACCATCGCAAGTTTAGAGGCCTTTCACTTACTATAATCATGACAAATCCTCGTATTGAGAATGAAAATAGAGTGTTGTTCATTGTCGATTTGATGCTTATGTTACCCTAATTCTATAATATTGACGATGGTGATAGTGGTGAGACTGTAGATCTAAGCAAGTACTGGGAGGTAGATATATTTTCAATTGAATCGAGAAAGAAATGAAGAATTTAGGAACTTAAAAATCTTCATATTAAATTGCATATTTGTAATTTGGTTGGGTTTCGGTGGCGAGGGATTCTAATTTGCAAAGAATTATTTTTATGTATATATTAATTTTTTATTGTTATTGTTATTTTTTATTTTATTATTAATTTTTATTTAATATTCTTAAAAATATGTGCTTTTATTTTTTTAATTATTTAAAAGGGTCTAAATGGCTCATTTAAAAAAAAAGATATATGTGATTTAAAAAAATTAAATTTTGAATCAAGATTATAGTAATAGTTAAAAGTGCATGCGAGGTATAATCTAGCGACAAGTGTATATTTTTCGGAGTCAATAAATCTAAAATCGATTTTCTTCCATTTTCAATATAATATTCAAAAAATAGTTAAAAGTTTATTTGAAGCTTTGGACAGATTTAATATAAAACTAATGCATTTTAAATAACTAGACCATAATGCCATTAGAATCAAAGACTTAAAGTTCTCGTTCATTTATCAAATTCTCCGATATTATTCCAACAATCCAAATTTAATTAAAAGCTTCATGATTCTTTATATACACATATGAAATGTATTTAAATATTTATATGCATATCAAGTTTCAATCTCTTTACATGTAATATAGTGTATACAAATTTTGTATAATTAAATAAAATACATATTTACATGCTATGCAGTTACATTATTCTGGTAGCGAACCAACAAACTTCTAGGCTATACATCTCTCACCTGTTACTTGTGCGATGGACAAGTCGCACTAAGCATTTTGCCTAGTGGTATATATTTTGAATTAAACAAAATCTTAAAGAATAATGCAATAAATGCCTTTCTTTTGAAAATGATAATATGGCATGCAGTTCCATATCATATCTTATGCATTTCTCTTTTTTTTTACTAATCACATATCACATTCACATACATTAGACCTAAATAACCTTATATAATATTCAAGTTTCAGAGATATTGCTTTGGACCAATTTTTGACACCTAATGTCTAGCCCAAAGATAAATAATAGCGACGCCCAGCGTCTGACCCGAAGGTAATATAATAGTGATGCCCAGCATCTGGCCCGAAGGTAATAATAGTGAAGCTCATCATCTGGCTCGAAGGCAATCATCGGTATACCGTATAATACCAAATACAATACTCTAAAATTGATATTACATAAAGGTGCACACATTACTTAAATAATTTCTCACTTTTCTCATACTTTGGGAATTAAGCCAATTTCCATTATTTTTGTACTTTTCATCATTTCTCATTATTTCCACATATTTTTATTAATTTCATCAATTTTCTTGCTACATACTCAAGGTAGCCGAATTATAAATTTCATAGCTTAAACATATATCTATATACTTTTTACGTGAATTCTCAAATCAATATAGCATAGTCATCAAATCACACAATAATGTAGCATGCCATCAAATTCAATTTAATGTATTTCATTCAAAGTATGTACTTACCTTGGAAATGCTAGCTCCAAACCCAATTCACTCTTACAATACCAACTTCACCAATGTCATTCTTCACTTTGATTTTATCATTCCACCTTCCTTAATCCTAAATCACATTAAAGTGAAAATGTTCCATTAACAATACATTCCTTGTCATCTTAATCAACTAAACATCAATTATATTCTTTCTACCCAAAATTTCACATATTCAACTACAAAATTCTAACATTATCCAAACATCACCATTATAAGAATTATAATCATCTATATCAAAATCCCTATTCACACATCACATTTCCATAACCCTAAATTCAACATCTAAGTTCATATTAACAAATTAATCAATAATTCACCACATTTTGAATTTAAATACTTCATTAGCATTACATTTCTACACACTTTAACTAATTAAACTCAATTTATTACATACCTATAAAATTTCAAGTTTATGCCCTAATGTACTTCGATTCTAGAAACTATTCTAATCAATTCCAAATTGAATTTTAAGCTCATTTATGTATTTCGAACCATACTATAATGCAATTTAAATAATTAAATTTAACAAATACCCATTCTTTATAAACCTTTCATCAAAACCCTAAATCTCATTCTTCTTCTTCCAAACTCTAACCAAACCTAAACAAATCCATCAACTAATCATATAATCTTTACTTCCACACCAAAATAACATCATTCAAACCCATTTAAATATTTATAACATCCTCCATCAAAATTTGAATTTTTACATAATTCAAAATTTCAATAAAACTTCTTAAATTCTCAAGAAAGCTTACCTATCACTTATAAATCCTTCAAAACTTGAGTATTTGAAAGAAGCAAAAGCTTTCTTCTTCATCCATAGAGAAATATGTATTAGAAGGAAGAAGAAGAAGAAAAGTGATGTTTTTTTTTTAATTTCTTTCTTCTTTAATTCCTAATCTTATATATATATACATATTTAATTAATTAATTATTAATAATTATATTTAATCTTCCACCACCCAACTAATTTAAACCAATTTCTATATTTCTCTTCTTCTCGTACAATTCTAATGTGTACTATTGTAAAAATACTCAAATTTTATTGTTTGAAATTTTTTAAGTTTTATACAAATTCTGGAGAAATATTGTCATTAAACTCATCGATAATATAGGAGAGTAATTAATTTCTTAAGGAAATGTCAAAGCTAATTTTATTTTCTATTCTACGAAATGATATTTCTAATATAATTTAATCTATTAGAAAAAATTTGTGTATATTCATATGTATAAGAAATAGGAAAAAAAAAGATATATGTTAATTATTTTTGCCCCCAAGTAACAATATTATTATTTTTATTTACTATTAAAAATAAAATTTTTAAAATTTTTAAAAAATATATTTTACATTAATTATTTAATATATTTATATTTTTTTTCCACACGCAAGAGCTATCATATCAATACGTGTCTTGCCTCTTCACTTTTGACTATCGCCTTTTATCGGTGTTTTCTCATTATTTTGCTATATATAAATTATAAAATATATATTGGAATTGATTTTCAAGGTTTACATGAACTGAACTGCTCAAAATGAAGGTAATGGAAGATTTGTCAATCAATCATTAATTTTGGTTTTATAATATATATTTATATTAATTTTATCTGCAGAAAAGATCAACATCAATCTTGAGAAATGAAGTGAATTCCTTTGCACCAAAGGTACAATATAATTAGTATGCTATTATTTCTTAATTAATTGCTTTTCTCTGTTTTTGGTTTTATTATTATTATTATTATTAGAAATGTGATTTGAGATTGTGTTGTTTTATTTTTTTAATTACTGGAAGAAGAAGAAGAAGAAGAAGAAGAGATTAATTAAAGAGATGGACGCCTTGACAAGGAAAGTAAGCATCTTTATTTTTCTGGCTACTACTTTCTCTCTAATTTACAATTTAATTCAACTTTCTTTTAACTTGTTAATATTAAAAATCCTATATATTTGTTGAATAAACAGTTCATTTATATTAAACAGTATATATTATATATATATGTGTATATTTCATGTAATTTAATTCAAAGATTATCTATTCTGTAAATTAATAGTATACAATTTTAATTTCTTATTCATGCAAAGATTAACATGTTAGCATTAACTTGTGAAGAATTCCAGTAATTGAATTCAACAAATCTAATCAAACAATATAATATGTTAACTATTGTAATATTATTATAGTTAATGTTTGGGAAGAAAGATTGTTAAAAATTTTTCAAAAATATTTATTTAAGAATTTGATGATAATTTATAAAAATATTATAGATTTTGATTTAATATTTTATACAGGAAATTATATTAAATAAAATATATTTTATTCAATAAATTTGAAATTATTTTTAAAAGAATAAGTAATAATTAATCTACAATTTTTAAAAGTCTTAAAAAGGAACATGACGAGGGTCAAAGAGTTGAACTCACTAACCCCTTTGTTTGGATGAAGGAAAATAATTATTATTTCTACCCATTATTTTCTTTTGAATTTGAAGAGAGAATAAAGTAGAAATGAGAAGGAAAAATAAATTTATTTTTCTTTCTATCCAAAGAAAAAGATGGGAAAAATTATTTACGAATTTTTATGAATGAAAATGGGTATTGTAACAGTTTAGGAGTTATTTCTAACTAAATTGTGATATTCATGGTGTAAAATCTGTAAGGAAACTAAAGAAGATGATTGTTGGAGAATATAAATGAATTCCACATCTGAAAAGTATAATAAAATACAATGACATATAGGGTGGTGTAAATTGGACCTTAACACAAGCCAATTGGTTTTGTGTTGAGATGAGGTTCCAAACCTATTTATATGGTCACTGTATATTTGGCCTAACACTCGCAGAGCCTGTGTAATTTCTACATGGTATCAGAGCTAACCAGGTAATGGACTAACCGTCATATGATCCTGGACTCTGTTGTTAACCTAGGGCCTCAATGAAAATAGGCCTAGACAATTTGTAATGGATCTAAAAAAAAATAGATTGTCATCCATATTTGGCAAGTGACAATTGGGCTATGCTATTTGGCCCAATACTCGCAGAGCCTGTGTAATTTCTACAATGATAAATAGCCTGAGGTTGGAAAAGAGAGAGAGGAGACGCCGCCTTCAAATAATCGAAGCACTAGCCATGGGTACCATTTAGTTGGAGGGAAAATGTTGCATGGAATGGAAGATTATATAGTTGCAGAAAATCGAAAAGTTAATGGCCATGAATTAGGATTGTATGCAATTTTTGATGGCCACTGATCTGGTCGTGATGTTGCCAAATACTTGCAATCACATCTATTTGGTAACATATTGACAGAGGTATAGATATTCTACTTTCATATTTTCATTAACCTTTTTAATATTCTAAAGATAGTAATAATAAAATTTAGATTTTTGGATTTTCTAGCAATTTTTTTACCTGTAAAAGTATCATTCTGACTGAAGTCCTTGTTTTCTTTGTTATATATTTCATGCTCAGACTTGTTTTTGGAAGAAACCAAAACGTGCAATTAAGAAAGCATATAAGGTTACAGATGATGAGATTTTGGAAGGAATGGCTGGTTATAGAGGAGGCTCCACAGCAGTTACTGCAATTCTAATTGACAAGAAAAAGCTAATTGTGGCTAATGTTGGTGACTCCAGAGCTGTTTTGTGTAGAAATGGTGTAGCAATGCAATTATCAGAAGACCTTGAGCCCCAAAAGGAGAAAGATCTTGTTGAGAGCAAAGGAGGATATGTGTCTGAAGAGCCTGGTAAAATTCTTTATTTATTTAATATAATTAAAAATTAAAGATTTATTGATATAATTAAATCATTTTGTGATTGAACACAGGAAATGTTCCTCGTGTGGATGGGCAATTGGCAATGAAGAGAGCTTTTGGAGATGGGAAGTTAAAAGAACATATAACTTCTGAACCAGATTTGTTAGTTGAGATCATTGATGAAGACACTGAATTTCTTATTTTGGCAAGTGATGGTCTCTGGAAGGTAAAAAAGATTGAAAACTTTTTACCTATAATAATAATAAAATTTACTTAATTGCTAACTTGAAATTTATAACATATATATATATATATATATATTATGCAGGTGATGTCAAACCATGAGGCCTATGATAGCATTAGAGATTTGGAAGATGCACAAGAAGCATCAGAGAAGTTGATGGCAAAGGCTTTAGCCAAAGGAAGCATGGATGATATCTCATGCACAGTTGTGAACTTTTATTGATTACTTAGTTAATGTTGTGGATAATATTTGAGAACAATTTGAACTACCCTTTTAATTTGGTGTACCCTGCATCACTAGACTATTAGCCTGTTCATTTTCACTTCATGAAATCATATAGAAATAAAATTATTGCACTGGAAAAATTAATAATGATATGGCATTAGGAGAATTATTGTACTTAAGTCTGACTAATTAGGAGAATTATTGTACTTAAGTCTGACTAAATGCATATATGTGTTTACATTGACCGAAAAGGAATGGAATTTAAAAAAATATTGACAAAAAAGAAATGGAATACAAAAAATAATGATCTTGGAAACACAGTTGTGAATTTCCTTCTCTGTGGTGGTCAAAATCCTGTTCAATCCTACATGAACTTTCGTCATGGTTTTAAATATTAACTCGTATTCGTTGTACATTGCTTATTATTTATTAAATTTTTAAATAATATTTTTATTATAAAATTAAATAACTCTCACAATGAATGATGATTTTCTTATCATATATTCGTTTTTTAGCGAATATCATATATTCGTTTTCATTGGCATAGCCAGAAATTTTACTAGTGGGATCAAAATTAATGCTATAAAAAAATAACATATTTAAGGTAAAATAATAGAAATTTATCTTAATATTTGACCATAATATATAAAAAATACTCTCAAATTTACAATTGTCATCTACCAATTTTCATATTTTGAAAGTATTAAATAATAAATTCATTGTCAATAATTTCAAATACGTTCTTTTCAATATACGCAAGCAGACAATCATTTAATAACTGATCTCCCATTTGATTGCGGAGATAAATTTTCACAATATTCATAGCAGAAAATGCCCTTTCAATTGTTGTCATCATGACTGGTAATATTAAAGCTAATTTCACATGCAAATAAATTAAAGAATACAGTAAGTTTTTTTTTCGTCTTAACTAACTTTTGAGCAAGATTATTAATTCTTTCCACGGTTAAAAACTCATTATTGGAATGCAAATTAATAATGTAAGTGTCAAGCTGATTGTCAAGTAAAAGAAGTTGCACTAGTAAAAAAACATGATGATAAAATTGAGCAAGACGAATCAATTTTTACTTATTAATAGAGGAGTATGAATCATCTGGATTTAAGTAAGACAAATATAGAAGCAATTCTGTATTCATCTCTGTAAAATGATTATTAAGCTCTTGAAGTTGCAAATCAATAGCAGCACAAAACAACTCCACTCGATAATGGTGCAAATTTGTGACTTGTTGAATTCTGCATCATGATCATCATTTCATCTGAAACATGTCATCCATATTAAGCACATAGATATTATGTTTTTCATAAAAGAGACAAACTTCATTCAATAAAGCTCTCAACCATCATCTCTCATCATTTGTAGCCTTTGTTTTGATATTGTAACTAACTGTATAGCATCAACAATATCTTGATCTTTTCTTTACAAAGCTTATGATAACTCTTTTGTGATTCCCAGAATTCATTTCAAGTGTAAATTAAATGCAAAATCAAAATATTGCATTGCTTCTAATAATGCACAAGCTTCAACTCTTTGCTCAGAGTTAGCTCCATCTTCAACAATGTTATCTAATACCTCAACCATAGATGAAAACATAAGTAACAAATTCAAGAGGATACTATAATGAGAACCCCAACGTGTGTCACCTACTCATTTAGGACCAATTTCTTGATTTAATCCTCGTCCACTTATCAATTCACCATTTTTCAATGCTTGAGAAACATTAGTAGCTCGACTTTCTTGCAAAAGATCTCGACGATTACATGATGCTTCAACAACATTCAATAAATTAGCCACCAAACTTCATTAGTGCTTCACATTTTCTCCAAGCTACATTGTGAGCACTATTAGGACCTCCCACATAGATATCTAACCTTTCCTTTTTATTCCAAGCATAAAAACCATCAGTAACAAATGAATCTTCACCTCCTTGCTTTCCAGTATTTGCTTTAAAAAGATAACAACATAAATAAAATGCAACATCTTTTTCTATACTATACTTCAAATAATTAGCATATTTCTTATACCACTTTGGATTAAAACAACAAAGGACATTTTCAATATTGTGCTGTTTAAAATTGTGATTTTGTGGCTGATGATACCCTTTTTGTAGATATGCTCTTCTTACTCTATCTTGATCATTAGGATAATATTCTGAAATTTTAATTCTCAATCCACAATCAATAGGAAGATTATCTAAGTTAATTTCAAAGCTATTTTTTCATGAATTACTTTCTCTATCTTTATTTTCTTGAATTTAATCCAATATTTGCTCAAATGATGATTTTCTTTTGATCACGAACTTATCCATAACTAGATCAAAAATAAAGATGTGTTGATTATGGCTATACTTTTAATCCCTCACTACATTATTAATTAAAAATTTAAAATCCACCTCTAATTGAAATTCTACCTCTAAATTGAGTACATGATTAAAAAAAATTACTCTATTCATATAAATATCTTACATAGTAACGTTAATAACTATTGTATCAACCAAGGTGTTATGCTTGAAATCACTCAACTTCTACTCCTAAATTCCTTATTGTATTCCAAAATCCAACATAATAATAGCAAAGTCACACGTACAAATTGTTCTAATTTGCTTAGAAAATTACAAATGTCAGTTTTTAAAATTTAAAATCTGCATCTAATTGAATTTCTACCTCTAAATTGAGCAAAGGATTAAAATATCTTATTCATGTAAATATCTTACAACAATTAAATCAAAAAATTGATTAACAAGTTTCAATTATGACTCAATTTTTCTATAAAATAACAAAATTTTATTAGAGTTTATGAAAGTTAACAAAATAATGAATAAAGTTATAAAAGAAAAATATAGAAAAGAAAAGTTACGTACCTTTTATCCAATAAAAATGAAAACTTTACAATAAGAAACTCATTTGATTTTGAAGATGCTACTTCTCATTTATAAGAGCTATTTTCCATTTTAATTCCAGTGCAGAGAGCTTTACTTTTCTATTTTTCAATAGCCAATTACTTTTTTTTTAACAAAGCTAATTGCTTTGCGTAAATAATAGAATGAGCAGACCAATGTTTGGGCTATAAATTATTGATTTTTGTTTTGCTGTGAATTATCAGTTAACTTTTAACTTATTTTATAGGATAAATCTGGATTTTTTTTTGCGGTGGGGTAATATAGATTATTTTAATGGGTTAATTTTAAAAGAATATATATATAATATAAAATTATGTATACTTTTTAGCAATGTGCATTAGCTACGTCCATGTTCGTTTCACTGTAAATATCATACACGTAATGTTATAATGATATTTGACTAATTAATGGTCAACCCGCCCACTGATCGTCTTTTTTCAACACATTGTGCAATTTCTTTGTTCTTATGTTAACTTTTTTTCATTATTTTAGATTTTATTTTAATTTTTATTATTTAAAAATCTACAATTTTAAAATTTTATCGTAATTTTTTGGGTCCGACTAATTTATTTTAATAATAGAATGAATAACTGGAACCTAATAATTTTCCAAATTTAACAATGTTAAATTTACCATTTAAATAGGGGCTTAAATACATCATTTGAGTAAAATCCATTTCTAATTAAGAAAAATAAAAAAATAAAAAAGTTAAGAGGCCAATCCATATTTTTTTAACAAAATTAAGGGCTTATCTATACCTTATCCATTTTAAAATATGCTTTCAAGCGCGTAGAATAGTGTTATTCTACAGTCTTAGCTTTAATGCTATGAAAAGCTAGTAAGCAAGATTGACGATTTCAAACTTATTTTGAATATTACATTGGGTTCAGTCTCAATGTATTAATATGTTATTTTAGATTGTGAACGTTGTTGGCTTCAATTGCCATAAAAACGGACCAGATAAAGCAAAAACACAGCTAAAATTTTGAAAAAAATAAAGATAAAAGAGACAGAATTTACGTGAAAAAACCTTAAACGAATTAAGGTAAAAACCACGGACAAGGATAGAAGAATTTTATTAGAAGAAAATAATAGAAATTACAATATAACTCTCTAATTTTTCCTCACTGCCTCTCTCTTTTGGGATACCTCATATGCTTAACATCTCTTGCCTATTTATAAGCAAGGGAAAACGCGTATAAGAGGAGAATTTCATTTTGTCTTTTTTTTTTCAAAAATTTCGGCGCCTCCAACAAAATTTCTTTAATTGCATTGGTCAAAGTTTGTTGACGCCCACAATCTCCCACTTGAAGATTTGATTGAGGATCAATCATATCTTCACACCATTCTTTCTTCCTTGTCTTTCCATGCTGCTTATGCTTTCGTCAGGCCACTAGAGGATCGACACCAAATAAACTTGTCAGTGTTAACTGCTTTTGTAAAAAAATCTGCTAGGTTATCTTTTGTATGAATTTTCTGCATATCCACAATGCCCTCTTCCACTTTCTCACGAACGAAGTGATACTGGACTCGTATGTGTTTTGATTTAGAATGAAAAGTTGAATTCCTTGCAAGATGCAAGGCACTCTGACTGTCACAAAATAGAGAAATTTTCTCTTGTTCATGCTCGAGTTCCTCCATGATTAG
This sequence comes from Garcia nutans, assembly GCA_947685225.1. NCBI lineage: Eukaryota > Viridiplantae > Streptophyta > Magnoliopsida > Malpighiales > Euphorbiaceae > Garcia > Garcia nutans. The sequence goes on from CANTUV010000071.1 coordinate 4,390,699, forward strand.
TTTCAACCAGGCTGCTTCCTTACTAGCTTGAGTAGCTGCAACATATTCTGCTTCTGTTGTTGAAGTTGCTACAACTGACTGCAGTTTTGATACCCAACTTACTGCTCCACCAGTAAGAATGAACACATACCCTGTGGTAGACTTACTTTTATCAAGATCACCTGCATAATCTGAGTCAACATATCCTCTGACAATAAAATCTGATCCTCCATAACATAATGCAACATCTGAGGTTCCTTTAATATATCTTAGGATCCTCTTTACAGTACTCCAATGCTCTCTACCAGGATTCGCCATGTACCGACTTACAACTCCCACTGCATGTGCAATGTCTGGTCGTGTACAAATCATTGCGAACATCAAACTCCCCACTGCTGGTGCATACGGTACTTGAGACATTTCCATCCTTCCTTCTTCATTGTAGGACACATACTGGAGGATAATTTGCAACTAATAGGAAGTGGGGTAGAAATTGACTTACAGTCTTGCATATTGAAGCGTCGTAAGACCCTCTTTAAGTAATTCTTCTGAGAAAGCCAAATCTTCCTATTGTTTCTGTCTCGGTGAATTTGCATCCCTAGAATCTTGTTTGCTGGTCCCAAGTCCTTCATTTCAAATTCCCTAGCCAACTGTGCATTCAATTCTTGAATATGATCTTTGTTGGGGCCTGCTACCAACATGTCATCTACATACAACAGCAAAATAATGAAATCACTTTTATCAAACCTCTTGAAGTATGCACAAGGGTCTGCATTAAGTCTGTTGTATCCAAGGCTCATGATGAAGGAATCAAATCTCTTATACCAACACCTCGGCGCCTGTTTTAGACCGTATAGAGATTTGTTCAACCTACAAACCAAGTTCCGCTTTCCTTTTTCTTCAAAACCTTCTGGCTGGAGCATATAGATTTCTTCCTCAAGATCTCCATGAAGAAAAGCTATTTTCACATTTAGCTATTCTAAATGTAAATCAAGTGTAGCACACATTGCCAAGACTACATGAACTGTTGACAACCGAACTACAGGAGAAAATATTTCGTTGAAGTCAATTCCTTCTTTCTGAGCATACCCTTTTACCACCAATCTTGCACGATACCGCTCCACTTGATCATCACTATTTCTTTTGATCTTATAGACCCATTTATTGCCAATAGCTTTTCTTCCTTGCGGTAATGGCATAAGGTCCCAAGTCTTGTTCTTATGCAAGGCTTCAATTTCCTCTTGCATTGCTGCCATCCATTGAGATGCATCTGAACTACTCATTGCTTCCTGGAGAGTTAATGGTTCTCCTTCCTCAGTTAGAAGACAATAAGCAACATTACTGCCCATAACATAATCCTCTTGCCAGACTGGTGTACGTGTTGTGCGCTTTCCCTTTCCAAGCTCCGACTCTTCAGACTCAGTTTGCTCTTCCTCCTCCTCGTACTCTGGTTCTGCTTCAGAAGAATCTTCTTATGTGGACTTCTTTTCTACCTGTACCATTGTAGTCTCTGAATTTTCTTTCAAAGTGCTATCACCTTCTTTTTTCAATTCACCTTCTAAAAAGATAACATCCCTGCTGACTATAACCATGTGGGCAGTGGGCTCCCACAGACGATACCCCTTTACACCATCAGCATATCCCAAGAACAAACACTTCCTGGATTTTGGATCCAACTTCGTAGTTTCTTGGGCATTGTGCATCACATACACATGACTTTTAAATATATGGAAATTTGAATAATCCACTGGCTTCCCTGTCCACATCTCCATTAGAGTCTTTAGATCAATTGTTGTAGATGGAGACCGGTTAATCACATAACAGGCGGTGTTGACTGCTTCTGCCCAAAATGCCTTATCAAGACCTGCAGCTCCCAACATTGCTCGTGTTCTTTCTAACAGAGTTCTGTTCATCCGCTCTGCTACTCTATTTTGTTGTGGAGTGTACGCCGTAGTGAACTGTCTTTCGATGCCTTCTTGTTTACAAAAGCTATAAAATTCATTCCCAGTATATTCTCCTCCATTATCTGACCTTAAACACTTGATCTTACTGCCTGAATCAAGTTCAACCCGCGCTTTGTATATTTTGAAAGTTGCAAATACATCTCCCTTGCTCTTGATAGGATACACCCAACATCTTCTGGAGTAATCATCGATGAAGGACACAAAGTACTTCGCTCCTCCTAGTGACGAAACTGGTGCTTACCATACATCAGAGTGGACCAATTCAAGAATATTCGTGCTTCTAGAATTGGATATGCTGAATTTTAGTCGATGCTGCTTGCTTGTTGTGCAATGCTCACAAAAGGGTAATGACACCTTTGTAAGGCCTTAAAGTAACTTTTTCTCAGCAAAAATTTTCATACCTTGTTCAAACATATGTCCAAGCTTTTGATGCCACACCATTGCAGATCTTTCACTAGAACTGTTTGAAGCAACAGATGCTTCTGCTTCTTGCACAGTCTTTCCCAAAAGCATATATAACTTTGCAGCAATCTTTTCTCCTTTCATAATTACAAGCACTCCTCGGCTAATCCTCATGATTCCTTTCCGAACTTTGATAGTAAAATCAAGATCATCGAACTCTCCCACAGATAACAAATTCTTCTTCAGACCTTTCACATGTCGCACTCCTTGAATAGTGCGAACTGTACCGTCATACATCTTCAATTTGATGGATCCAATGCCTATGATCTTTAAGGCATTATCTTCACAACTATACACAGATCCTCCTAAGATAGGTTCATAATGATGGAACCATTCTCTTCGAGAGGTCATATGATAAGTTGCTCCTGAGTCAAGAAGCCACACATCCGTAAATTTCTTCCTGCTCTCCGTTGATATTGCTGCTTCACAACACAACACTTTTCCATCTTCTGAAGTGCTTGCCACGTTCCCTTGAGACTTGGAATTCTTCAGACTCCAATAATCCTTCTTCAAGTGACCTTTCTTGCCATAGTGGTAGCATTTAAAATTCTTCTTACTCCTTGATTTTGATCTCCCATGATTGTGACTCCCACTTGGGCCACATTCTGTCGATCTTCCTCTCATCATCGTCAAAGCTTCCACTTATTGTGAACCTGCCTGCTTGTCCTCTTTGTTCTTCCGCCGATTCTCTTCTTCCAAGATAGCAGATGCTATATCATCAAAGACCAGAGCATCAGGCTGAACATTATTTGTCAAGTTGATGACGAGTTGATCATACGAATCAGGTAGACTTTGGAGTAGAAGTTCTACACGTTCTTGTGACTCTATTTTATGATCCAAAGATGTAAGCTGAGAAAATAGAGTATTCAAGACATTAAGGTACTCCGTCACTGAAGTAGATTCTGACATCCTCAAGGTGTAAAGTTTCCTCTTAAGGAAAATTTTGTTATGTAATGACTTGGCCTCGTACAGTTTGATGAGGTGATCCCATATCTCCTTTGCCGTTTTCTTTTCTGCTAAGCTGGACAAGATCTCATCTGCAAGTGCTAGATGAAGGTTTGCAATAGCATTCCCATCCATCTCGTTCCATTTAGTATCATCTGTGAATCCCTGCGGCCTTTCACTGATTGCCACTAGACAACCATCTTTTCTCAAGATAGCTTTTATCTTTAATTTCCACAGTGAAAAATTTCTCTCGTTGAACTTTTCAATCTCAAATTTTGTCGCCATCGCTTTTATCTCCAAAAATTAGCTTCCACTATTTCACGTGAACAGTACCTCTGCTACAGTGATCCGCTTCAGTATCTGCTATAGTGATCTGCTTCAGTTCTACTACAGTTCTGATACAGTGATCTGCTACAGTTCTACTACAGTTCCTCCGTTACAGTTTTGCTACAGTAATATGCAGTTACTATTAAAAAAAACCACATGAATAGTGATTTACTGTTTACTATTCACAAATTTCACATTTTTATGCCCGTTTTTAAAATAGATCACACCAAAAAACTCCACGTAATTTTCTCTTCCTCATGATATATTTTGTTTTTCAAAATACCACAGCTCTGATACCACTTGCCGTAAAAACGGACCAGATAAAGCAAGAACACAGCTAAAATTTTGAGAAAAATAAAGATAAAAGAGACACAGAATTTACATGGAAAAACCTTAAACGAATTAAGGTAAAAACCACGGACAAGGATAGAAGAATTTTATTAGCAGAAAATAATAGAAATTACAATATAACTCTCTAATTTTTCCTCACTGCCTCTCTCTTTTGGGATACCTCATATGCTTAACATCCCTTGCCTATTTATAAGCAAGGGAAAACGCGTATAAGAGGAGAATTTCATTTTGTCTTTTTTTTTTCAAAAATTTCGGCGCCTCCAACAAAATTTCTTCAATTGCATTGGTCAAAGTTTGTTGGTGCCCACATCAATATCCTCAAGTCTTAAAGTTACAGCTCCCTTTTGAGCTTTTAAAACTCGACTTCTGTTATTTTCCGAGCATGGATCTAGATTTCTCAAACCTTCCTTCGTCAAAAACTGAATAGTTTGTATGTAAGCAAAGAATCAAGGACACACTCCACCATTTATCCTTGCATATCCATACATAGGTAGGATATGATTTCTTCCCCTAGCTTACATAATTTGCAACTCTTTGGTGTCCACTGGACCAACAACACAAACTGTATTGGCAATTAATTACCAAAGTTTAAAACTTGATATCCAGTGTAGCATGAATTGCTAGGAAACTAAGAAGATCAAGTAACTGGGAAGTAATTGATAGGCATCATAGGATCAAGATTTATAATAACAACGATGAAAAGAATGAGCAAGAGAATTCAACACAAACAGAATTACAGGTTCATATATACCTGCATTCTTAATAAAATTCACCAACTTTTGTACGTCTTTTATAGACACTTTATGTGCATATATGAGTTTCAAAAAGAGAGCCTACTTGCAATGCTCAGTGGAAAGGGTTTCACATTTATGCCTCTATGAAAAGCAATAACAATTGAAGCTATGAGTTGATAATCACTCAACAGATTAAATATCCACAAGCAAATTTGGAGAATAAAAGACATTTTCAAGTTCGACATTGTCACCATAGCTTTCCAACACTAACCACATGTTGGGTTTGGCAAAACAATTGAAGCTTATGTTATAAAATATGGATTGCAATACTATGGATAATGCAAATATAGGCTTGACACTATGAACACTCGAACAGGAGCAGAGTATTGACCCTAGTTTAAAACTTGGATTCACCATATCACGAACAAAAATAATGAAACTATGGTTTAGTGTCTTGAAGCATATTCTTCAAGTAAATTTTGACATTACTTACTGATTTCCTCTTTAATGGCTTTCAGATATACACCATAACCAACCATTACAAGAATAACTTAGCTATTGGGTCTAGGGCTGTTCAAGTAGCCCACCAACCTGAGAAAACCATCTTAACCTATAGGGTTCAAGATGGGTTGGACGAGCCCGATTGAACAGTGGGACCAGGTTGTGGGTTATAAAGTCAAACTCGATTATGATTCGGGTTGGGCTTTGGTTCTATCAAAAAATCTTTGTGCCAATTTGACCCGACTTGAATATATATACATCATTTTTCTTAACTTAGAGCCCTCATCTGCATTCTACGCTATCAATCACTACATCTCCCATTTTGCATCTTTTTGTCTCTAAAATCCTCTTCCTCTCTCAATTGCTCCTTGCCATTTACCCTTCTTTATCATGGGTCTTCCTCTCTTTTCGTTTCTCACCCTCATATCCTACATATATATAATATATTTACGCCGTATACGTAAAATACACATATAAAATATAAAAATACCATAATTCCAATCCTTTATAAATTTTCATAATTATAAAAAAAATACCTTAATCCTTAAAATATAGGTTAATATATAAATCATTATTATTATTATACAGATTAACAAATTATCTACTAAAAATATAAATTTTTAAAGAAAATATATTGGAAAAATTCGTCAAAGTTTTATCTATAATTTTAATAAATTTCAAAAATCCAAAACCTCAACCTGCACAAAAATTTCATTTCCAAAATATTATTTACAACTCATCCTCCAAATCACTATCTCATAAATTCAAATTCATCTATATACACAACAATTCTCAAATCAAGTTTAATATACATACAATCTTTGTATTATATAAAATCCAAAATACATTATATTAAAAATATACATGGATGCAATCCCCAACACAGGTAGTCTCGTGGAAAAACAAAGACTTTTCAATCTTCATCTCACTGTGGACTGCTCTACTCTGTAGTCTTATAGTCTGCGCGATTCACACAACTATGCTAAACTCAAAAGTTTAACGATACATATATATATATATATTAAAAAATAACAATACTAGTTAAACACATTTATTAAAAAATAACAATACTAGTTAAACACACATTTATTATTCTTTTTCTCAAATTACAGCTTTATAATATTTTCATAAAACATTTGATAACTTTTAATCCATTTTTATATATGCAAATCATATCACAATCAATTCATCATATTTGTTATTCACGACACAACACACATATATACATAAACATATCACAAACACACACATATTGGGCCCAGATAACCTTATACAATAATCTAGTTTTAGAAATATTGTTTTGGCTTATCTCAATAGTGATGACACCAATGTGTCTTGCTAATGGATATAGTAATATTTGTGACACCCAGTATCTCATCCACAACGTACTCATATCTCTGACACCAATGTATCTCACTCAAAGGCGTAGCAATATCTGTAACACCCAGTGTCTCACCCCACAACGTATGGCATGCTAAACTACCAAGCCCAATATTCTGGAACTAGTTCAAGTATAAGATACATACAACACACATTTCTCATTTTATATTTTTTCTTATCATACTTTTTACATATCATCATCATTTATATCATATTTCCATGATTATCAACATCACAAACACTTTTCAACACATTTTCACAATTTCATTAATAATTTATATTCATATTACTTATTCTTGAATCACATTCATAATGTGACTCACTCTAAACATTCTATTACATTTTTTTTTATATTTTTCCATAATCATGTAAAAATCCCATATTTTGAATAGTTTATAGAGATCATCATCTTATTAATCTCAACATATTAATTCATAATAATGTCACTTTAAAGAATATTGTTTATTCTTTAATGTGAGCCAGGTGGTGTTCTTTTCTCACCACATTCCTCATATTTTATCAATTCCCATTATTCTCATTATTTTCCCACAATTTCACATACTTTCCATATTTTTAAATTGATTACCCACATTTTCCCATCACATTAGTAAACCACATACATTATATCAAAACACATTTAGTAATACCTCAAATCTTTTAAATATGTACTGAGCTTATTTCTTTTTCCTAAGCCAAACTCTAAACTTCACCACCTTTGTCACCTTAGCCTACACACACATAACCAACTATAAGCAGTATAATAAAATACAATGACATATAAGGTGGTGTAGATTGGGCCTAACACAAGCCAATTGGTTTTGTGTTGAGATGAGGTTCCAAACCCATTTATATGGTCACTGTATATTTGGCCCAACACTTGCAGAACCTATGTAATTTCTTCATGGTATCATAGCTAACCAGGTAATGGACTAACCGCCAGATGATCCTGGACTCCGTTGTTAACCTAGAGCCTCAGTGAAAAATAGGCCTAGGCAATTTGTGATGGATCTAAAAAAAAATAGATTGCCATCCATATTTGGCAAGTGACAATTGGGCTAGGCCCAGTTGCACATGAGGAAGAGTGTTGGAGAATATAAATGAATCCCACATCTAAAAAGTATAATAAAATACAATGACATATAAGGTGGTGTAGATTGGGCCTTAACATAAGCCAATTGGTTTTGTGTTGAGATGAGGTTCCAAACTCATTTATATGGTCACTGTATATTTGGCCCAACACTTGCAGAGCCTGTGTAATTTCTACATAAGCAACATTATCCATTTAAATCACTACATACTCAATGTATATCAAATTACCATTATTTAAGCAATTCTTATCAAATTCTCAACAAAACCATATTTTGAACATTTTGTACTTTGTTTAAACTTTATCCAAATCAACTCATTTCCAACATTTAACTATAAAAACAATACTTATATATCAAATTAACATCAAAACACTACATTCAATAATTATCTCCACCTTCATCAAAAACCCTAATTTCATATAATTTGTCCACAAACCCTAACTTCATCCAAACTCAACCATATTAAATTTTCAATAATAAAAAATCATGATAGATATACTATAGAAACATTAAATTATTCCATTTCAACAATTATATGCATCCATACCGAAACACTAATTTTTACATAACCTTAAATTTATCAACCTTTTGTAATCTTGTCCTTAATCAATTTCTAACCATAAAATCATTATATTTAAATTAAAACAACGTTAAATTTATCTATTACCATAATTATAATCACCCATTTTAGAAATACTAATTACACATATTTAACAACAAAACCCTAGTTCTATCATGTAGGTTTATTTCCATGAATCATTCATCAAATTAACATATATACATCATAATCATATCATAACTAGCATCTTTCTCAATTAACAATCATTTTCTCTCTCTAACCATATCACACATACTCTTAAAATCAATTAAAACAAACTTAAAGTAGTGTACTTACTTGATTTCCTCAATAAATCTTCAAAACCTTCTTAAATCCTCTTAAAATCTCTTATAAATTTAATGTATAAGAGGAACTCACACTCTTCTCACCTCTCTCTCAAGACTCACGTCCAAGAAAGGAAAAGAAGAAGAAGAAGAAAAAGAAGAAATAAGCTCTTAATTCCCATCATTATCTTTATATATAATAATTAATTAATTCTTTAATTCTCACCAATCATATCTCTTTCTTCATTGACTTTTCTTATTATTATTATTATTATTATTATTATTATTATTATTATTATTATTATTATTATTATCATCATCATCATCATCATCAACAACGACAACAACTTTTCCACCACAAACTTGTACTTGCTATATATGTAATATATACAAGATGTATATATTTGTTATATACTATACTTATATTTTATATCCCTCTCTCATAATATACCCAATTAATCCTCCATAATAATTACTCCAATGTATATTAAGATGGGGATGTTACAAAGATGACCTTAGCCACTGTTGTTATGTTTTTGTTTGGTTGGAGTTTTGCATTTCTTTTATGATTTTATATTTTTATTATAGTTTTGATTTTTGGTTTATATTAATTTTTGGAAATATTAAATAAACATTAGGCTTGGCTATACAACTAAGTACCAGCCTAGCTTGGCCTACCTCACCCCGCACACATGATCTTTTGTTCGGGTTCGGACATATATTTTTTATATAAATGTGGACCCCCTAATTTTACACTCAGATTAAACTGTATGTGATCATGATTCCAACAAAATTAGAATCGTACAAATCAAAGTTCATACTAGCCTGAAAGGGCCTAAACCAATCCTCGAGAACCCTTAATTTTATACCTGAGAAAAAAATTCTCAATTTTCTTCTAAATTAAATCCCACACAATGACAAATCCAACACAACTAGAATTGCATAAATCAAAAATCAAATAGGCCAAAACTGACTGCATGACCAACCGTAGCCTAGATGGTGGCGCAGCTAGGACCTTATGATAATCGATTTTAACCTAAAATTTTCACTATAAATTAGGTCCCCTTTTTCACAAAAAGGGCCCAAAAACCAATTGCTCCAAAATTCCAAAAATTCTACAACCATTATGCCAAATTATTTTTTCAATTTTTCATAAAAAAACTAATTCTCCAAATTAGTTTTTCCAAATAAAATTGTGCTCCATAAATTTCTTTTCTTTATAATAAATTAACAAATTTCATCAAGCTCAATGCTGCATTAAGGAGGGAAAAAACACTCCAAACTTCAAGCCAGTCAAGAGAAAATTTTCAAAGATGTAAATTTTTTAATTCAATCTTTTTCAAAATTTGGTAATATAACTAAAAATTAATTAAATCTCACCTTTTGCAATCAAAGGCATGAACTAATTATGGCTCTGATTCTCATAAAAAATAAGATAATTAGACATACTTGAAATTTTACTCCAAGCAGTGAGCCCTTTAAAAGCCACAAAACTAATTTTCTTATTTTTTTAAATTAAATTATTTATCTTTAATTTTGGTTTTTAATTAGCTTGCTTAATCATTTTAAATTGCTACTTATTTTTTATTATTCCACTTTATTGCTACTTATTCTTAATTATTCTTAATTTATTATTTATTTAAATTGATTGCTTTAAGGATTTATACTTAGCCATACCCATAAAAAATGAGCTAATACTCCTCTATAAATACCTTTTTGGAGCTATAATAAATTAGTAAGAGATTTGTGTTTGAGCTAGTACCTATAAGGGCTAGAGTCAAAGCTCTCCTATGTATGCAATTTTGGAGTTGTAATCTTTCCTTTTTATCAGACTGTGGAAGTCATATTTTATTTTACTCATACATTATATCAATTGTCATTCGTAATATTATGCCATTGCATAAAAATAATCTTTTCTTAAAAAATTTAAGATTTATTTAAAGAAAAATATTTCACTACTTAAATATTACTTGAAAATCTAGCTCAAAATCCATTATGATTGATTTCAGGTTAATGCTTTTTCGGGTTAAAAATTAAACATTTTTATAGAGTCAAACAAAAAGGGTTTTTCCTTGAATTTTTTCAAAAATAAATTTAAAGTGATGAGTTTCCAATTTGCTTTAAAAATAAAGTCATCCATTTTTCAAAATAAAAATGAGAGTATTTTTTTAAAAATACAAGAGTAAGTCTTTTAAAAATAAAAGATCTTTTTAAACTTGTGCTTATTAAACCGAGCAATGACTACACATTGTGATATTATATGAGATTAGACCCAAATAAGCATGTTTTCTCCATATTCCAAGAGAGTCTGATGATACTTAGGCAAGGCCTCATAATTGGTGACTCAACTCGCGACCTTAAAAAAAATAAAACTTTGGGCTTTTTTTTTTCAAGTAATTGTATATTCCCCTCTAGCTAAATCTTTTCTTTCCATCCATCATGCATAATGGTTCATTACCCTTAGTTTTAGGGAACCTTGGATAGCAAGTAACATCTACCTGACAACCTTTATTAGATATGTTAGGGGATAGAAAAAGCATTTAATCTGCAATAAATCCTTAATCTTTTTTAGGTGTAATGGACATGCACGTATTATTGTACCAATGTCATATTCCTTATCTGACATGTGGTTAGGTATATAATTGTTTAAGTGTGACGGGATCTTTTGGACCAAACCACCTTTTTATACATGTAAGGACCATAAATACTACCCTTATGTTGTATGAACCATAATACCATGTCATGAAACCTTTTTCATTCATACGTACAGGCATGTGTTATCCTCAAAACCTTAAAAAAACCTTTAAACTTTAAGGTATCCCTCACTTAAAAAGTCAAAAGCCATAAATATAAGTATAAACATAAGCCACATTGGCCTATCCTATAAACATAAACCTAATATGCATTAGCTTGACCCATAAACGCAAAACTAAGCTACATCAACTTAATCATTAAGCACCAACCTAAGCCATATTGGCTTAACCATCAAACATTAACTCATGTCACCTTGGCTTATTCTTCATACGTAGACCTAAGCCATATTGACTTAACCTTTTAACATATAAACCTGAGCCATGTTGGCCTAATAATTTTTGATAAACCACATTGGCTTAGCCATCACTATAAACCTAAACTGCATTGGCCTACCCTTCACCTATTTATCTAAGCCACAACGGCTTAACCCTTTGGACATGAACCTAAGATGGGTCAACCTTTAAGCATGAACTTAAGCCGCAAGAGCTAAACCAAGTGGATATAGACTACTCAAATCAGGCTTAAAAGAGTTTAACATCACTAAGCCACGATAGCTGAAACTATTAGGAACTGCACCAATCTCATGGACCAAGTTGCATACACCTAAAATTCAACCATGGACCAAATTTATGCCCCTAACTATTTAGCCTCAAAAGCTAGCCAAAACATATAGACCATGCCCCATATGCCTTACCATCTTGACTCATGAACCATTAGTTTAACTATACCCAAATCAAAAGCACCATCCATCCTAGCATACATATGGGTTGTTAACTATGAACCATTTGGAACCATTATGGCTAGAAATTTATGCTTGACCTAGTACCCATAAGGGCCAGATCAAAGCTCCCTTCTGTATGCAATTTTGAGATTATAATCTTTTACTTTTATCGTACTATGGATGTCATATTTTATTTTGCTCATGCATTATATCAGTTGTCATTAATAATATTATGTCATTGCATAAAAATAATCCTTTCTCAAAAAATTTAAGATTTATTTAAATGAGAATATTTCACTTCTTAAATATTACTTAAAACCTAGCTTGGAACTCATCTTAATTAGTTTCAAACTATTGTTTTTTTTTTGGGTCAAAAATTAAATATTTTTATGGAGTCAAACATAATAGGTTTTTCCTTGAATTTTTTCAAAAATAAATAATTTAAAGTGGTCGTTCTCTAATTAGATTTTAAAATAAAGCCATCCCCTTTTTTTCAAAATAAAAAGGAGAGTATTCTTTTCAAAATAAAAGAGTAAGTCTTCTCAAAATGAAAGATCTTTTTAAAATCATGCTTACCAAACTGAGCAGAGACTGTATGCGATGATGTCATGTGATACTAAAGCCAAATGAGCATTTTGGCTCCACATTTCGAGCGGATTGGATTAGTGCTTGGGCAAGATCTCATAATAGGCCTGGTCTGAATCTAGTAAAGATCCGCATTTTTTTAGACGAGCTAGGATAAAATTAATTTTTTAGACCCAGCCCTGCTTGGCTCACTTATCACACAAACATATTAGTTTTAAATATATATATATATATATATATATATAAACATACATGTGTGATGATAAAAAAAATTAAGAGTTAATAATATTTTAAGGGTTTCACACAAAACAATATTGGATATTTAAAATTTAATAACATTTTATTTTAAGAGTAGATTTATAATATTTTACAAATTATATTTTTTAAAAAGAATAATTGAATGTATAAATTTGGGCCGGGCTAGAGTGGTGTAAAAATTTACTGGGCTGGGCTTAGACGAGATGAAGAAAATATTTTTTTGGGCCGGACTAGTCTCGAGCTCAACCATATAAAATTTAGCCCACATCAATCCTGGCCCAGCCGACCTATGGCCAAGTCCAATGAAGATGGCCTTTATCACTACCAGTTTTTCTTTCATTTAGTTGGAGTTTTGTATTTTTTTCTGTGATTTTATATTTATATTGTAGATTTTATTTTTCATTGAGATGAATTTTTAAAAAGATCGGATGAAAATTGCCTTGGATTTGTGATTCTTTGTGTGTGTTTCAATTTTTTGTATGTGAATTTGGCTTCAATATGTAATTATCTATGTATTTTAGTATTTTGTACATGAATTTTGGTTGTATCTAATGTTGTTTGTATCTCAGATTTGTGATTGTCATATTCTAAGAATGTGTGTTTCAATTCTTTTTTTTGTTTGTATAATAATAATAATAATAATAATAATAATAATAATAATAATAATAATAATAATAATAATAATAATAATAAAACAATAAACAACTTAATTTTAAAAGTTATTACTTTAAATTAGTGGCCACTATAGTATGGATTTTGCTTGGCCCAAATTAAAGTGAAATGAGATAATTGAGAATCGATTAGGTTTTACTTGGCCCGAGTTGCCTAGCCCAACTTGGCCGGGTTAGCCTGAGGTCAGATTTTGTATTGCCTATGGGATTGGGGCTGGGCCATGGTCTATGAAATAAAACTCGAATTAAACTCAGGTCGGGCTTCAGGTAGGGGTAAAAAATAGCCCTAGTATACCCCTAATTGGGAACTTATCCTAAAAACTTACAAATTGATAAAAATATGATTAGTATAATAGATCATGAATAATTCATGAAAGCAATAAACAATTTCTATGGAGTTCAATTCATATGTTGTAAAAATGGCTATATGAGCCCATGCACCAATCATGGTAGTTATATGTTCACCTAAATCTTGTAAATAAAGTTAGATATTAGGACCCATATAAATAATTTTTTTCTTTGAAATATAAGGCATAGTTCTTCAAAGATTAATAGGCCCAAATATAATATAGACATTTTCCAATTTTGAACATTAATCTTGTTGTTAGATATTTCAAATGGAGGAAATTCTAACAAAAGAAGCAAGAAGAATATGCTCAATATTAGATTTCCATTGTTGTTGGTCTTACATAGAATTTATGTCTAGACTCATTTAAAATTTTAATTTATATTGAATAAATATGTTTTGTAAGAATTGTGCCTCAAAATTCTAATAGGATTCAGAAAAAAAATTTTATTTAATGTTTGAAAAATATTTCTAAACAAGCACTATTATCTATATAAAGTGAAATTCTTATTCTAATATTATTTCTAATTGAGTAAGGATCTAGTGGGTGTATTTGATGCAATAAAGGACCTACATGTGCTTTAGCCTAAGGTGTAACTTCCGAACTTTTGCTAAAATAAAATTTTATTAAATTAAATAAATAATCTGAGGGATAAATGAAGAGTTAGAAGTGAGAAATATGAAAGGTATATGTGAAGTATATATTATATATAACATATAAAAATTAAAGTGAATAGTAAAGTCAAAAGATAAAATGGTAAAAAGTTAAAAATTAAAAAAATTTAAAATTAAAATTAATTTTGAATGGAAGATAAAATTTATAATTTTAAAATAAATAAATAAATAAATAAATAAAATAATATATATAGTTAAAATTAAATAGAAAGAAAATTTAGAATCATTTTGTTCTTCATCTTGTTCTTTATCCTCATGTATGCTGAAATCTCCATGGGTTCCCAAGGTGGTCTTTCCCTCTTCTAAACTCTAGGATCTACAAGATTTTTCAAGGAGTGAAGGAAGATTTGGTGAAAGTTTAATTAGCAGATAAGCTTTCTTGACAATTTTGTGAAGTTCTTTAGAAATTTCATATATGTAAAATATGAATTTTTATTGGAGCACCTTATAATTGTTGGCATAGGTATGAAAGATGTTAATTTGATATAGAAATAAGGATTTTATGGTTGGAGTGTTGATTTGTTTCGGTTTGATACAAGTTTGAATTGGTTAGTGTTAAATTTAGGGTTTTGGAAGAGCATAGTTAAAGAATGGGTATTAATTAAATTAAATGGTTTAAAATGTGTTAAAATATGACTTTAAAGATATAATTGGACTTAAATTAAGAATTACAATTGAGTAGGTGAATTTCTAGAATTAAAGTGAGTTAAGGCAAAAATTGAAAAATTAGTAGAAATGTTGCTTAATTAGTGTTTAATGATTGAAATGCCTTAGCATGTGATTTTAAATGATTATAAATATTCACATTTTGAATAGGCATTGAGTGGAAGCAAGTCATCCATACCAAGTGGTAAAGGACACTTGAGGGAAGTGAAGGGAAGAGGTGATTTTTAGCTTAAAAATAGCTTAAACTAAGGTTAGTACATACTTTGGTAGTTATGTATTATAATGCATTGGAAATGGCATACTACATTATACATGGACATTGAGAATATGTTGCTTTAATATGTGAAGGCACATATAAAGTGCATAGTTATGTGTTCAAAGGCATTAAATGTATAATGTATGAATAAATGAGCCTTTTTAACATGGCTAATTGCATTATTAAGTATGTTTGTAAAAAGAATGTGATTATGTCTATTTTTAGGGTATAACAATGAGAAAGTGGAGAAATTAATATTTATGATGGAAATGTGTGAAAATATGGTAAATTAATGAAAAAGTGCAAAAAGAATGAAAAGTTTCATAATTTCCAATGTATGAGAAAGTATGAATGTATATGTTATGTGTGTAACCTTATGTAATATTTTATTCTAGAATGTTGTGTTTGGAGATTTAAGATGGCATGCCTATGATTTGCCTTCGAGCTAGACATTGTGCGTCACTGTTATATGATTTACCTTCAGGCTAGACACTGAAATTTAGCATTATATTATGTGCCTTCAGACTAGACGCAGGGCATTATTATTATCTACCTTAGGGCTAGACACTAGGTGTCAAAATAAACTAAAATAATAACTCTGAAACTTGAATATTATGTAAGGTCATTTGGGCCTAATGCATGT
The DNA here is from genome assembly GCA_947685225.1 of Garcia nutans. Taxonomy (NCBI): domain Eukaryota; kingdom Viridiplantae; phylum Streptophyta; class Magnoliopsida; order Malpighiales; family Euphorbiaceae; genus Garcia; species Garcia nutans. Next base: position 4,406,887 of record CANTUV010000071.1, read on the forward strand.
GAATGTATTTATGTGATGATTTAAAAAGAATAACGGATATGATTTAAAATGGAATTGCATGTCACATTGTAGGATTTAAAGAAAAAGCATTATGCATTGTCTTCCTTAAAGTTTTACTATTATCAAAGCATGTACCGCTAGGCTTTTAGCTTAGCGTGATTAAAATTTATTGCGCAAGTGACAAGGTTGATCTTGAGGATCCGGAGAGTTCTTCTAGACCTGGTCAGGTCTAAACTTTGGTTGATCATTCTTGAAGTTGGATAAGTTGTCATATGATCATAGCCAACTGAACACATATATATTTTTTATTTTGTGAAACTTAACATAACTATGTACATTATATTTATATATTTAGAAATGTTGTAAAATATATAGATTTTTAGGTCAAATGTTATGTAATGGGATTATTTTTTTGTTGATATATATGTATATATTTGAGTATTTTGAGAAATGTTAGAGTATTTTGAGGAGTAATGGTGAATTGATTGATTGATTATTTTTGGGAATGTAAATTTTCATACAGGTTGTGTTAACTGAATTTTAGAAATATTCAAAAAATAGATAAAACTTTGGCGAATTTTTTTAGAAATTTTTGTTTAAATTTTGTATTTTGATAATTAATCATTTAAGAATGTGTCTATTTACTTATTAAATTATGTTTTAAGGAATAAATTATTTTATTAAAAATTTTGATTGAATTTTCTAAAGATTAAAATTGTAGCATTCTTATATTTTGTGTACATATTTTATATATACGTGGTATATGTATTATATATGTATGGTATAAGGGTGTTACATTTATTTTGGTATCAGAGCTTAGGTTTAAGGTTCTCGACCTAAGGTGGTTGTGAGAGACAGAAAAAGGTGATTTTAAATGTAATTTTAAAATGTTATATGTACATATACATTGGCATTTAAACTGGGCTTTGATGTGGCAGTATTGTTGTGATTTTAGATATTTATTGATATGGCATCTAGAACGCATCAGTTTAATGAGGGGAGTGTTGAGAGTTTTGCTTCAGAAGAGGATAGAGCTGGAGCTAGTGCTGAGACTGTTGGAGAGGCATATGCATCAGTGCTAGTTAGAAGAGCAAGATAAGAGATTCCACCAGTCTAGGTGTAGTGGATGATGGAACTGCTTCATCATGCCCCAGTGCAGGTATAGCAGCAGCTGCCACAGACTAAGAAGTATGATAAGCTATGAAAGTATGGGGCTATAGACTTTGTTGGCATAGTTGATCCAACCAAGACTGAGCAGTGGCTGCATAGAGTTCAGAGGGTATTTATCCAGTTACAAGCCACTGCAAAAGAGAAGTTCGATTATGCCTTGTCTCTTCTGTAGTGGAATGCCTATGACTAGTAGAAGACTATTCCTATTCTTTTGGATGATCCACTGGTGCTGTCAAATATAGATTTACTATAGGAATTTGAGAAGAAATATACCCCTTGAGAGTATAAAGATGCGAAGAAGAAAGAATTCCTAAGTTTAAAGAAGGGAACAGACACAGTTATAGAGTATGAGAAGGATTTCATCCGGTTGAGCAAGTATGCAGGAAATATTGTATCAAATGAGATAAATAAGTGTCGAAGATATGAGGAGGGCCTGGGGCCATCCATCATGTGTCAAGTGGCAGTGATATAGTATTTTTTTGGTTAGTATCTGCTACCCAAAATGTTAAGAAAGCCCAGAGGCTTGCAATTGCAGCAATAGCATATGACAGTAGAGTTAGGAGACTCTAGGGTGAGGCAGGATCTTCATCTGAGAAGAGAGGCTGAGGGAGATTTTCTCAGAGGTTTAGCAGGAGCCAGGGACAGCCTAGTAGATATTCACAACAGCAGAGGCAGAGGCCTGCAGCCTCGGTGGCTAGTGCTCCGACTCCCATTTCTCAGTGACTTGCTCCACCTACCTGTGCTTAGTATGGAAGGGCACATGGAGGTGTTTGTTGGAGGACCGATACACCAGCTTGCTTCAGATATGGCTCCAAACACCACTTTATTAGAGACTGTACAGAGCCACCAGATGATAAACAGATAAATACAGTAGCTTTTAGACCCAGTGTTAGAGGGGGTCGAGGTGGTAGAGGTATTGGCAGAGGAGGTAGACCAGTTTCTGGTTAGAGAGGCAATTCTACAGCAAAAAGTAGACCAAGGGATGCAAGGACATCACAATGGGTATATGTGATACAGAGACAACCAGATGCTTTAGTGGTGATAGCTGATACTATCTCTTTATTTAGTACTTCAGTTTATACATTGATAGACCCTGGGTTGACACATTCATACATTAGTGTATCCATTCTGCTTATGAGTGTTTTGAATTTTGAGTCATTGGGGTTTAATATGCTTGTGACTAACCCTTTAGGGCATAGTGTGGTAGTTAGCGGAGTCTACTGAGATAGTCTAGTTATGGTGCATGATGAAGAGTTTCTCGGTAACTTGATTGAGATGCCTTTTAGCGATTATGATCTTATTTTAGGTATGGATTGGTTATCCAGACATTGAGTAATAGTGAATTTTCAGCATAAACATGTCACTTTGAGGACACGTGATGGAAGGAGGTAATGGTATTGGTGAGCATAGGAACATCTCTTTTATGTTTATTTCAGCTATTTCAGTTAGGAGGATGATTCAGAAGGGGTGTACAACTTACCTAGAGCATGTAGTGGATACTAGAGTTGAGGGGTCTAGGCTTGACATTGTTCCTACTATGGCAGAGTTCCCCAATGAGTTGCCAAGGCTATCTCCAGAGAGAGACAGGTGAAATTTGATATCGATATGATGCATGGTACCACTCCTTTCTCTATTACCCCTTATCAGCTGGCACCTGCAGAATTAAAAGACTTGAAAGTGTAGTTGCAGGAGTTATTTGATGAAGGGTTTATTTGCCCTAGTGTCTCACCATGGGGAGCATCAGCACTGTTTATGAAGAAGAATAGTGACACTTTGAGACTATGCATTGATTACCGGCAGTTGAATAATGTGACCATCAAGAATAAATGTCTGCTACCTCATACTGATTATCTTTTTGATCAATTAAAGGGGACAAAAATATTCTCTAAGATTGATTTGAGATCAAGGTACCATTAGTTAAGAGTCAGAGATATCGATGTACCCGAGATGGCTTTCCGCATGAGATAAGGGCATTATGAGTTTCTAGTGATACTTTTTGGACTGACAAATTCACCACTAGCATTCATGAATTTGATGAATCGGATCTTTTGACTATATTTAGATTAGTTTATGGTGGTTTTCGTTGATGATATCTTAGTGTATTCATATAGTAAGGAAGATTATGATAGGCATCTCCGGATTATACTGCAGACACTGAGAGAGAAGCGGTTGTATGCCAAGTTATCCAAATCTGAGTTTTAGATGGATGAGGTGGCTTTCCTCAAACATATGTTTTCTTCAAAGGGTATTAGAGTTGATCCAAGCAAAGTAGAAGCAATCTTGAGTTAGAGTCCACCAAAGAATGTTACAGAAGTCAGAAGTTTTCTGGGATTGGCTATTACCATCGATTTGTGAAGGTTTTCCATGATAATAAAACCACTCACCAAATTACTTCAGAAATGAGTTAGATTTTTATGGACAAATTAGTGTCAAGTGAGCTTTAAGCTGTTGAGGGATATATTAACTCAGGCTCCAGTCCTTACACTGCCTATAGAAGTTAAACCATATGTGTTATACAGTGATGCTTTATATAATAGTTTGAGTTGTGTTCTAATACATGAGAGTAGAGTCATAGCATATGCATCTCGACAGTTGAAGCCTTATGAGTTTAATTACCCGACTCATGATTTGGAGTCGGCAGCCATAATTTTTCCACTAAAGATTTGGTGACAATATCTGTAAGAAATGCTTTATTTATATTGATCATAAGAGTTTAAAGTATCTGGGTGTCTAGAATGAGTTGAATCTTCGGCAGAGACAATGGTTGGAGCTGATAAAGGACTATGACTACGTGATTGATTATCATCCTAGCAAGGCAAATGTAGTTGTAAATGCCTGGAGTCAAAAGTCCATGACAGTTTCGACTGCCTATTTACTCTCTTTACTTGTTGAGTTGAGGGCGTTGTATGCTAGATTTGAGTTATGTGATGATGGTGCACATATGGTTCAATTGCAGTTGAGGCCATTGTTGCTAGACCAGATTAAGGAAGCACAACAGACATATGTGGAAAATCCAAAATATTGGAAAAGATTGCCAAAAGGGGGAGAGCAGAGATTTTCATGTGAGAGATGATGAGAGCTTATGGTACATAGATAGATTGTATATTTCTGATGATATGAAATTGAAGAAGAAGATTTTAGAGGAAGCACGTCAATCATCTTATACTATGCACCCTCGAAGTACCAAAATGTATCAAGACTTAAAGCGACACTACTGGCAGTCAAATATGAAGAGGGATATGGCAGAATTTATATCAAGATATCTCACTTGCCAGAGAGTGAAGGCTAAGCACTAGGTTCCTTTTGGGTTACTACAACCATTATTAGTACCTAAGTGGAAGTGGAAGCGAGTGACCATAAACTTTATGGCTGGATTGCCTTTGATCTAGAAGAAGCATGATACAATCTGAGTGATTATTGACAGAATGACAAAGAGAGCTCATTTTCTTCTAGTTAGGATGGACTACTAACTAGATAGGTTGGCCGAGCTGGACATTAGTAAGATTGTGAGGTTGCATGGAGTCCCAGTTTCATTGGTTTCATACTGAGATCCCATATTCACATCTAGATTTTGGAGGAGTTTGCATGATGCATTGAGTACTTGATTATATTTTAGTACTGCTTTCCATAGTACTGCTTTCCATCCACAGATGGATAGGCAGTCGTAGAGAGTGATACATGTATTGGAGGATATATTAAGGAGTTGTGTCATTGACTTTACAAGGAGTTGGGACATACATTTGCCACAGATAAAATTTACCTCCAATAATAGTTATCAATTCAACATTGGGATGGCACCTTTTGAGGCCTTGTATGGCAGGAAGTGTAGAACACCTTTGTATTGGGATGAAGTTAGAGAAGGTAAGCTAGTTTGTCCTGATTTGATCAAAGAGACAGAGGAAAAAGTGAAAGTAATTTGGAATATTTTGAAATCAACTTTAGACTGATAGAAATGATATTCAGATTTGAAGAAAAAGGATATAGAGTTTAGTGTGGGGGATAAGGTATTCCTAAAGGTGTTTCTATAGAAAAAAGATTTTGAGGTTTGGTCAGAGATGGAAGTTGAGTCCTTGTTTCATCAAACCGTATAAGGTATTAGAGAGAGTAGGACTAGTGGCTTATAGACCGGCTTTGCTGCCTGAGTTAGATCGGATATATGACGTCTTCTGTCTCAATGCTTCGGATGTACAGATCAGATCTATCTCATATATTATCAGTGGAGTCTATCGAGGTGAATCCGTATCTGACTTACGAAGAAGAATCAGTGACAATTTTGGCATGAGAGGCAAATGAATTGAGAAATAAGAAGGTGCCATTAGTTAAAGTTCTATGGAGGAACCATTCCACTGAGGAGGCAACAAGTGAGAATGAACAGACGATGCAGAGCTAATATCCTCACATATTCCAGAGCTAATATTAGGTAATTTCGAGGATGAAATTCTTTTAAGAGGGAGAGAGTTGCAACATCTGAACTTTTGCTAAAATAAAATTTAATTTAATTAAATAAATAATTTGAGAGATAAATGAAGAGTTGAAAGTGAAAAATATGAAAGGTATATGTGAAGTATATGTTATATATATAGCATATAAAAGTCAAAGTGAATAGTAAAGTCTAAGGATAAAATGGTAAAAAGTGAAAAGTTAAAAAATTAAAATTAAAATTAATTTTGAATGGAAGATAAAATTTAGAATTTTAAAATAAATAAATAATTAATTAAAATATTAAAATAATATATATATGTGGTTAAAATTAAAGAGAAAGAAAATTTAAAATCATTTTGTTCTCATCTTCTTCTTTCTCCTCATGTATGCTGAAATCTCCATAGGTGCCCAAGGTGATCCGCCTCTTCTAAACTCCAAGATTTTTCAAGGAGTGAAGGAAGATTTGGTGAAAGTTTAACTAGTAGGTAAGCTTTCTTGGCAATTTTGTGAAGTTCTTTGGAAATTTCATATATGTAAAATATAGATTTTTATTGGAGCACCTTATAATTGTTAGAGTAGGTATGGATGATGTTAATTTGATGTAGAAATAATGATTTTATGGTTGGAGAGTTGATTTGTTTAGGTTTGATACAAGTTTGAATTAGTTAGTACTGAATTTGGGGGTTTTGAAAGAGTATAGTGAAAGAATGGGTGTTAATTGAATTAAATGGTTTAAAATGTGTTAAAATATGACTTTAAAGATATAATTGAACTTAAATTAAGAATTATAATTGAGTAGGATGAATTTCTAAAATTAAAGTGAGTTAGGGCAAAATTTAGAAAATTGGTGGGAATGTTGCTTAATTAGTGTTTAATGGTTAAAATACCTTAGAATGTGATTCTAAATGATTATAAACATTCACATTTTGAATAGGAATTGAGTGGAAGCAATTTTTTCATACCAAGTAGTGAATGACACTTGAGAGAAATGAAGGGAAGTGGTGATTTTTAGCTTAGAAATAGCTTAAACCAAGGTTAGTGCATACTTTTGTATTTATGTATTAATGCATTGGAAATTGCATACTACATTATATATAGACATTGAAACTATGTTACTTTAATGTGTGAATACACGTATAAAATGCATAGTTATATGTTCAAAGGCATCAAATGTACAATGTATGAATAAATGAGCCATTTTAAGATGACTAATTACATTATAAAGTATGTTTGTGAAAAGAATGTGATTATGTCTATTTTAGGGCATAAATTGGCCACAATGAGGAAGTGGAAAAGAAATTAATATTTATGATGGAAATGTGTGAAAATATGGTAAATTAATGGAAAAAGTACAAAAAGAATGAAAAGTGGCATAATACCAATGTATGAGAAAGTATAGATGTATATGCTATGTGTGTAACCTTATGTAATATCTTATTCTAGAGTGTTGTGTTTGGTGATTTAAGATGGCATGCCTATGATTTGCCTTCAGGCTAGATGTTGGACGTTATTGTTATATGATTTGCCTTCAGGCTAGACACTGGGCGTTACTGTTATATGATTTGCCTTTGGGCTAGACGTTGGGAATCACCATTATATTATATGCCTTCAGGCTAAATGCTGGGCATCATTATTATCTACCTTCGGGCTATACACTAGGTATTAAAATAGACCAAAATAATAACTCTGAAACTTGAATATTATATAAGGTCATTTGGGGACAATGCACGTGAATGTATTTATTTGATGATTTAAAAAGAATAATGGATATGATTGAAAAGGAATTGCATGTCACATTATAGGATTTAAAGAAAAAGCATTATGCATTGTCTTCCTTAAAGTTTCACTATTATCAAAGTATATACCGCTAGGCTTTTAGCTTAGCGCAATTGAAATTTATCGCATAGATGACAGAATTTATTCGAAAGATCCAGAGAGTTGTTCTAGACCTGGTCAGGTCTAGACTTTGGTTGATTGTTCTTGAAGTTGGATAGGCCGCCATAGGATCAGAGCCAGCTGCATATCTGTATATATTCTATTTTGTGAAACTTAACATAACTATGTACATTATATTTATACATTTGAAAATATTGTAAACTATAAAAATTTTTGGGTTAAATATTGTGTAATGGGATTATTTATATGTTGATATATATATATATTTGAGTATTTTGAGAAATGTTGGAGTATTTTGAGGAGGAATGGTGAATTGATTGATTGATTATTTTTTAGAGTGTAAATTTTCATGCAGGTTGTGTTAATTGAATTTTGGGAACATCCGAAAAATAAATAAAAATTTGGCTAATTTTTTCTAAAGATTTTCCTTTAAATTTTATATTTTGATAATTAATCACTTAAGAATTTGTCTATTTACTTATTAAATTATATTTTAAGGAATAAATTATTTATTGAAAATTTTAATGGAATTTTTAAAAGATTGAAATTATGACATTCTTATATTCTATATATGTATTTTACATATGCGGGGTGTATATATTATGCATATATAGGGTATAAGGATGTTACATAAGGACCCGTTAAGCTTGCCCAATGGACTGGTTACAAGGGGTCATTTTTGATGGTTTATGGAAGCATTACTCATGATGATTCAAGGCTTATAGAGTGACTTGGCTACCATAGAAGAATGTAAAGAAGATTCCAACTCAAGCTTAGGCTTCTAAAACCAATCCAAGGCTTAGTATATTTATCACTTGTCAAAGAAGATCATTTGGGCTAGTTGTGTTTGCTAAGCCCCTTTGAAATAATCTTGTTTTAGCTTTGTATATTTGAGTTATATTTGCTTTTGCCATTTTATATGTAAGACAAAGGTTCAATTTGGACCTTATACTATAACGCGTGGACCATATTGGCCCTTAAAGTTTTTTGAACCAAATTGATTTTTTTTTTCCAAATACGGGCTAAATTGAAACTTTTTTTATGGAGTCATTAATTGAACTAATGGCAGGGCTCAATTTGAATCTTAGTTAAACATCAGTTAAAATAATATAACAAAAAATCTTAGCTTAAAGATTTATAATTTTTTTGCACAAAGATAGTCACGCTATTTAAAATTAACAAAATAAATAAATATCATTAATTTATTCATCTCTATTAATAACCTTCATGAGCTTGCAATTATAACTATCAATTCTATAATCTCGGAGGAGAAGCCAAAACTATAAATATTGAAAGCTAGAGAAAAGAAAGTAGTAAAAAATAGAGAAAAACAACTAGATAGTCTCCTCCGCAATCTAATTAAAAATAATTGTACATGTGGTGTGACAGCCGGGCTTGTACAATATTTTTCACTTTGTGCATAAACCCTCATGGTTTTGTTCTCAGGCCCAGAATTACCTCCATGCCCAAAACGTGTTGTACAAGTCAAAATATGCCCACCCTTAAGTACTGCTTTCTCACCCTGTACTTAACCGATGTGAGATTTGCCTAAGGATGAATAGCACATGCCATAGGGGCATCACAATTCTCCATCCCTAAGGGCTCAACGTCCACATTGAGGTTTGTCCCACCACCGGCCAGAGGAACATGTCTCTTGGCTCTGATACCAAGTTGTGACAGCCCGACTTGTACAATATTGTCCGCTTTGGGCATAAGCCCTCATGGTTTTGTTCTCATGCTCAGACATACCTCCAGGACCAAAACACGATTACAAGTCAAAGTATATTCACCCTTAAGTACTGCTTCCTCACATTGCACTTAACCGATATAGGATTTGCCTAAGGATGAACGGTACGCCATAAGGGCATCACATGTGGGTTTTTTATATTATTTTTACCTAATTTATTTAATTAATAAAATAATTTTTCATTTTTAAAAATTAACTAAAAATTTTAAACTTTTGACAATCAATATTTTAATTTTTTTATATCAAAAATCATTAAATTACAAAAAGTATTAAATTATTAATTTTTTGTTAAAATATTATAAATTACGATAATTAAATTATTTTTAAAATCATTAAATTACAAAAAAATAAAAAAATTATGAAATTATTAATTTTGTGTTAAAATTATTATTAAATTTTGATATTATAAAAATTATTTATTTAATATTATGAATTATTAATATTAAATATTTGTTTATTAAAAATTATTTGTTAATAAATAATTTTTAAAATATTATATTAATATTAATAAATTATAAAAAGATCAATTTGAATCCTGATGTTTAACTAAAGTCCACATTTGACCATGTCGTTAGTTTAGTTAACGGTTTCATAAAAAAAGTTCCAATTTGGCCAAAAATTTTTTTTTAAAAAGTTCAAATTTGATTAAAAAAAATTTCAAGGACCAATATGGTCCACTTGCTATAATATAGGGTTCAACTTTTGTCCTTTATTTGTGTGCTGGAATTTTAGTGTGGGTTTGGATATGACTTCTTGAAATTGGGCTCTTTGATGTCTAATAGCCCAAGTGTGATTAGGATAGTTTATTTTGGATTTAAGGATGATCTTATGTTTATTGCCAAATACCCTAATTAGGGTATCCAACACATAGGTCATATTTAAAAAAAAAAAACTTATGAAGAGTTTGTAAGGGAGTCTTGAATTTGAATGAAATTTTCAAAACATTGTTCTGTGAGAGAGGTTTCTCTTGCTTTGATTATTGTTAAATCAAATTATTTATAAAGAGTTAATAATTTGAGTGAATCTAATACCAAAGTTCTCTTCCACACTTGTTAGAATTAGGTTGAGGCATTGACAAAGACTTGATTTATCTTTCCAAGAGAGTTATCTAATCACAAAGGTGTAAGATCTTAAGTACAATTACTTGTGGGTTCACATCAGTTTGGTATCAGAGTAAGGCTCTAAATCAGGTCCAAATCTATCCTATTTATCTTGTTATTTGAAATTTCCTTGTTTATCTTTGTTTGTGTTTGTGTTTGTGTTCCTTTTCTTTGTTTGTCTTGTTCTCCTTGTTTCCTTTATCTTATTGAAAGAAAATCCTACAAAAAATTATCTTGCTCTTTCAATTTCTTATATTGTTTATGTATCTTGTTTAAAATTCCTAATTCAATATTGATCTTTATTACTTTAACTTTTGTTTCCCTCAAATTAAATAAAAAAGATTTAAAAGAAAAGTGTCTTAATTGCTCTTGACTCTTGATATCCTTGAAAAATCTAGTAATTAATCATCAAATTGTTCAATTTGTTGTGTTCGATTATGTTTGTTTGTATCAATTTGAGTCTTTAGATCCATAATTTTGCAAAAAGTTTCAGCAAAACAAAATTTCTAGAAAATTTCATAGACTAGAACAAGAGTCTTTTGAAATTCCTATATAGCACTATTGCCCTTTGTTTATTGTGGTTGCTATATCTTTTTTGTGTTCAGTCTCGTGGTTGCCTCTTTTACCATAATCCCAACTATGTCTTGGAATCTGAGGCTAAAAATTTCTTGCATTCACACCTCTAAAAGTAACAACCACTGCGAACTATTCTGTGAAAATTGGAAATTTTCCTTTAGAGTCTCATGGTCACGAACCCCACCATGTGAATCACTGCGAACCCTACTGTCCAATTTTGAGATTCAACCTAACTTTTCCATGGTATTCCTGTAGTAAGTTCGCTCAAAGCTTGTCATAATCGTGGCTTCTACCATGATTTTTACTATAAGTTTTCAAATTTTATCAATTTTTTCTAGCGGTTGCCCAAACTATGTCACGGTCGCCCAATGACCTATGTTGTTGTGACTTTGGCCACAAACTTTACTGAGAAAGGTGATCTCTAAAAGAACAAAGTATAGAAGATTGTGCATTTATGATCATTTGTTGAAAGTATATTAAAATTTCTCCTTTTTCTTTTGGTATTTTTATCCAACACTCTTGTGGTTGACAAATTGTGGTTAGTTTAATTATAAACAATTAGTCTCAATAAGATATTGTATGGTAAAAAGGAAATGTGAGTGCTCATAAAGAAGAAACCTGAAAAATTAAGCGTAAACACAAGTGACCTTAAGTGAATAATATACTTGAGTGAAACACGTGAGGGAGTGAAGTGAAAATTTTTAATTTTTATTTCACTAATCTTTATTTGGATCTTAAAGTTTTTAAGTATCGAAATGAGTGGTCAAGGAAGGAACACCCAAGGTGAAGTAGATCATTTTCAAGCCATTTTTTTTATGCAATTCAAGCAATGGATAGAAGATTTAATAAAGTTTTTGATTGAATAGAAAGATTAAAAGCCTCATTGGCTAGGGGATAACCAACAATGCCCCTAATGCACAAGCTAGGAGGATTCCCAGAAGAGAAAATGAGGGAGAAGAGTCGGATAGTGATGAGTCATTTGAAGATAATGAAAAGGAGGTGAAAGTGAGGCTTAGAGGTAGACAACATAACAGTTATGGAGATGGAGTGAAGTTGAAGATCCCTAGATTCCATAGTAGGATAAATCCCGAAGTTTACCTTGATTGGGAGAAGAAAATAGAGTTGGTGTTTGATTTTCATGAATACATGAAGTCTAAGAAGGTAAAGCTAGCCATTTTTACCTTTAAAAATTATGCAATCACTTAGTGGGATAAAAATAAATAGCAAAGGAGAAAAAGTAGAGAAAGGCTCATAGAAAAATGGGGTGATTTAAAGTTTATAATGAGGAGAAGGTTTATACCAAGCCATTATTATAAGGAGTTGTATAATCACCTATAAAATCTTACCCAAGAGTTGTAGAGTGTAGAAGAGTACTACAAGGAGATAAAGGTCACCATAATTCAAACAAATGTAGAAGAATATAATGAAGCAATCATGGCACATTTCTCAATGGCCTTATTGGGAGATCTTCAATATAATTGAGTTACAACCCTATATGGAGTTGGAGGAATTGCTTCACCTAGAATTGAAGGTTGAGAATCAAATGAAGAGGAAAAGTGGGTCTAGTAGATTCTCATCTTCATCAACTTTCAAGACCATAAGAAAGAAGATTGATAAAGCTACTTCTTCAAAGCCCAATGTAAAATCTAAAGAAGCAACCAAAGTATCCACTTCCAAGAAGATAAAGGCTAATATAAACCTTCTTCTTCATCTAAATTAAAGTTCTTTAAATATGGTAGTGTTGGACATTATAGGGGAGATTGTCCTAATCAATGGACAATGTACATATGTGATGGATGGAGTATATTACTCTACTACTGATGAGGAATCTAGTAAGAAGAATTCACCCACCAAAGAGGAGAATAGTGATGAAGAAAATGATCCATTGACACTTGCTGAAAGTGGTAGAGCATTTGTGATTAGGAGAACCTTGAGTGTGCAAGTCCAACTTAGTGAGTGTGACCAAAGAGAAAATCTTTTTCACATTATATGTCCAGTCAAAAATAGGGTGTGTGATATTATAATTGATGGTAGGAGTGTGACCGATGTTGCAAGTGCTACCCTTGTAGAGATGTTAAGTTTGATAATCCTTGAACTCCCATAACCCTATAAGTTAAAGTTGTTAAATTATTGCGGGGAGATTAAAGCCACTATGCAAGTCCTAGTTGCTTTCAAAATGCGCAAATGCAAGGATGAGTTGTTCAATGTTGTAACTATGCAAAAGGGTCATCCATTTTTAGGAAGACCATGGCAATTTGATAGAAAGGAGTTGCACAATGGGTACACAAAACATTTTTTAGAAAGATGGGAAGAAGATTACTCTTGTACCTCTCTTGTAACACTCACATTTCTATTAAATACAGTTAAATAATTAATATAGATGGTTAATTAATGTGTTGAAAGAGGGATATGCACAATATATACCTGATATATACATAAGTTATAAATAAAATATACATTGGATACATAATGTATACGTGGTATATACCTAACTTATATATTTTTACTAAAAACCAAAGTTAGATAAAAAGTTAAAAGTTCAAAATATATAATAATAATAATAATAATAATAATAATAATAATAATAATAATAATAAATAAGGTATAAAAAGATTAAAATTAATTTTGGATGGGAAAGAATAAAAATATCTTAATATTTAATTAATTAATAATTATATAAATAAAGTAAAGGTTAGAAATTATTTAGAAAATTAAAATTTTTTTTCTTCTTCTTCCTTGGGGCCGAACTCCATTAGAGGGGGAGAGAGATCTTCAGTTCATCATATATACCAAATTTCATAAGAATTTCAAAGGTTTCAAGGTGATTTTGAAGATTAAACAAGGATTAGGTGAGTATTTTTTAATTTAAGCAAGCTTTTCTTCAATTTTAAGATTATGTAAATTTGGAGTTTGTGATGGAAATGATTTTAATTAATGAAATGGATAGTTTTGAAGTTATTGTGATGGGAATATGTTAATTTAATGCTAGGATGGTGGAAGAAAGCTTGTTTTGGTGAAGTTTGAGCTTGGTAGTGGAGAAATTAGGGTTTTATTAGAAGTTTGGTTAGAATTTGTATAACTAGGGGGTTTTTTTTAATAAATTGAGTATAAGAATGATTCTAATTAAATAATTTTACTTGTTGTTTGGATTAGGAGAATATAGGCCAAAGTCACTCAAGTGGAGGAATTTAGGGTTTGTTGAAAGTAAGGCTTGGAGAGTGGGTTTGGGTTGCTTTTTGAGCTAAACAAGGTTATTACATACTTTGATAACTTGCATTTTAATTATACTTGTTTTAGCATAATTACATAGATACTTTGAAAATTTATTATGTTGCTTTGAAATGAGGTTATTAATATAACCAATGCATTATTGTAAAAAATGTGATTGGTACATTGGTTTGAACTTAAAGATTAATGCTTTATGGTGAATGGTAACATTATATATAATACATTAGTATTGTGGAAGAAAGACATATTGTGAATATAATCAAGGAAATTATATTCCATGTGATTGAAAAATGTGGAAATGGTTATGGAATGCGATTAAATATGGGAAATTGACAAAAGAAATGAGAATGTGAAAATGTGTAATAATGATGATATGCTTATTTGCCCTATATAGTTACTTGTTTTAGAGAATTGAATTTAGTACAATCAAGTTGACATGCTAATGATACATATCATGATGTTTCATATGCCTTTGTACAAGATATACTGGTATCACTTTTATTATTATGCCTTCGGGTGATAATGATACACTTGCATTACATGACACTTACATTTTCAGTGTTGGACCTATGGATCGCGATAAACTAAATTAACCTTTCTAGAGCTTAAATATTGTGTAGGAATTTGTTGGACCTAATGTATGTGATTGTAATTGTGATATGTTGGTAAATTTTATAAGATAATGAATATTTAAATAAGTATTACATTGTAATGGCAGCATGATACATTGTGTGCCATGGAAGCATACATTGGTTTTTGAATTTTTTTTATTATCAAAGTATATATCACTAAGTTTTTAGCTTAGCACGGTTTAATTTTATTGCACAAATGATAGGGTCACTGAGAGGGGAGCCTTGATAGACCTGACTAGTTCTAGATTTTGAGTTTGATTCTAAAGTTAAAGACTTTTGCCATAAGACTTGCCTAACTAGTGCTTAACTGCAAAAATGTTACTTATATGGTACTGTAAAGTTTTGTGAATGTAAACAAAGTACATTATCTATATGTTTATGAAATCAAATACCTGATGATGTTGGAAGAAATGAAGGATTTTTGAGAAGTTATAATTTGAGAGTGTATTTTTGTTTACAGGTTGAGTTTTGTTGATTTAGATTTTCTTAAAATTGCAGACAAAACTCTGACGAATTTTTTTAGATATTTTCTTATATATACATTTATTAAATTACTAAATATATATGTATTTATATATTAAATTTATCTTTTTGAAGCTATATTTATTTTTGGTATCAAGTGTGAGAATTTCTATAGTTAATTATTGTAGCACTCTTGTATTGTATATGTGCATTTTAAGTATATAAGGTATATATATTATATGTATATAAGGTATATATGTATTATATCTCTCACTGAAGGAAGTCTATGAGAATTAGTTGAAAAATATTACAAAGCGAGAGAGAAAATAAAAATGAGTGAAAAAGGATTAGATGAAAGAAGAGAAAAGAGTCCTCAAAAGAAGCTAAAAAGAGTGGCAAAATAAGTCAGGATAAAAGGAAAGAAAAAGAAAAAGGAGACAGATCCAAAGGAAAAGAAAAGAAAGAAAACAAGGGTAAAGAATTGATTATGAGTGAGAAAAAGAAAGAGAGTGAGTTTTTATGGAAAGAAAAGTGATGTAAGAGAGGCAGTATTTTCTCACAAAGGCATACTTGTACTTGTGTACAAGGAAGCCTATTTTAATGTGGATGATATTTATAAATCTTTTCCTAGTGTTTTTATTTCTCTTTTGTAGGTGTTCGATGAGGAGATTCTCAATGTATTGTCACCCATTCGTGGAATAGAGTACCAAATCGACTTCATCCCTAAAGCGACCATTCCAAACAATCTGATATATAGGAGTAACCTAGAAGAAACCAATGAGTTATAATGCTAAGTTGCGAGTTGTTGACCAAGGGCTATATAAGAGAGAGCATGAGTTCATGTGCCATTCTAGTTTACTAATGCCAAAGAAGGATGGGACGTGGAGAATATATGTTGATTTTTGGACAGTAAATAACATAATGATAAAGTATTGCCATCCTATACCTAGGCTTGATAATATGCTAGATGAGTTGTATGGTAATGTGATACTTAGTAAAATTGATCTTAAGAGTGGCTACCATCAAATTAAGATGAAAGAGGGGTATGAGTGTAAAACTGCTTTCAAAATAAAGTATGGATTGTATGAACGATTAGTTATATCTTTTGGCTCAACAAACGGTCCTAGTACTTTTATTCATCTCATGAATCATGTTTTGAAAGAGTTTATTGGGAAGTTTATTATGGTGTATTTTGATGACATTCTTATATATTATAAATCATTTGATGATCACTTATTGTATATACATAGTGTTTTAATTGTTTTGCGTAAAGAACATTTGTTTGCTTTGCTTTTACTTAGAAAGGGTTGTGTTTTTAGGTTTTATTATTAGTAAAATTTTTGTAGAAGTAGATGACAAGAAAATAAGTATTGTTAAAAATTGGCTGACTCCTAAGTCCATTAGTGAAGTATGTAGTTTTCATGAATTGGTTAGTTTTTATAGGTATTTTGTTCAAGATTTTAGCACAATGGCTTCACCTCTTACTACTGCTATTAAAAATAATAATTCATTTCTTTAGGGTATTAAGTAAGATAATACACTTGATTCACTTAAGGAAAAAAATTGTGTAATGCATATGTTCTTCCCTTATATGATTTTACTAGAACCTTTGAGATTAATATGGTGCATCAAGTATAGGTATAGACATTATATCAATGTAGGGAAAGAAGCTAATTGCTTATTTTAGTGAGAAGCTCAATGGTGCAACATTGAACTACTCGACGTACTAAAAGAAATTTTACGGATTGGTATAGGCATTGGAACATTGGCAACATTACCAATAGCCCAAGGATTTTGTCATCCATACAGATCACTAATTGTTGAAATTCTTAAAAGAGTAAGGTAAGTTGAACAAACATCAAGCAAAATGGGTTGAGCTTATTGAGATTTTTCCTTATGTTATTAAGTACAAAAATGGGAAAAGAAAATTTGGTTGCCAATGCATTGTCACAAAGGTATAATCTTTTGTCTACTTTAAATGCTAAAATTCTTGGTTTTAAGTTTCTTAGGTCTTTGCATGATAAAGTTGTTGATTTTTCTCTTATTTTTTAAGCTTGCGAGAAAGGAGCTTTTAGTAAGTTATATAGATTAGATGGTTTCTATTTAAAGAAAATAGGTTATGTGTTCCTAGTTGCTCCATTAGATTATGTTAATGAAAGAGTCCCACTGTGGTGGTTTGATGGGCTATTTTGGGGTGACTAAAACATTGGATATGTTGTGTGAGCATTTTTATTAGCTTAAGATAAGGGTAGATGTGCAAAATTTTTATGCCAAATGTGTTGAATGTAGGTAAGCAAAATCTAGGTCAATGAACCATGGATTGTGTAGACCTTAACTATTCCTACTTAACCTTGGACTAATATTTCCAAGGACTTTGTATCAGAATTGTCTAGGTCTAGAAAAGGTAGGGATTCAATTTTTATGGTAGTTGATAGATTTTTAAAAATGACGCATTTTATTCCTTGTAATAAAATCGACAATGCCACATACATTGCACATTTTGTTTTTCAATAAGATTGTGAGATTGCATGGCATTCCTCAAACTATTATTAGTGATAAATATGTAAAGTTCCTAAGTCACTTTTGGAAGGCATTATGGAGTAAGTTAGGTTCTAAACTTTTATTTTCTATGACTTGTCACCCATAAACTGATGGACAAATCAAGGTTGTATATAAGGCTTTAGGAACTTTGTCACATGCAATAATAAAGAAAATTTAAAGAATTGGGAAGAATACATACCATTTGTTGAGTTTGCTTATAATCGTGTTGTGCATTCTTCTACCAGACTTTCTCCTTTTGAGATTATTTATGGTTTTAATCCATTAATGCCTTTGGATTTAGTTTCTTTGCCTTGTGATTAAGGTCTAGATTGGATGGCAAGAAGAAGGCAAAATTGGTGAAGAAAATCCATGCTAATGTGCGTGTTGATATTGAGAAAAGAAATCATTAAGTTGTACATTAAGTCAACAAAGGGTAAAAGAAAGTCATCTTTAAACAGGGTGAGTATTTGTGGGTTCATATGTGGAAAGAAAGATTTTCAACCAAAGACAATCAAAGTTACACCCAAAGGGGGATAGTCCTTTTCAAATACTGGAGCAAGTCAATAACAATATTAATAAAATTGACTTACTGGGTAAGTATAATGTAAGTGCTACTTTTAACGTTACTGATTTATCTCTTTTTGATTTTAAAGGTAAATATTTGAGGGCAAATCCTTTTGAGGAGAAAGAAAATGATGCAACAAAGGACCAATATGCACTTAGGCCTAAGGACCCATTAAGCTTGCCCGATGGACTAGTTACAAAGGGTCTTCTTCAATGGTTTAAGAAAGTACTACTTTATGATGATTCAAGGCTTATAGAGTGATTTGGATACCATAAAAAAATGTGAAAAAGATTCCTAACTTCAAGCTTGGGCTTCTACAACCAATTCAAGGCTTAGTCCATTTGTCACTTGTCCAAGAAGACTTTTTGGGCTAGTCGTGTTTATTGAGCCCATTTGTTATTGCTTTGTTTTAGCTTGGTATATTTGAGATATATTTGCATTTGCTATTTTATTTATGTGCTAGAATTTTAGTATGAGTTTGGTTATTACTTCTTGTAATTGGGCTCTTTGATGGCTAATAGCCCAAATGTTATTAAAGAGTGATCCTATGCTTGTTGCCAGACACCTTAATTAAGGCATCCTGCACATTAGTCATATTTAAACAAACTTATGAACAATTGTAAGGGGTCTTGAATTTGAATGAAATTTTTAGAACTTTGTTCTTTGAGAGAGGTTTCTCTTGCTTTGATTCTTGTTGAATCAAACTATTTACAAAGAGTTAATAACTTGAATGAATCTAATACTTCTTTTCCATACTTGTTGGAATTGGATTGAGGTCCTGGCAAGGACTTGATTTAGCTTTCCAAAAGAGTTGATCAAAGCACAAAGGTATGGGGTCGTAAGTGTATATACTTGTAGGTTCACATCAATATTATAAGAGAGGTTTTTTAGTGTGTTTATTCAATCATGTAACCTAATATTTGAGTTTGGCCCTTAATTATTTCTTATTGAAGAGAATTAGTTGAGATTGCCATAATTTCAATCTTATTTTGAAAGTGGTAAGTACATTGGGGTGAATCTGAGACAAAAGTTTGAGTATCATTTCATCTCCTAATTTTTTTTTCTCTAATTTGATTAGTTATTTGTTTCTTCTCTTCACTCATAGATATAGACTTGCGCCGAATCATATAAAATTTATTGTCTTCCTTACCTTCTTTTATTTTATCATTACATCTTTTATATAATTCCAAAACAAATTTTGAATAAATCTGAATATATTCTTAGATTTAGTATAAATTAAGGAGAATGTGCAAATGAGTTTCTCAAGTTTTTGTAAAATTGAACATTGGCTCTTAAATTAATTTTGAGCTTATTTATATACAAATTTTGCTCAAATAATGTATTTAAGCTCCCTCATTAATGAAAATTGTTAGAAAAATAATTGGGCTCCACTTATTTATTTTAACATTAAAATAAATTAGCAAATGGCCCATAAAATTAAAAATTAAAAAATAGAAAACCCATTTTTTGAGTTTCTCTATAAATATGCCTCTATGAATACATAAATGAGTTTTTTTTTGTTCTAAGATGAATTACTTATACCTCTTTTTATCGAAATATATTTATTTAATAGTAAAATTTGGAAAAAAAATGAAAACTAAAATAAATATTATTTGAAGCAAGGGAAAACGTATTTTTGCTTAAGTAAGGAAGGATATTTTTTGTAAAAAAATTTATTTAAAGTGTTATTTAGAACTTTTTGAAGGTGTTATATAGAAATAAAATTTCCTTTATCTTATACAAATAAAATTTAATATATACCCAATATATAGTTTGTATATAATAAACCCAATATACACTAAACATAAACTCATCATAACTTTTTGGTATTTGATGTTATTTGATTCATATTATTTAATTATATTCTATTTCACCAAAAAAATTATAAGTCAATCTATTTTTTGCTATGTTGCTACATAATAAATTTAATATATATCCAATATATACTAAGTATTATATTATAAACCTAATATACACTTAATATGTACTAAATATAACTTCTTTTAACTTTTTATCACAAGAGAAAATATTATTATTATAAAGAAACCAAAACAATTAGAAGAAAAAACATGATCAACTACATCCTAGTCAATAGACCTTCCCAAACATCCTAAAACCTAGGATCCTTGTCTTCCTCAAATCAAATCTAAATTAAGCACATAAGAAAAAATACTAGGAAAAGAACTTCAAATATTATGATTTGCATATAACTTTCCACCCTTACTAGAGAATATGCAGCAGAGTTAGCAAATCTATTAATCCAATGGAAGTTTGTGCACTCAATCTCAAAACTTAAACTCAAACAATCCTGAACCAAGCAACCAAATTTAGAAATGTTTCATGAAGATAAATGTAAAGCATTATAAAGTTCTAGACAATCCATTTCAATATTTATATTCTCAAAACCTTCATTCTTAATCCAAGAGAGAACCTCTTTAAGAGCAATGACCTCAACAACTAAAAGAGTATAAACACTACCAACATGGCTAGAAAATCCCAAAATGAAGCCACCAAATTAGTCCTTCACAACCACTCCATAGGTGGTTCGATTTTCTATAGCAAACACAACAATGCCTAAGTTGCACTTTAAAGAACTTATTGTTGGTTTCTCCCAAATAGATTGTTCAAGAAAGCCTGAATCATCATTGACAAATCAACCGCTCTGGAAACCTCCCGATTAAACTTCATCAATTTTGCTATAAGGACAGTTTGGTGTATTGACCTAATTTTCCTATTCCACTATAGTATATTTCATGAGAACTAAGGACTCCATGCAACCAAGCATGCCATTTAAATTTTCTATATATCGTTTTCTCTAACAGGTTTAAGAAAAAGGAATTAAAAGATAGAAAATTAGAATTCAAATTAAGTAAATTCCAAATATCAAGGTCTTAAGACAAGTCAAAAGGACATGGTGCACATCTTCATTTTCTCCCCAAAAAAGCGCATGCAATTTCTACATTCACCCCTATAGAAATAAGTTCCAATTTAGTAGTCAAAATCTTGCATACTCCAAATAAAAATCTTGACTTTTGAAGGAATATCAAGTCTCCACAACCTAGCCAATCAACTGGTATTGCCAAGGATTTTACAGAGAGAAATTGATTTATAGTTAAAATATATCCAAACTTAACTCAAATATGACACATTCTTTGTATGGTGTCAAATTCTACAATCTTCCCTCCTACTATTAAACGAAATCATTATGATATTAGACATTACTTCCTCTACAAATAACTCGTTAGGCTTTATGCTATCCCAGCACAATTAATTAGGAATAAATAAATCGCAAAGCTTGATATTAGGAGTTAAAGTGACATTCCTAGTTAGTGCATAAAAATTACCTTTTTTTTTAGTTAGACAAGGATCTTTCCAAACATTAATGGAGGTCACATCTCCTACTCTCCACCTAATTCCCAACTTCAGCAAATCTTTTGTATAAACAATACTTCTCCAAACAAAACTTGGATTGCTACCAACATTGGCATCCAAAAAATCTTTATCTTCATAATATTTAGCTTTGAAAATCTGACTCGAAAGTGAATTTGAATTGGAAATCAATCTTTAACCCTGTTTAGCAAGCATTGCTAAATTGAAACCATAGAAATTATGAAAACTTAAACCATCAAATTTCTTTACAACATACAAGTGATCCCAACCCAACCAATGCAACCCTCTATTATCATTACTCTTATTTTTTGACCAAAAAGAGTTCATCATTTTTTATAATTTCTCACAGATTGAAATAAGAATAAGGAAAACCTTCATATAACAAGTAAGAAAGTTTGAGCCATTGTCTTCAATAAAACTTCTTTGCCTATAAAGAGAGAAACTTATTTCTCCAACAACTAACTCTTTTATGTAATCTCTCCTTCAAATAGGAGGAAACCTGCCTATTTTCCTACTAATGAGATATGGAAGGCCAAGATACCTCCTATGATTAAGAGGAGAATAAACACCAAGACTCCTCATAATGTTAGACTTAACACCATTAGATACATTAGAACTAAAGAAAATACCTAATTTTTGGAAATCAATAGCTTCTCCAAAAGCTTGCTCATAAATTCTCTGTAAATTCTTCAATACTAAACTCTCCCTTTTTAGTGGCCTTGAAATTAAAAGAAAAAAATTTGTCATTTGCAAAGAACAAATAAGAAATACTATGATAAACACTATTATGCGTGACCCTACAACCATGAATATCACCTCTCAATTCTTCTTTTATAAATAATTTAGATAATCCTTCTACCCACATGATAAAAAGATAAGGAGATAAAAGGTCTTCTTGTCTTAATTAAGCCTCGGCCTAGAACAATAGGATCCACATTCATACCATTAAAAAGAAATCAAATAATGAACAATTTTAAATCAAATAATGAACAATTTTAACACATAATATAATGATATTCACTCATCTACTATCAAAACACAACTTTAACAATATGAAATTTAAAAAATCTCAATTTACCCGATCATATGCCGTGTCGATATCTATTTTGAAAGTCACTTCTCTTTCTTGCTTTTTGTTTTTCTTTTCGAAAGCCACTTATTCTCTAAGCTAGAGCTTTTTTTGTGCTATCGGGGGGCGACAATCCCTGTAGTAAGGCAAATAGGGTTGTGGCTGGCACACTAGCAACCATATTCGTCAATCTATAAAAGGGAAATAGTGCTAACCAAATATGAGTAAAAAAAGCTCAATCAAGCTTTTTCATAACACAATC
Source organism: Garcia nutans (assembly GCA_947685225.1). Taxonomy (NCBI): domain Eukaryota; kingdom Viridiplantae; phylum Streptophyta; class Magnoliopsida; order Malpighiales; family Euphorbiaceae; genus Garcia; species Garcia nutans. The sequence continues at coordinate 4,429,947 of CANTUV010000071.1, forward strand.
CTCATAAGCCATTCTTTTAGACCATGCATAACCAAAGCCAAGAAGAGGCAATTCAAACAAAGAACAATCATTAAAATAATCAGAAAAACTGGTAATAAGATTATCAGGGTGAGGCATACATCTAATTTTGTCTTCCATTGAGAGCATGTTGAAATTACCAATGCATAGAAACACAATGAATTACCAATACTTAATAATACTTTAATTTGGTATATGATAAACTCATAGTAATTTACTAATAAATTTTGTATATATTTTATGAAACTATTAAAATATAATTTATGTTATATTTAAACTATTATTCAATAATATTTTATTCTGCGATATAATTTGAAATTTGTATAATTAAATTTTATAGAAATTTAAAAAATAATTTTATAGTTTATGTATAATAAATTCAATATATTTTAAGCATATCGCATGTAAACTTTTTAATATTTAATAGCATTTGATAAAAAAATCTATTCTTGATAAATTTTTTCAAACTTATAATTTTGTAATATTAAGAGTTTTTTATGATAAATTTCTAAAAAAAAATTCTTTTTTTTTATCCTAGTGGAGGCTCGGATCAGGTTTAAAAACCTCACTTTAAATAATTTACTATTAGAAAAATTCATCTTTTTGATATTTGTAACTTATTGGGCAACATACACGAGTCATTCTTCCCATTTCCAGTCTCTCGGAGAGCGTGAACACAAATATATTATGGTGATTTTCTGTACATTTATCTTTTTTTTTTTTAATTATAATAAGAATTATACTTCATTCAATCCAAAGGACGAGGAGAGTCCAGAGTACATAGACTGACCAGTTGATCAGGTGGATTACACATCCAATCAACAGATAAATTAGAGTATGAAATTTCAATGGCAAGCCAATTAGCTACCCTGTTATAGTGCCTTCTAGCAAAAACAAAAATACAGCCATCAAAGAGGTTGATATAAGACTTAATACTCAAAACAAAAGCATCAATTTCAATTGGACATAAATAATCAGAGTTTAAAGCTTGAACGAGTTGCAAATTATCTGATTCAAAGATGCACCGCTTGAAATTTAAATGAGCAGCTCTTTATACGGCTTTGAGTAGAGCTTGGGCTTCATTCTTGAGTGATGAGAATGATTGAATAAAAAAAGCTACTCCCTCTATAACTCTTCCAGTTGAAGTTCTGAAAACTATGGAAGCTCTAACAAAAGGTGTCCTCGGTGAGTAGGTAGCATCAGTGTTTACTTTCAGCCAATTGTATGGAGGGGGAATCCAGTGATCCAGATGTGGAATCTCCTGAACTGGTATAACATGGGAAGAAATAA